>JAUPFN010000019.1:31719997-32141648 GCA_036924255.1 Apodemia mormo
ATGGTCGCGTACACGCACTGTGTGTGTGTGTGTGTGTGTGTGTGTGTGTGCGCTCACCCGTGTGTGCGCGGCGGCAGTGGCGGCGGGCGGCGCGCGCGGCGCATGGTCGCGTACACGCACTGTGTGTGTGTGTGTGTGTGTGTGTGTGTGTGTGTGTGTGTGTGTGTGCGCTCACCCGTGTGTGCGCGGCGGCAGTGGCGGCGGGCGGCGCGCGCGGCGCATGGTCGCGTACACGCACTGTGTGTGTGTGTGTGTGTGTGTGTGTGTGTGTGTGTGTGTGTGTGTGTGTGTGTGTGTGTGTGTGTGCGCTCACCCGTGTGTGCGCGGCGGCAGTGGCGGCGGGCGGCGCGCGCGGCGCATGGTCGCGTACACGCAGTCGGCCACAGACTCGTAGGTGGGCTCCGGCCAGCCCAGCCCCGCCCCCGCGTCGACCACGTCCGCGCCCGAGCCCTCCCCCCACTCCGGCCCCGCCTGCTCCGGTATCGTCTGTTCGGCGATCTCCTCGTATACGCCCGACGACAACGATATCAGCGACCGACGCTCAACACTACGCAAAGATAATCCCATTATAATTAATTACAGATGTGAAAGTACATAAAGATGTCTTTTACTCAGCGACTACACAGATTTGCGTAGTATGCAGATTAAAGTCTAGCATGAGTCACCAAATGACAGACCCCCAGACCGAATCTGTGACCACAAACAGGGCTGCAACGAAAACATTTTTAGCGAGGCTTTCCACAAGTGAAAATGTGTGGAAGTGATATAATCTGAAAAACTGGAACCCGAATGAGTAGTCCGAAAGAGAACAAAGGTAAATGACCTAGATTGACCCACTAATAAGTTGAAATGACAACTGTTTTGTTCAGACAATCATGCAGGAAAGACTAACAACAGCTGTAACAAGTGACTGTGTTTGCTTGGTAAGCATACCAATATTTGGGAAATCCCTAGAGATACGATTCTCTTTCGCAAGGTTGCTCATATGTGCTCAAATCTAAATCGACTAAATTTGGTGGAAAACCGACCGAAAAAATAAACATATTAATATTGCTGCTCTAAACCTCAATTAGACCATGTCATTAAAATAAGCTAAGCAAAGACCCCCCCGCCCATCTTTAGTTCTTACGTAATAGTTAAATGGCCTCTAAATAGATACCCCTTAATAGGTAAAATAATTAATATAAAAATATCGGTTCTGCCACTATTAATCTTTAAATTGTTTAACAGAACGACACTGCCACCACTAATCTTACAAACCCACAAAGATATCAGATTGGTCAAATGTTATTTTTACTGACGAAACTTGTTTAAATAAGTAATACATTAAAAGTATTACACTCGCGTAGAGTGAGGTAGTGTTCATTTCTCCTGAAAATTCTTTGGTTTCGAAGTGAAACGTGGGTTGAATGCGTACATAAGTTGTATGCTTTTGTGATTGGTGCTAGCGTGCGACGTGGTTGTAAAAGTGTGGTGGATGTGGGTGGATAATTGTGCCGCTGGGGTCTTCTTTTTATCCGGACCATCGGTGAGTCTTATCCATTTATTAAACCGTTAAACCGACGTCTTTCTTTTCGGTACAATCACGGAGGATACAAAGAACAGTCCGCGGATAATAGCAAATTTAATTAATTTCACCTTTTTAAACATATTTTTTTTAACGGTTATTCTTTTAAAACGTAAATTTACGTTTAAATATTTTTATATTGTGTTACGGAACTTGAAGTTATTATGTCGAATAGTCTTAACTGGGTACTTCACCATGGTGCCCTGAGTAGAGTTACTTTTTTAACAATTTAATCGCACCATAATATTGTAAATTAATTAATAATTGAATCAATGTACTAAATACCATTATTAAATTGTAATTTGGCCTTTTTTGAGGCCTTTAATTTTATCTCATCACACAATCTCACTTACTTCATTTTAAGTCAAATACTATAATTAAGCAACTTTTTTTTAAATCCCCTCGCGACACTCATTTTGTGTGTACTTTCATTTGAGGACCACCTCACATGAGGTAGTACATTGTCCCACCTCATTTGACAAAATGAGTAGCTTATACAAATTCATCATTGTGGTTTGTTCTGCTCATCACTACTCTACTACTAGGCATGGATTTACATTAGCAAATACGGTTAAAATTTTATGCATCACTAAAATTACCAATATCTTCATATAGGATAATAATGTTATCAAAAATATTTAAGAGATCGCTTTTTTTTCCTCGCTACCTTGATTTATAATAATAGTAACTGTAAAAACTTATAAAACTACTCCAGAAGACCTGTTTTGGTTGATAACTCGACAGCTTTGCGTATTTGCTGCTTCTAATACTTATTATATATATAGGCTACTATTGATATAACATAAATAAATAACTGTTAAATATTTATTAATTTTAACAACATACCAGTTAACCTTATTTAACAATAATTTCCATTCTTATCTACTACTAAATACTACCCGTCATGGCACGGTAAATGTCGATACTTGTAAACTCACGTGTGAAAGGTCTTTGTGAAAAGCCGGTACCAGTGACATGACGTAATGTTGTACACTTTAAAATATTCGCTACAGCTGTTACTCGCGACTTCGTTCGCGTGATTTAAAATCATTAATTCCTTTTACTTACTTGGATAAAAATCAGTCTATGCCACTTCTGGATAGTGAAGCATTCTAATAGTACAAAAAAATTAATGGTAAAAAATAATTTAGTTTCATGGATGGTAATTAACTTGCAGATAATTAAAATAAAACAAGTGTGTGTAAAATTTGAAGCTCTTTCTTTAATTTTGAGCTTGTCGGTAAATTTCTTCCATTTGTTACACTGTTTTTCGTGATTTACTGACAGTTTATTAAAATTATCGCCGTGGATGGGATGGCAGAAAATACACACACATGCATACACATACACACATATCTATTAGTTCGTGCACACGCACTAATAAGAACTAACTCATGTTTTTCAGTTCTGATATATAATCTTTTTGTTACAAATTGTGAAATCGTAAATACATTGTAATATCGTAATGGTTTTCGATACACTATAAAAATTCATGACTTTTATTTCACTAACTGATTAAGCCCAATTTCTTATAACAACCTAATTTAACAAACGGTGGTAACGATACTTTGGCCATGGCCGTTTGGCCCCCCCCTGGAATTGGGGGGGGGGGGCAGCTGCCCCTCCCTGCCTCTATTATCTATAATATCTACTCTCTATTATCTACTGTTGTAGATAAAAATATAGTCTTAAAATATTACGGCTGCCTCCCCATGCCCAGAACCTGGGTACGCCCATGACTTTGGCCATTCATACATTTCGTCATACAAATTTTAGGATTTTTGAACTCTGCTTTCTTGTCAATGGTTGTCACACTTGTGAAACCCTTGTGGTGGGAGTCACATATTTTTCAATTTTATGTAAAGAGTAGTTTAAATTAAACATCAGTTTTTCCTAATTTGCATTCGCCAACGCCCTAAGCTTATATACGGCCGGAGGCACAAATTGGGTGTGATTCACACCGACTGTCTCGCATCGGCTCGCATCAGCCCGCGTCGGAATGGATACGCACGCAAGCGCGTCAATTGACTCAATTCGCTTCACCGCTATTCACGTTCTGAGATAAACTCGGAACATTACTCGACGCATAACTATCTGTCGCGGAGGAGCAATACAGTCATCGCCGAACGTGAATATAATGAACATATGAACTGTAATCCTTGTTAAAATGTTTCAATTCTATTGTCCGAGCTGTTGCGTGCCGATCGCCGTGAATCTTAGCTTAATAGTCGTTATTGTTGTTACCTGTCTACTCCGGAAAGAGCCGCTGGCGTCCCCACACACTGTAAAAAAATACGCAACTTATATAGATATTCGTAATTCGTTTGCATATATTCTGTTAATTTATTCGGCCACAGAATAGATATTTTGGGTTTGAATGCCAGGGCGGAAGAAAATATTTTATCTAAAAACAACGAACTAGCATATTTACGTTTTTTTATAGAAGAGGGGGCAAACGAGCATGAGGTGCACCCGATGGCAAGTGATCATCGTCGCCCGGACATCCGCAACACCAATCCGGAACACAACAGTGACAAGCACTTACGCTATTGTGGCAGGAATAGGTAAGGCGGTGGTACCAGACCCGGGCGAGACAATGCAGAACTCTACCACCTAGTTGTCACGATGGTAGTGACTTGAATAGCCAATCGGTCGCCTTTTATGACCTGCCTGGCAGAACGGCAGTTGGCCTATTCTACAAAGGAGCCCGGAACCAACACGAGGGAAGTTGCCGGAACACTCCCCATGACAAATACGATAGAAGACGCAGAGTGAACCTACATCTCTGCGCAATGCCAAAGCGTCAAGCTATTTCGAAATAGCCTGGTCGTCAACGATTCTAACCGCTCTACACTGAATGCGATCACGATACGCGAAGCAGTGTATTCTTGGGGTTAAAAGTGACCAGGTTTTGACGACCCCATTCCGAAACATCGGTAAGTCGATTCAGCCTTGGGGAACACCAGCATTGACAGGTTTAAGGCTACGACTTACGACTACGATTTACGACTTTGATGCTCCGATCAGTCAAAAAACTGGTGATCCACTTGCATAATTTCTCAGAAAGCCCATAGCCACTTGAACGTCCATGCCGCGAGTGGTCAAATACCTCAATCGTCCGAGTGCAGCCGACATTTAGCGCGGCTAAAAACCACATTACGTTCCTTGGTAAAAACGATAAAAAGGAAATTTCTTTTTCTTTCTTTCCTTGGTAAAAAGGAAATTATATGTACGATTTAAAAATAAACAATACCTTTCTATACGCTAGCGTATACAGAACGAATTTCAGTGATAACACATGCTTGATACTAATATTTTCATAGCCAAAAACAGTATTAAACTTAAGATATTAGTTTTTTTCTCTAATTGATTGGGGAAATAATTTTTGATTAATTTCTTGACTTTGGTTAATAAATTTATACTAATTGATTTAAAACAGAATTATTGTGATAATTTTTTTTAATAATATTACAATAATTGGGTTTTAAAATCAACCAAATGAGTATAAAACGTACCTAATTACGGCGATACTCGTCGGCAAGTTTGCACGAATGACAATAAGTTTTAAGAAATTAAAAGTAGAGAGGTAAGTCTTATTATTTTGTGTTAGACGCCATCTAAGACGCCATCTAAATTTCTTTATCTTGATAAAAACCACCTCAGATTAACAAGGGGCAGATGGAGTGCAGCGAACATGCGAGTGAGGCCACCAAAACGAATACAAATACAAAAGCGAATACAATCTCGCTATAGTGCTAGAGAAAGCGTCGTACTAATTAAACGTCTCAAGTGATTCAGTATTTTGTGTCTAAAAATGCCGTCTTGTGTTATTAAACACTGTAAAAGTTGTTCCCAAAAACAAAAAATAGAGGATGGAATATCATTTCATAAGTAACTATAAATTATCTGATTGATTTTATTATTTATTCACCCAATAATTATACCGTTGTCACGAAACACAAAACCTCGACATTAACTCGACTGTGTTGCCAGTTAATGGCGAAATGTTTTTCCCTTAAATTGAGGAAACTACCTGTTCGAGTCCACGCCCTTTTTTTTGTTCAGAATTTGGATGTATTTTTATCTGTCCAGTCCTACTTAAGGAGTTTGAATATAGTTCGTACATTACATATAGTTAATGACACAGCTGAGCTTGGTATTTCATTAATGCAGGAGTATCTACAATTTGTAAAAAATGACGATGAACTGCAGAAAGTATTACAAGTTGTCGAAGAAAATCGTAAGTTATATCCGAATGCAAATAAAATGAATTTGATACGGACTTTGAATAAATAATATATAATATAAAATATATAAATAAATAATAAATATATATAATATATATAAATAATAAATAATATATGATATCGATCTAAATAAAGTTAAAATCGGTTATAGTTTAAAATTTAGATTCAGAATTAATAACAAAGTTCATTGAAATACTGTTAAAATGTTGTAGTTGATTAAATAAAATTATAAAATTAGAAAAAAGTTGTGTTTTTTTTTGTTATGTTTGATTTTTAGTGGTGTATTTTTATAGATTATTGTACTAAATAAAGAAGAAAAAATGGCTGGAATTTTAATTTTAATATTAAAAGGTCGCTCGATAAAATCTAAAGTTATTTACTAATAAATTTAAAAAAATTATGAGCGACCTTTCAAAATTAAAATTTTTAACTAAAACTTTCAGAAAATTATTTTTTTTGGTCTATAAAATTATACCGTAACGAGAAAAAAAATGAAAAAAATAAAAATTCGATTTTCGACGATTTTTTAAATTTTAAAAAATTTGGAGCGACCTTTAAAAATTTTTTTTGTGAGCTGGCCTTTGGAGAGGGCTCTTAAAACATCAAAAACTAACATTTTTTCATTCGAGATTCAAAAAAAAAGTCAGTTTTTTTGCGCCACCCTAATATAAAATTATATATATATATATATATATATATATATATATATATATATATATATATATATATATATACATACACACATATGGAATAATATATTATAAAGAGGATTTTTTCAAAAATATCGTGAATATTTGTGCAAAAATCCATTTCAAGTTATAACCTTTATATGTGATTACTTAAAACATTATTTTCGTGCTTCGTGGTAGAAGTGCGATTATATTAATTTTCATATTTTCTTTTTCAGTATTTTTATCATGAATATTGATTTAGAGTTTTGAACATATTTATCTCATAACTGATTAGTCTACAATTCAACATGTACCTTCTAATCCGAATCTAAGTCTATGCTTCCTTTTATCAACCGATTAATGTACAATTCAACATGTACCTTCTAATCCGAATCTAAATCTATGCTTCCTTTTATTTGTAAACGAATATAAATTGAATCCTATCTAAAACTCAAACTGAGTCAATTATAGCATAAATATTATACTAGTTTTTAGTACATACAACTTGTAACTCTTTAAAACATCTCTAAAACAATATAATTAAAACAGCAAAGTTTATTGGCTTCTGATATGTTTTATGAAATCCAATTTTTTTTTTAATATGCTTATTGTAGTCAGTGTCGAGTTTTTATACTTTATGATTTTCGCAGATTGCCGACAGATGTTGTTCTACGCGAGGAATGGGTTTCTGTTAAAAAAAATAAAAATTTAGAGCCTATGTTCATAAAAGAATATTTTAAAAAATACAGGGACTTTACCTCTACGTCTGGTATCCCTAAACTCACTCAGATACACGTGTCTCTACAGTGCCATTTCTAGTCGCCACTCACACATGAATAAAAAGTGCCGTCACATTGTTTGTTGCGTAAACTCCATCTGTCCCCTTGTTAATCTGAGAAAACCACAGATAATGTACAGGAAAGTCATATTTGTTAATAACTTTGCATTTATCGAATGTTCCTCTACTGGGTACTGTAGTGCCCAGGACGTAAGACGATATAAAATAATTGGGTACGACGTTCAAGTGGATAAGAAGGCAGCTTTGCGAGAAGCGCTTTGTGTCATACCCGATCAAAGGCCTTCGCTATGTCCAAATTAACTGCCAATGCCTCCTGCAGTTATTTTGGACATAGCGAAGGCGAACCTTGGACTCAACTGCTTCTGACCACCGATGAGTTAGGTATACTAGAAGATCACCACCTGAGCGGCCACGACGGAAACCATACTGACGGTCGCTAATCAGCTGGTGCTCTTCTATATACTTGAGGAGCTGAGAGTTGATGATTGTCTCCATAATTTTGGAGAACAAAGAGGTTATTTATTAAGATAGTTAGACAGATTAGAGCGATCTCCTTTTTTAGGGATGCGATGCACCAAAGCTGTCTTCGTCGAGTCGTCGAGTGAGTACGAGAGCCGGAATAGGCGTGTTAATTAACTGGCGCCAACTTTGGAGCACACACTTTCAGCACTATCGGAGGGATGCCATCCGGCCTATTCGACTTACGTCCAAAGAAAAAAGTGCATTACACACAGAAGACTTTTTTTTATAACATGAGATAGCAAACAATCAGATGGGTCTCCTGGTGGAAAGAGTCAACCATTCCTGTCTGTCTTACTCTATTTCTATCTTATCGGCCTTCTCCTTTGCGGTATAGGCCAGGGAGTCATCGTCTTCGTGGAAGGATGGAAGAGAGGGCTGTGAGAAGTTCCCTAAGACAGCCTTGGCGAGAGACCAGAACGCACGGGTTCCTGAAGGACGGCGAACTAATTTCTTACCGGTTCTGCCAATCTTTTCAGATTTTGCCTTGGCGATAGCTTTTTTGAAGTAACTCGGGGCGGAAATGTACTCCTTACGTAATGTGCTGGTTTTTTCATCACATGATACCGACGCTGCAGCCCAAGCCCGGTAGCACTTCTGCTTTCGGCGTGAAGCGGTTTTGCAGAAGCGACCAAACCAAGGCTGAGACTCACCTACCGGTATCGCAGAAAATGGAATGAAAAGTTCCATGCCCTGCGGCACCACATCAGGAATAGAGTCAGCGACGACACTCGGATCATCCAGTGAGAAGCACAACTGCCCCCATGGGTAGGACGCAAAAAAATACCACATCCCGTCCCAGTTTGCTGACCTATAGTGCCAAACGCGACGACAGCCTGCTAAAGGAGGCCGTGATAGGCGCGAAACCGGCACTTTACTCCGGATCAGGCAGTGGTCTGACGTACCAAGTGGGACGTCCACAGATACCTGGTAATAGTCCGGATGAGAGGTCAGCAGAAGGCCCAACAGTGAAGGCGTATGGTCGGCCACATCAGGAAAACGCGTGGGCGAAGTTACCAATTGTGTAAGACCATACGCCAAGGCAAAATCGTGAACAGACCGCCCCGCATGATTGGTGGTGCGTGAACATAGCCATTCGGCGTGGTGGGCATTATAATCACCCAAGATCACGATATCAGCGGATGGAGTCTGTTGTAACACGGAATCTACAGCCTTTTGATGGTGCTTAACAAGCCGGTCAACGTAAGCATTCCCATTATGGGGCCTGTACGCGTAGATACGTGGATGGTCGTCGCAAACTAAGCGCAGCCAGAGGATGGAAATGTCCTGACCTTCAAATTTGCTGAGGCGCCGATAACCTCACCGTCAACCGTCAAAAATGCAGCAATAAATTTCACCACTCAGGTTCGTAGCTGAGGTTTTTATGTATCACAGGATAGCAAAGCAGATGACTCTCCTATAGTTGAGATAGTTTACATTTTTTTATCTGTAATTTTATCCTCACAATTGAAATGAAAAAAGCAACTCAAAAATGTGTCTTTTCAGTTTTCTGATAAAAAACGACGTTGCCGGGAAAGTGGCCGGTGGGCGACAGGCTTGCCACCTATCACATTGTAGAACCAAGTATCTTCGGCTAATCGTGGGTGCATTTGTACTACCTCTGCCTACCACTTCAGGGATACGAGCGTAAAGATACCTATAATCTAATCTACAAGATTCTATATGTCCCCGCGACGATTGAGTAAAATCCCCATTTAGCATCTTGGGCATCCCCGTACCCTACCTACTATGATGGAAAGACATAAACATTGCCTATAGACAAAAGATGATAAATCATACTGTACTATCCGTGTGGCGAGGATATAATGCCATACGCATAAGTTTACGTAGTTTATTAAGAAATAGAGTAAGACAGACAGGAATGGGTTAGGTGATGGTGCCATAACTCGAGCGATATAATCTGTAACACTACACCCTAGCAGTCATAATGGTAATTTAGTCAATCGTTTGAGTTTTACGAATTGTCAAGCAGAAAGGCAGTGATCTTATATTCAAAGGAAGTTCAGAACACAGATGTTAACACTAAAATAACCAGCGACCAACAGTGAAGTGACAAGCACTTTTAGTGTCTAAAATTTCATAGCGTTCTAAACTCTTGTTAATGGTAATGGATGGATGCTATCATATCGCCACTGATTTTGATGGTCTTAGAAAGAAAAGGCAATATTAGGTAGCCCAACAAATTGTCTAATGTTTATGTGTAATGGCTCGTGAACCGAAATCTATATAAGAACTAAGAGGCATTGAAAGAGTTTTAGACCTGTTTTGTAGCATATGAATAAATTTACGAGGGGAAGCCCTACCATGAGCAAATTTCTTAACGGCTAGATATAAGAATACTTCCAATTTCTCCTCACTGCGGCCCAACTTCGGTACTGAGCACAAGTACTTTTTTTAATTTATTTTATAACAATAATGTACAGAGTTTCTTATAATTTATGTGTGCCAAACTGTAGGCCAGTTTGTCGGCATATATGCAAAATGCATTTTCATTTGCGATTTTTTTAAAGGGAACATAAAATTTGTAAGGTTTTGATTACAAGCTTCTGAAACAATGTTGTGAAAAAGTGTTTTTAAGGCAAGGCAAGAGGCCAAAGACAAGGGTAATACATATCTATCTGTCTATCAAAGCGGGCTATACCGCACTTAGCCACACTACGGGCCATTGTGCGTATTCCGTATAGTGCCTACTCCTGCTAACTCAGTTCCTTCCAGAACTTCAGGGACAGTGTTTTGAACAAAAATATTCAATTGAATTCAATTCAGTATGGGAATGCTCAAACATCTCCACACACACAGTGTCATCCTTCAAAAACTGAGCCCTTAGGTAGTTCAGCTCCACGCACTCCAGCAGCACGTGGTGTGGTGTTTCCTCACTGTTCAAGCATGCTCTACATAATGCTATCTGTTAAGTCCATCATATGCATGTGTTTGTTTATTGGACAGTGTCCGTTATAAGACCACATATTTTCCTCAGTTCAGCTCTTGGTAGTCTGAGTAATATCCAGGTGAGTTAGGATTAAGTTTGAGAAATGCTAATGCTAGAGGTTAATACATATCTGCATAGTCACTCCGTATTGTTCCGGGCCCCACTTTGAAGAATAGACCATCTCTCATTCTGACCGATAATTCGTAAAAGGCGAACGATTGGATAAAGTGTCACTTCCATCGTGACTACTAGGCGGCAGAGTTCTGCAACGTCTCGCCCAGATTATAGTGTATGTTGGTAAGTAGTTGGTAATACATATATTAACAACTACTAAATACACAGGCAGGTACTTATAATTACAGTAACGAAAACATGTCCGACCCGAAAGGAACATATTATGGTTTGGTCAACGACATCAATAAATAAAAAATGAAGACCCGAAAGAGGCATTTAGATAGCTCTATGACATTAATAAGTAAAAATCAAATAGTTCTATTTATGCAAATTAAGAAAGATAGCGTATTTTAAAATGTATCAGTTTTTTTCACTAAAATGTAAATATCATAATATAATCAAGCAATTAAAGTCGACAAATAAATTATTGTTATTAATAAATAATTTCCCTTCACCAAATCAAAATTTTCAAAGCCCCGAAGAAGAAAGAAAACATGATTATCTCGTCAAAACGAAGGTGTTCACAAAAATTCAGCTTGTTATTAATAAAAAAAAATTGTATTTGGGACAACGGTCTATTTTATTGCTTGATTTAACTGTGGGTATTTAATAAAATTAAGGTACATACTTTGGCTATGAGAAGGTCGGTGTCATCTAGCGAGACTTCAGATGGAGGCCCGCTGTACCAACTTGTTCGACGAGCGTCACCTGTAATATATTTGTGGTTGTGTACAGTACAGTCCAAATGAGATAGACCCATAGCACATATTATATCAACTCGGAAAGGGATCGTCACTGTGACGCCAATCGCCTCGCCGTCAACCAGACGTCAACCTAACGTCAGCACGTAATCAAAGCGGAGCGTACGTCGACTCGGTTAGGAAACGCCGTCATCTTGAAAGTTGTCTTCAATCTATCTATCTATCAATGCGGGCTATACCGCACCTAGCCACAATACGGGCCATTGTGCGTAAAGGTATAGTGGCTATTCTTGCCAACCCAGCTCATTCCAAAGATCCAGCACCTTAGAGGGATGCTCAAACAGCTCTCCAAATGTGCTGCCTCCTTTGAAAAACAGGGCGCTTAAGTACTTCAATTCCTCGCACTCAAACAGCACGTGGTGTGAGGTTTCTTCATGGTTTAAGCACGCCCTGCATAAGGGACTATCAGTTAGCCCCATGGCGTGCATATGTTTATTCATTGGGCAACGCCCCGTTGTCAGACCAAATATTTTTCTTATTTCTACCCTTGGTAGTTTAAGCAGTTTTCTAGTCAGTTTCGGATTCAGTTCAGGAAATGCTTGTTTAGTTTGTCTACAACTAGTGAGCATTTCCCAGTGTTTTTTGTGTTATATCTTGGTGATCTCTTTTATCTTAGTTTTTAGCAGGTTGAAGAGTAGAAGTATTATTGGTTCAGGACCTATAACTACCGTCTTAGACCCCATTTTTGCCAATTCACGCCATTCAATGAAAGTTGTCTTGCACGTTTTGCAACAGTAGTGTACGATTAGCTAGGATACGACGAGCCGAGCCGAGCGCGGAATCTAGAAGTCCACACCGCACATCGGTTTTTGAGTTTTTCCCGAAATGAGGCGATAATGTTGCGATTCTGATTAGTGTGCGTTGAGGAAAGCAGTTTCACATAAACTGAACGGCTTGAATTGTTTTTTTATGACAATAGGTAGGAAATAAGCAGAGGACTCTCCTGGTGCAAAAAGTGAAACCATCGACTATAGACACCAAGGATGTTAATGGCACGTTGCTGTCAGTGTGACGGGATGGCAATGCCACATGCATAAGTCTATCGACTACCTTACCCTCAAACCTGGAACACGACAATGACAGCCATTGATGCTATTGCGGCAGGAATATGTAAGACGATGGTACCAAATATCTATCCGGGCGAGACATTGCCGCTAGTAAAAAGAATATACGTAAGAAGGAAATCATCCCCTAAAATGGTGAAATAGTGTATGAAATTTCTTAATTGATATGTCAATTTACCACATTAAAGCTGGTGGTGGTGGTGGTGGATGATAAGATAATTTAAAATATCTAACCATCACTTTTGATGCTGAGGTCTCCATCGCTACGACTCAGCTTTTTGGCTCCGCTGCTAACCTTGATTGCCTGCTTCACTGCTCTCACCAGCTCTCCAGCCAGGGGTGAAGACACCTTAATCTCTCCACTATCATTGACACCACTACAAACAATTTTGAGCCTAATTTAATAAAACCAATTTTTGAAATGAAAATGTTGTTGATTGTTTTTTGTAGGGGAAAAACTTGATTTTTTTAATTTACTTCTCTTGGCCCTATAATAATAAATATAAATAAATAAGTAATAAATATTCACAGGGCACAATACACTTACTGATCTGACCACAAGATAAGCAAATTATTTGCTTCTGTTATGGGTGTTAATCAATCAGAAATCAGAAATCAGAAGAACTTTTACAAGTTATTTTGACACGTCAACATTTTTTAAAACTACTACCGGATCGGAAACGCGACCACACACTGAGAAGATCCGGCGGAAGAAACTCAGCGGGCGTATCCTTTTTTCATATAATTTTTTTTTTCACACTAACACAATATCACAAAATTATATAACATATATATTATTATGAGATTTATATGAGGAACAATTAATCACATGCTTGTTTGTCTTCCAAATAATCTGAAATTTTATAATATTCTATTTTACACAGTTTTGATTTAACACTTTTTTTTTTTATATATCATAAGATAGCAAACAAGCAGACGGGTCTCCTGATGGAAAGAGTCAACCGTCGCCTATAGACACCAAAGGTGTTAATGGTGCGTTGCTATCTTGTGGCGAGGTCTAATGCCACATGCATAAGTCTACCGGCTACCTTACCTTCCAAACCGGAACACGACAGTGACAAGCACTTTATTATTATTTTTAATTTTATTGACTGGTAGATAGATCTCTTAAACTTTCGAGAAGTTTATTGTAAAAGTGTACACATTGCCCCATAAAAGAGTTACTTATTCTGTGGAGACACGATGCATGCACAACAAGATTGTTTTTGTTCCTTGTGTTTAGTGAGTGTATGTCACCATTTTTTTAAACAAGCAAATATTTTTACGAACATACATCAAGTTCTCAAATATATATTGGGATATAACAGTTGGAATATCGATTTTTTTGAATTTTTCTCTCAGGGAAACCTTCGGGCTAAGATTGTAAATTGCCGTAATAGCTCTTGCCTGCAATACAAGTATAGTATTTATTTCAGCAGAATTTCCCCAGAGAAGAATCTCATATGACATAATGCTGTGGAAGTAACTAAAATATACAATTCTTGCTGCGTCGACATCAGTTAACTGTCTCATTTTTTTAACTGCATAAGCTGCCAAACTAAGTCTATTTGCTAAATTATTAATATGCAGCCCCCATTGTAATTTCTTATCTAAAGTAATACCTAAAAACGCAGTGGAATCCACCAGATCCAGCTTGTTTCCATCCAGTTGTACACTGGTGTCTACGTGCCTTACATTAGGCAATGAAAATTTAACACACTTGGTTTAGTTACCTTTTAATAAAAGATTGTTTGTACTGAACCAGTGTACAACTTTGAAGTCGCATTATTTACTTTGTCATACCAATTCGTCTTTTCACTTTGAATAAAAGTGAAGTGTCATCTGCAAACAGTATGATTTCATGCTTATCCCCTACGTAGTAAGGCAAGTCATTTATGTAAATTAGAAACAAGAATGGACGAAGTATAGAGCCCTGCGGGACACCCACTGTTGCAGCAGCACCATTCAATCAGAAGATCAAGAGCCTTATTTCTAACTTCCTGGAATTATGATACGATTCCAATGATACTAATACATAGAAATACATATATAAATACTAGAATATCTATACATCTACACATATAATAAAATCATAGGAAAGTCAAAACTGTACATTGAATATTTTTTTAAATGAATACTTGGGGCGTGATCTATAATCGACATTGAAACCAAAAATATAGTTTTTAGAATTTTTATCTGTTTGTCTGTTTATCTGTTTGTCTGTATGTATGTCCGGGGTAAACTCAAAAAGTACTGCATGGATTTACTTCAAATTTTGCACGAATATTACTAATAGGTCGGGTCAACATATAGGCTACATATCATCACGCTGTCACCTACGGGGGAGGAGCAGTGCGGACTAAACAAAGTCCGCGAGGACGAAGTCATGGGCAACACCTGGTATTTAATAAACACCTAAACCCAGAAATACAAACATTTATGCTCATCACACAAATGGCTGTCCACGTTGGGAATCAAACCCAAGCCCCATCCGTTGCATAGTCAGGGTCACTAATCACTCAACCAACCGGGCGGTAAGGCAGCAAGCCCTATATTTCTCCATTTTCTTTTTTAAGTATAGGACCACCTCTGTGGTCTAGTGGTTCGATGTTGGTGTTGACCACATAAGGTCCCGGGTTTGATTGAAAGGTCAGGCAATTCAAAAATGTGTTTTTTCAGTTTTCTGGTAAAAACAATGTTCTCGGGATTGGATAATAAGATAGTGATAGGCTTGCCATCTATCACAATATGGAACTAGCTTTGGCTAATCGTGGGTGCACTGGTAGTGCCTTTATCTTCCTCTTTCCAGTATACAAGTGTCAAATATAGGACCACACACCACATATTATTTTCAAAAAATCCTGTATACAAATGTCAAATATAGGACCCCTATTTAATTGACCCAAATAAACACTGCAATTTATTAGTATAGGGTACCAAATCAATATCTACCTTTTCAACTTACCTATCAATCCTTATTACACAATTCCGACTTCTATCTCCATCCCTCAAATGTAAAATTTCCTTGATGTGATGCCATTGTACAACAGTAGTAGAATTCTTACTTTTGGTGATTGTCATCCCATTTGAGTTTAAAATGATGTTGCAATCAGAGGTCAATTCCCACTTATGTGACAATTCAGTTGGTATCATTGTTACTGCATAGGAATCCTTCAGCAAACCTTCTGTGCCTGAGAATAGTCAAAAATAATATTAAATCAGTGCTTATAAACCAATAGTTTCCAGACTGTAAGTACTAATACCCTGGCCCTGAAGATATCAAAATTAACCTTGAACAAGAGGTCTGCTTGAGTGCTTTTCAGATCACTAAGTTGCAGTTTATCCTCAAACATACAAATCAGAATTACTTTAGAATCAAAGATAGCAGATACAGTGTGTAGATTTTACACTTTCAATCGTCGGCACTTGGTGAAATTCCATTATTTTTAGTTGAACTAGTTTATCACTCACTTGTACTTTTATTTCACTATTATTATACACTAAATTATTTAATTTTATCGACCGGTTTCGCTTTTTAAAGCATCTTCAGGACGTAATATTCTTTACCCGAAAACCGGTAAAGAATATTACGTCCTGAAGATGCTTTAAAAAGCGAAACCGGTCGATAAAATTAAATAATTTAGTGTATAATAATAGTGAAATAAAAGTACAAGTGAGTGATAAACTAGTTTCAACTAAAGATACAGTGTGTGGCATATACCTAGATCTAAAATAGCAATGACTGCAAATATGCACCACTACTATAACTGTTGTATATGTACTTCATACCTGGACCTTGACGAGAGATACAACTCCAGATTTAGAATGATTTAAAAAGTCTTTTAAACAAAGAACATTTTATTAAAATAACTCAATTTGAATCAGCAAGCATCTTATCTTTAAGTCGACCGGTTTATACACATACCATATACTTAACTATTAAAATGTAATTAAAAGTACTTACAAATAGTTTTGATTAATAATACTTAAAATTATTCTTAATAAATATATATCTAGCCTAGATCTACTTAGTATATGTTTATCTTTACAAAACCACCTAAAAATTATGCAGAACAAGATGAATTGTTGATATCAATAGCATCTCTGCAGGTGTTCTTGAATACATATTTAACATATATATATATATATATATATATATATATATATATATATATATATATATATATATATATATATATATATATATATATATATATATATATATATATATATATATATATATATATATATATATATATATATATATATATATATATATATATATATATATATATATATATATATATATATATATATATATATATATATATATATATATATATATATATATATATATATATATATATATATATATATATATATATATATATATATATATATATATATATATATATATATTAGGGTGAGCCAAAAAAACTAACCTATCGATTTTATGGGTTAAAATGAACCTATATATCGAAAAAAAAATTCCCCTGCAAGGAGAGATTTTTAGCTTAATTTTGAAAGGTGTCGGTGAGCATTCAAAGTTTCCCGTTTAAATAACACATAAAAAAATCTTTTTTCATTAAAAATAATGTAACTTTTGAACCACTTGAGATAAAAAAATTTTGATGGCAGATTCTTGAAGGGCATTAAATTTCCTACAAAATTATACCTGGTTCCATTTTTTAAAGTATAAAATTCATATACTTAATGGCCATGAAAATTAAACATGAAATCAAAATAAGCAATTTTAGGCATTTATTGTCAGAAACCTTTACATTTAAGGAAATAAATTAGTTTGAAATGAGATAAGGCATGTTAAAAACATTTATTTAGCTATTAATAAAATTTAACTTATTACAATTAGGATATTGCTGACGATGTAATTGTAAAGTAATTTATTTCCTTAAATGTAAAGATTTCTGATATATATATATATATATATATATATATATATATATATATATATATATATATATATATATATATATATATATATATATACAGTGTGACCCGCGTTAAAGTGCAATCCCGAAAATCGGTGAAATTAGACCGAAAACTATCGACGAAAATGGGTCTAAAAAAGTTCTAAAAAAAAAACTAATTTTTTTATACGCCGCTGAGCATTTGTTTCCCGAATTTCGACCTCTATGTACAAATAAATTTATTCCTCCCAAACTAGCTGGCCGATTTTGATGAAATAAAGGACAAATCAATGCCAAATATGTAGCAATGTGGATAAAATAAAAATAAATGACAAAAATGGCCTTAAATACTTCATTTTTTTAAATACTTTTGAAAAAAAAAATCTTTTTTTATTGTTTTTTTCAATCAACTCAAATTTCTATGAAATAAACCCCTACATCTTGATTTGTTTTATAATTTATTATTATTCTTAACTATATAAGCTTTCAAAAAAAAAAATAATCAAACATTGTATCTCTAAAATACAGGAGTTATTTTGAAGTTCACTACTCAGAATGGGCAAATCCAGGTAGAGACCATTTTTATTCCTTTGTTATACCGGTAGTCGGCTGCTATTGTGTTCAATGCTTGGGGCAAAGGAACAGGCAAAAGGAAGGTCCGGCAGTCGCCACTCGCCAGTCCGCTCCGATCACATTGCTGCTGCTGACGTATTGTTCTCGCATTAAAATTACAGTTTTTCGTTGAGTTTTCGTTATTGACTACTTGTTACGATTTTGTTATTGACTGTTACGTTTTTGTTATTGACTGTTACGTTTTTGTTATTGATTGTTACGGTACTCGACTGTTTTCGTGGTTGTGCTGGGTTGAGATGCCGCGATTAAATGCATTCTCCCCGCGAGAAATCGCTGATATCCATTATTATTATGGAATGTATGATGGACGCACAACTGTCGCTCGATCGGCATACATAAATGCATTTCCGAACAGACTTGCACCGTCGGCAACGAACTTCCAGGAAGTTCATCGGAAGCTCTCCGACATCGGACTTGGATTACAACACACAAGACGTGAACAAGAATCCATTATAATCGACACAGAGATGGAAGAAGCGGTTTTAAGTACCGTTTTTGCCACTCCTACTATTAGTAAGAGGCGTTTAGCTTTACTTCACGGTATATCACAAACCTCAGCGTAGAGAATTTTGAAGAAAGAAGGTCTACATCCATATCATTACCAAAGAGTCCAGGATTTGCACGGGGATATGGATTTTCAATCAAGGTGCGTTATGTCGATCTGGCTACAACGACAAATCCGTCGCAATCCACAATTTTTAAAAAAGATTTTATGGATGGATGAGTCGAAGTTCACCAGGAATGGCATCACGAACGCTAGGAATATGCACGAGTGGTCACATGATAATCCACATCTGAAGAGGATCTCGTCATTCTAGGTGCAATTTTCAGTAAATGTTTGGGCAGGTCTACTCGACGACATGTTGATAGGACCAGTAATTTTACCAGCGACACTAAATTCGGAACGATTCCTAACTTTATTAAGGGATGAGCTTCCCCGTCTGTTAGAGGATGTACCGCTGGCATCCAGACAGGGCATGTACTTGCAAATGGACGGCTGCCCTGTTCACTATGGCCGCAATGTCCGTGAATTTTTAAATAATAATTATGCCAATCACTGGATTGGACGCGAAGGCCCAGTGGGCTGGCCAGCACGCTCTCCTGATCTGACACCGCTCGACTACTTTTTATGGGGCCACATGAAGCAAAACAGAGGAATAAAAAATGGGCCTCTACCTGGATTTGCCCACTCTGAGTAGTGAACTTTAAAAATTCGTAACTCCTGTATGTTTAGATATACAATGTTTGATTATTTTTTTCTCGAAAGCTAATACAGTCAAGAATAATAATAAATTATAAAACAAATCAAAATGTAGGAGTTTATTTCATAGAAATTTGAGTTGATTGAAAAAAACAGTGGAAAAAAGTTATTTTCTTCACGAGTATTTAAAAAAATGAAATATTTAAAGCCATTTTTTGTCATTTTTTTTATTTTATCCTCATCACTACATACTTGGCATTGATTGATCGTTTATTTCATCAAAATCGGCCAGCTAGTTTGGGAGTAATAAATTTATTTGTACATAGAGGTCAAAATTCGGGAAACAAATGTTCAGCGGCGTATGAAAAAAAATAATTTTTTTTTAGAACTTTTTTGGACCCATTTCGTCGATAGTTTTCGGTCTCATTTTACCCATTTTCGGGGTTGCACTTTAACACGGGTCACACTATATATATATATATATATATATATATATATATATATATATATATATATATATATATATATATATATATATATATATATATATATATATATATATATATATATATATATATATATATACACGGTGTCCCAGAACTCAACGTCAAGCCGAAACGGGGTGACAGGATAGATCATAACCATCAGGAGAAAAATCAGAAAAAAAATCTATCCCATGCAGTTTGAAAATTATGGGCATTTTAAGAAAAACCTAGAAATTTGGTCTAACTGTACCATTTTTCGGTTATTGTGGTTAATTTTTATTATTTTTGTTCATTTAAACTTTGGAACCGTAACCCTAAATAACATCTCGAGATCACAGTCTAAAATAATGACACAATTACCCCAAGTTTCCTAGAATTTAGACTATTTGTTAAACTATGAATTTAAAATTTTCAAACTTTGTCGACTTTGAAACACCCTCCTTTAAAAAAAATGTACTAGAGTGCCTTGGCAAGTGCCATTGAGAGTTGGCGCATTTAATCAGGATTGTAAAATGGTACAATACTTGTTAGTTTCATACTAAAAAAAAACGAGTAAAAAAAACCCATTTTACTCAGTTAAAATGTTTTTTATTCGCACAAGCCTTTAGTAGATTCTTTATTTTACGGCAAAATGATGAGAGAGATGGATAGTGGACATGTTTGCCATGAGCGAGCGAGACAGATAGTGACGCCACGCAGTGAGACGGAGATGCGTCGTTTAAACGAGTGCGAATGAAACAGATACAGACGCCATACCAAGCAAATAGCTACGCTGCCAGTCTGACACCAGTTAGTACATTTCGCTCATTCGTCTACTGCGCACCTTTCCGTATTCGCTTGTGTTAATTTAGTACTGACAACTTTGGCTTTTCTTTTTGGACTTGGATTTTTGTGAATTGGACTTGTTGATTACATACCGGCAACTTTGGCTTCTCTCTTTTGGAATTGGACTTTTGTGTTGACATCCTTGTCATCACTATGCCTACGCGCTACACTTCACAAGAATATGCGAACATGCATCTCATTTATGGGGAATGCAGATGCAATGCAAGTGCCGCCGCTAGACTTTATCGTGAAAGATATCCAAATTTAGAGCGCTATCCGGATCACCGCGTGTTTGTTAATGTGCACCGTTCACTCACAGAGGGCGGCCATTTTCCGAATCAAATACGGGCTGGAGGTAGACCTCGCTTTCCTTACGAAGAAGAAGTGTTGAAAGAGGTCGCAGATGACCCAAGTATTTCCGTTCGTGGAATTGAAGAAAGAACGGAAATACCCAAAAGCACAGCACATCGTATTTTACAAAGAGCTGAAATGCATCCGTTTCACGTACAACGAGTTCAGTCTTCTCCCTCGAGATTATCTTGAAAGGATTTCATTTTGTAGAACAATGCTACAGAGGCATAATGAAAATCCCCAATTCATCCAAAAAATTCTCTGGTCAGATGAATCTACATTTAAAAAAGATGGCTACATAAACTTACACAATTTTCATGAGTGGCATGTGGAGAATCCACATTTAATGCGAGAAGACCGATCCCAATATCGCTTTAAAGTTAACCTGTGGACAGGAATTTTAAACGGCAAAATTGTTGGGCCTTTTGAGCTGCCTAAGAATTTGAATAGCACGAATTATCTAAATTTTTTACGAGAAAATTTACCAAGTTTGTTAGAGGACGTACCACTAACAGATCGTCGCCACATGTGGTATCAACAAGATGGCTGCCCAGCGCATTACGCAGTGCAAGTAAAAGATTTCCTTGACCAAGTTTATCCGGGAAGGTGGATTGGACGTTCAGGCACTATCTCGTGGCCAGCCCGTTCCCCAGATTTAAATCCCCTGGATTTTTTTTATTGGGGCGTTCTCAAAGAAAAAGTTTATTCTAAGCCCATTGAGAGCGTAGCCGAGCTGCGTGAACGAATTTCTCAAGCTGCTGAGGACATCAACTCTCGAGGATATGCCCGGCTAATAAGTAGATCTTTTTTAAGAAGATGTAGGGCGTGTGTTGAAGCTGATGGTAAACAATTTGAACATTTGTTATAATAAAAAATGTTATTTTCAAATCTGACTTTTATTCCAATAAACCTAAACAAAACAAGGTCAACATTTTTCATTATTTTATTAGTATTTTGTTGCTTTGGTAAAAGTGGCGTCACTATCTGTCTCGCTCGCTCATGGCAAACATGTCCACTATCCATATCTCTCATCATTTTACCGTAAAATAAAAACCTACCAAGGGCTTGTGCGAATAAAAAACATTTTAACTGAGTAAAATGGGTTAGCAAAAATCGAGTTACTTGAGGTTTTTATTTTTTACTCGTTTTTTTTAGTACGAAACTAACAAGTATTGTACCATTTTACAATCCTGATTAAATGCGCCAACTCTTAATGGCACTTGCCAAGGCACTCTAGTACATTTTTTTTAAAGGAGGGTGTTTCAAAGTCGACAAAGTTTGAAAATTTTAAATTCATAGTTTAACAAATAGTCTAAATTCTAGGAAACTTGGGGTAATTGTGTCATTATTTTAGACTGTGATTCTCGAGATGTTATTTAGGGTTACGGTTCCAAAGTTTAAATGAACAAAAATAATAAAAATTAACCACAATAACCGAAAAATGGTACAGTTAGACCAAATTTCTAGGTTTTTCTTAAAATGCCCATAACTTTCAAACCGCATGGGATAGATTTTTTCTGATTTTTCTCGTGATGGTTATGATCTATCCTGTCACCCCGTTTCGGCTTGACGTTGAGTTACATACATATATATATATATATATATATATATATATATGTATGTATGTATATATACATATATATATATATATATATATATATATATATATATATATATATATATATACTTTGAGGTTAGATCAGTAAGTGTAATTTGTCCCATGTATATTTAATATATTTATTTATTTATAGACGATGATTGTTTCCTTTCCGTCAAAGGTTCATAAGCAGACAGAACCTTTGACGGAAAGGAAACAATCATCGTCTATAAATAAATAAATATATTAAATATACATGGGACAAATTACACTTACTGATCTAACCTCAAAGTAAGCAAATTTTTTGCTTGTGTTATGGGTGTTAGTCAATGATACTAATACATAGAAATACATATATAAATACTGTTACAGACATAATAAACACCCAACGCAGAAATACAAACATCCATGCTTGTCACACAAATGCTTGTCTCTGTCGGAGATCGAACCCGAGCCCCGCCCAATTGCGTAGTCAGGGTCGTTAACCACTTGACCAACCAGGGGCTCTATGAACACTCGACGAAAATTGTGCAGGTTGATTGTAATGCCACAAGCACAAATGTATAGGCTACCCAATCTTTGACAAACCAGCTTTAAGCACCAACACTATTGCAGCAAATATAGGTAAGGTAGTGGTACTGAAAGTAGGCGAGACTTTGCAAAACTATATCCTACGTAGTAGCCCGTTTCCCCTATGTTGATCCTGGGCTCCTTTGAAGAATAGGCCAACTGAATAATAAGAATAGGGCAGAATGGCAGATGGGTTTTTCTTCAACGGGGGCCCTGACCAACAAGGGGAACGGCTGATTGAAATGGGTATCATATTATGTCCTATTTCTTAGTCCACCAGTGTTTAAAAAAGGTATTAAGTGTTTAAAATTATAAGTTTCATGACTTGTATTTATGTTTTAAGTGTTTCTAAAGTACGAAAAGTATAAGTACCGATATTAAAGGAACAAAAAAAACAATAGTAATTCAAAAAGAACATCGCTCGCACCAAATGTTAAAGCTCCCATAAAGCAGGCCAATTTGCATTCAATATACAGACGTCAATAGAATTAATGTAGGTCATGAATACTTTATGTGACTCACTTAAATTCAAAATTTATACTATTTGTTTTTGATATGAATTTTATATTCAGCTGTAGCCTGTAATAATGACACCATTGGCAACACAAGTTAGGACCACACACACAGAAACTCATTAAACTTTATTATTAAATACACTAGCTGTTCTCAGCAACATTGTTCACGTATTCACACACAGTATTTCCTTTTACTCAGTCAGGTAAAAGTAGTCAAAGCAACTAAGTGGCAAGGTAAGTTTATATAGGTGAAAGAATGTTTAAAATCGGTTTGGTAGTTTTTTTGTGTATCCAATACAAACAAACAAATCTTCTTAGTATAGAGTATTTTTTTATATCAATAGATAGGAAACTATATATACGACCGTCCAGTTGGTCGAGTGGTTAGCGACCCTGACTACGCAATCAACGGGATCCGGGTTCGATCCCCGACAGGGACAAGCATTTATGTGATGAGCATAAATGTTTGTATTTCCGGATTTGGGTGTTTATTAAATATATTCCAATATTTATATATGTATTTCTATGTATTAGTATCGTTGACTAACACCCATAACACAAGCAAATAATTTGCTTACTTTGGGGTTAGATCAGTAAGTGTAATTTGTCCCGTGAATATTTATATTTAAAAATATGCTACAATTTAGTTAAAACGATAACATTTTATGATTTTGCAGCTAAATATAATATTAAGTTTTAATATAACTAAGAAGTCACCGAAGGTTGGTGCACTCTGGCAAAATCAATAAATAATAAGAAAACTAAATTTAAAGACAAATATCTATTAAATATTGGGATCATTTGATGTATAATGATTCATAATATATATTATACTTTTACTCATTGTTTTCTTCCTTAATTTTCCTCCACAACACTGATTTCTTAAGTTTTAACAGTTTATTCTTTTTATTTGTGACAAAAATATATAATGATTTATAAATATATATCTCTTTACAATTTACAAGCTAACTGTAAGGTTAATCAACAAAACTAAGCAAAACATTCTGTGAAATCTTATTCGAGTGGTAAAAATTTCCATATCAGGTGCGGCGGACGCTGATTGGTGCTCCTTTAAAATGGCTGCCGCATCTGAGAAGAAATTGTAGTTTCGAACGGCGCAATAGGCGAATAGGTTAAGCATTGTAAATAAAAAATAATTATATGTAATAATAATAAAGTAACCATAAAATATACCAAGAAATAAAAGAGAATTTGTTGCTATAAATAATTTAATTACATTAATATTAATACTTCTACACTAAAATTATAGAGGAAAAAAATAGTGTCTGTAACATTGTAATTGAATAAACTTAAAAACTGCTGGAACAATTTCACAAATTCTTTAATTTATGCTGCGGCCGTATTTGCATCTATCATTACAAAGCTTCTCGCAATGATGCGATATGTGCGGATGTGACCGGCCGTCATTTTTTTAAGATCATTTATTTAAGATGAAAAACCAGGCTGATTTCAAATCATTGTTTATAATTTAGTCCAGGCCCTCTTTGAAGAATACTGTGTCATTCTGCTAGGCAGTTCTTAATAGAAGAATAATTGCCAATGTATGTCAATACTATTGTAGTGCAGTATGCATGTTGCATTAACATCTCACCATGCAGATAATAAAGCACCATTAACATCTTTGGCCTCTATAGGCAATGGTTGTCTTTTTCATCAGGAGACCCATCTCCTTGTATGCTACCTAATGATATAAAATAAAAAAAATCCACAATACTAACATTACCAGATCAGTCTCAGCTTAGAACACTAAGCTGCCTTGTGAACAAATTAACATTACATACTTTCAAGGTTGTGCGAGGCAAGTTGCAAGCACAAGCACATTATTATTATTTTTCACAATGCTGGGAACAAGTATACACACAGTATGTGAATGAATATAAGCATCACAATGAACAATCGAACTCATTAATTTATGCCTTCAGTGTGTATGAGGACTAAAAAATATAAATAATAAGCAACTTAATAAATATGCAGTTAAAATAAAAAAAATGTTAAAATATAAAAACTTACCCAAAATTTTCTCCCCATTGAGCAAGTTTCTGATTTTATCCATCCATAAATGAGCTTCATGAAGAGTTTGTGTTGCTAGTAGGATACGAGGTTTAGTAGGTTCTTCTAAAGAAAATACCGCGAAAGCATTCGGCCGCGAGCGGGACTTCGCTCTCTTTACAAAGCAGCCCGATCGCAATTCCACGATCCCTGCGGGAGCTCCTGCTTCACTACAATACATAGCTAATGATCCACCACCTTCGTAAGTTGGACTTGGTCTCAAAATACACCATTGTTTCTTCCATGACTATTAAATAGAAATCAATAGAATTATTATCCTCAGTCATATTGAATACACAGATGGCAAACGGACAAATATTACCTTAAAAGGATTCAAGCCGTAATTCGCTTTAAAAGGATACTTCACTTCCAGATATCCCGACATTTCTCAAATTATAATTTACACACTTTTCATAATCTCACTACAATATATTTTACTTAAACGAAATTCTAATTTACATTTCATTAGACATTAAACAACCGTGTATTCAAAAATATTTGTTTACCTACAATAAATTACAGAAATAAGAAACACAGAATACAGATAAAAAATAAGTTATAAACCGGAAGTAGAATTAATGGTCAAAGGTCTATGGCAGTGGTCTCGAACGTCATAGAGCGAGATCGGTAGAGTTGCCAGCTAAAATCGGTATATTAGTACCCAAAATCGGTATTTGACAGAAAAAAATACAATATTCAATAAAATTCGTTTATTTTTTAAAAATAAACTTACAGACTAATTTGTAACAATCATAATTATTTTTTATACCAATATTCATTGGCCATAGCCGTGGTCATCTTCGAATTAATTTCAAAATCGTAACAATTAGCTGTATTAAAGAGTCGTTTTGAATGTAATAGACTAGTGATTGATTCAGTAGACAGTCTATTTCGCTGCTTTGTTTTTAAAAGATTAATATGTGAAAATATGCGTTCAACGTTAGCGGATGAATGGGGAAGTGATAAAATATTAAAGATGAAATTAGACAACAATGGAAACATTTGAGTTTCATCGCCACGCTTTAGTAAACTTACTTCATTCCAAAATAGTTCTACATTATCAGGAAATGTTTTGATTTGTTCACAATTTCTTAAAATGCGCCAATCTGTATCAATTTCATGGAAATCGTTGCTGTGAACAATTTGTGTCGCTGTGAGCGAAAACTTAGTTTGCCCTAGATCTTTACATAAATTATTGAAATTTTCTTTACCTATAATATGATCAATTATGTCATGAGTTTTGGTTGAAGAGCATTTTGTTTCTTTTGCTATTTTTGATTCAGGACAAACGGCTTGCATCAACTGCGATAGGTGCTCCATAATAGTGAATGGTAGATTGTGTTCAGCAACAAACGAGGCTAATCTTATTTCACTTAAAATTAAAAATAAAGAATTAAAATTACGTAGGTATATCTAGTATGTCTAGCAGCGATTAGGGTATAATTATATCCACTGCTTCTATAAACCGATATGTAGAAAACAAAATAATATAACAATGTAAATAGTAAATTAAATAACTAAAAAAATTACCTTGCTTAACCAGTATATCAGATTTTTGAGTTTTGGTCACAGTAAATGATGATAATTGATATTTTCGGTTGTGATTTTATATTCTTTGATGATACTAAGTGTGCTTGAGAAGAACTACGTTTCTTTATAGCGTCTTTTCGTGATGTGATGTTGACGTCTTTATTACAATTCTTACAATAGGCATAGCTTTCGCCTTTACGACTATCTTGCAGCCAACCTGCAAATTCTTCTTCCCATTCTTTTCTATAATATTGTAGATATTTTTTTCTTGTTACACTAGCACTTATGCTTGGCTCCTCGTCAGACGACATTTTAACTTAATTATCTGATTTTGTAGGGACTCATTCGGTTAGGTTAGGTCACTCACTCTTCAAAGTAAGAAAATTAATGAAAAAATAAACTTTCTGGTCTTCGCACACCTCCGGTAAGGGAAGTGGGGAAATGGTTTCGGGGTTTGTGGCCCCCTGACCATGGTATCAACCGCCAGCCGTAAAAACGGCTGGGTCGTTGGATTTAGTGTTGGGTAGAAACCCTTACACTATTGGGTTTGAAAGAGAGGTAATTGAAGATATTGTGGTCTCCCTAAGGAGAAGAATAGTGCTGTGGTGTAGGGTTTGATGAGAGTAATAGAGATTTGGATTGGGTGCCCCGTCCCCGCTTACACGCACTGCTGCGTGCAATCCGCCCCGCAGGTCGAGTCCCCGCGGGGGATTAAACACGCAGTGGCAATTAGACTGGCGGAGGAGGGGGGGGAGAGGAGTGGGAATTGGGTTAAATAAGGATATCTCTAGGATACGGCACGGCGTCAGGTGGACGCGCGTGCCAAGGAGCTATGTTCTGTATATGGGCGTCTTGTGATGTATCAGCGCGCTGGTACATATTCGTCGCTAGTTTCTTGATGAACTCGTGAAGGCTTTCAATCTTGAGGTCGCGTCTTATGACTTCGTTGGTGACGTACCTGGGGGCTTGTATGATTCTTCTGAGAGCCACGTTTTGTTGGCTCTGCAGAGCTGTCTTGAGTCCTTCGGCTATCAGACTGTACCATACGGCAGCAGCGTAGGTTAGGCGGGACCTGATGTATGTCTTGTAGATGGCAAGCTTGATTGGAACGGGGATCTTGGATTCGAGGATAGGCCGAAGGACGGCCATGGCAGCTCTGGTATTGTTCAGTGTGGACTGTACGTGGGCTCTCATTTTGAGGTTCGTGTCAATAGTGACACCAAGGTACTTCACCGTGGAGGACCAGCTGATGTCTTCTCCGTTGAGCGTCATGGGGGGTGGTGACCGGTTCTGCATGGATCTCGGCAGAAGTGCTTGTGTTTTGCCGACGTTGACCGCCAGACGCCACTTGGTGAACCAGTCAGGGAGGAGGTTCAGAGTTCTTTGCATCTTCTTGATGGCGTGAGGTGCTGTGATTGAGGAGGTGACGAAGGCAGCGTCGTCGGCAAATAGTGCTAGCGAGCAGCCATCTCCCACCGGGATGTCGTCGGTGTAATGGGAATAGAGCTTGGGGGAGAGACAGCTGCCCTGTGGAACGCCTGCTGTGATCTGGTGCTCTGATGAGAGGGCATCTTCCACGGATACCCTGAACTTTCTGTTTTCCAGGAAGGATGCTATTATTTTAACCAGCCTGCGAGGTATTCCTGCTGTGGCCAGTTTGTACAGCAGCCCATTGTGCCAAACGCGGTCGAAGGCCTTCTCCATGTGGAGGAGTACTGCTATTGCTTGCTCTTTTTTGTTTCTTGCCGCAATGAGCATATGCAGTACCCTCGACAGTTGAAGGACTGTGCTATGTCCAGCCCGAAAACCGAACTGTTCCTCACGTGGGGTGATGTGGGCGTCCAGATGTTGTAAGAGGAGTCTCTCGAATATTTTGGAGAGTGTGGGCAGCAGCGTGATGGGTCTG
This sequence comes from Apodemia mormo, assembly GCA_036924255.1. NCBI lineage: Eukaryota > Metazoa > Arthropoda > Insecta > Lepidoptera > Riodinidae > Apodemia > Apodemia mormo. The sequence goes on from JAUPFN010000019.1 coordinate 31,749,361, forward strand.
TAGCTGCCCGGATTTGAGACGTTCTTCCCCTTCTTAGGAATCATGATGACTATTCCTGTCTTCCAGATTTCAGGAAAGTGGCCGGTGCGCAAGATGCCATTAAAGAGCCTTGTGACGGCCATGATGGTCTTGAACGGGAGATGGTGTAATGTTCTGTTGGTGATGGCATCTGCGCCGGGCGCCTTCTTTGGTTTGGACAGAGAGATCTGTCTCTTCACCATGTTTGGAGTGAAGACGATGGGATGTTCGTCGGTAGTCAGCTCTGGAGACAGGAAATCCGGAAGAAACTCCTCTATTTCCTTGGTGAGTGTGGGGTCGCTGAGGTTGTTCGGGCTGAACTGGTGTTCGAGGTGGGTTGCGAAAATCTCCGACCGGTCGGCAGCTCGGTATCTGATGGTCCCATCCTGGTGAAGTAGAGGACGAACTGGTGTCGGGGCCCTGGATATTTGGCGGCACAGCTTGTGAAGGGACGCCCAGTCATTTGCGGCATCGTCCAGGCGGGCCTCCCAGCTGTCGTTCGCTGCTTTCGCTAGGTCAGCCTTGACCTCCGCTGTAATCTGGTTTAGCTGGCGTTTTACGATTGGGCAACGAGTATTTTGCCATAACCGTCTGATTCTTCGCTTCTTCGCGATTTTGTCGCGTATGTGACTTGGTAGAGGAGGAAGAATACGAGAGGATGATGATGGGGCAATTTCGGCTGAGCGGAGAGCTTCCTGAATACTCGTTGTCAGATTGGTAGCCAGCTCGTTGACGTCAGCAGCGGAGGTGACGGGTTGGCTCGGTGTGGTCTCCTCCATGGTTGACTGGAACCGCCGCCAGTTGACTAGCTGGCGCGGTTGTGGTGGGGCGACTCGGGCTGGGATGTCCAACAACGTGGCTAGAATCGGAAGGTGGTCGGATTCCATCTCGTCAGGAATGGCCTCGAGGATTATCTGTTGCTGGATCCCTTTGTGGACGAGGAGGTCAATGACGTCTGGGCAATGCCGGTCATTATATGGGTAGTGGGTTGGTGTATTTGGGCCTATGACCGTCAGGTCATTTTGATCGGCTATTTGGAAGAGTCGTCTGCCTTCTGTGTTGGTGGTTGCGGAATTCCAGATGACGTTCTTGCAATTCCAGTCACCGGCAGCTATGGTGGGTAGATCGGTGTTAAATATTTCCATGACGTCTGTTGCAGTTACATGCTCAAGTGGTGGTTTATATACTGCGTATATTCTGATAGGATTGCCGGCGACTAGAGTTTCAATCCCTAGGGCTTGTAGCGAGTTTACTTGGATTCTGGGAGTAGGCTGGTGGACGACTCTTCTATGGACAAGTATTGCTAGTCCTCTGTAGACCGATTGCCCCGAGTGTTCGTCCTGCCGGTAGGTGATGTAGCTGGAGATCTTCAGCTTGTCTCCAGGGCCCAAATGAGTCTCATTTATGAGAGCCACGTCAATGTTCTGCTCCCTGAGTAGGTTTTTGAGTGGAACGGACTTGCGCTTCAGTCCGTTGGCATTCCAGTATAGCATCCTTAGGTTGTTATGGTCCATAAAGTTGGAGGAGGTCTGTCATGCCTCTGAGGACTGCTGATACTGGATCAGTCCCTTCGCGAAGCGCCCCCAGCACATCTTGGAAAACTTGTATTGCCTTCTCAAGCACTACAAGCTTTCCTTCGTCCGGGGACGCAATTGGAGCCACTCTTCGCACGGATGGATCCCTCTTGGGGGGAGGGGCAGTTGGTGCTGCCTCCTTTTCTGTGCGCATACGGGAGGACTCATTTTCGGTTTCTACTTCGTCATCATCTGTTTTGGCCTTTTGCCCGGGTCTTTTCTTTTTTCCTCTTTTGGAGCGCCGCTTCGGGGCGGAAGTGGTAGTGGTTGCGGTTGAGGTTCTGGGCTTCGGGTCGTTGGCCGGTGGGGCCAGGGTAGTTACGGCCTTTGCGGTAGGCTGGATGGGAGCCTCTGCCACCTTTCCTGGTTCGCTCGCTGGTTGTCTGGTAGGAGGTGCAGTAGTTATTGCAACCGTGCCTGCACGCTTGTTGCGGGCCTCTCTGCGGAACACCGGACAGCTCGTGTTGTTCGCTGTATGGGGCCCGCCGCAGTTAGCGCAGGTCGGGGGGTCCTCCCTGGGTCTAGTGCAGTCTTTGGCTTTGTGCTCTTCCCCACAACGCACGCATCTTTGTGGCCGGTGACAGTTGTGGGAAGAGTGCCTGAATTGTTGGCAGCGATGGCACTGGGAGGGCCCCTTTTTCCCCCTCCAGGCCTCTATGGTGATTCCCGGCATGTATAGGAGTTCTGTAATGCCATAGATATTTGGCAGCGTGTCAGGCTGTCTTTTGACTATCGCCATGAAGATGCAGCCTGGTCTTCCAGCTCTGGCTCTTATAGGGCGAACGTACTCCACGACGTGCCCATGCTCCGCCAGTTCTGCGGTGATTTCTGCTGGTTCTGTGTCAGCGGGCAGGCCTCGTATTGCCACCTTGACGCTGCGCTCCTGTGGCAATGAGTAGCAGAACCAGGACAGCTGCTCCTCCTTTTCCAGTTCTGTCAGGTACTTTTGTACTACCCTGTACTCGTCTTCTGTCTTCGGCGTGAACCGCACTCCACGGCCGAAAGGGCGAGCATTTGGGGCGTGGCCCAGTTTTGCCTTCAGTTCCTTGAAGTGGCGCGTCCAGTTAGGAAGCGATTCCACCACTAGGGGGGGGTATCTGTGTTTGGGCGGGCCAGTTGTCTGGGTGTTCGAGTTGGGTGGTGGCTGGGTCCTTCCTGCAGGCGATGGTTGAGCTGCCGTCACTGCTGCAAATGAAGGTGGGGGTGAGGGTTGCGCTGGCACGCACTGTCTTTTGGGTTCCTCATCCCTCCCGTTAGCTTCGTCCGTGCCTCTCTTCCTGCGCGCAGGGGTTGCGTGCGGGGGGAGGAGGATGGGTGTCGTCTCCATTCTTTCTATCACCGCTGCTTCCGTTGCGGTGATAGGCTGGTTAAGGCCCTGGGCCTCCAGTGCAGCACTTCTATCATTGAGGTGTTGAGCCATCGCCTGCCTCAACTCCTTGTCTAAAAGGTTGGCCTTTTCAAGGCGGGCCAAGATGATAAAATTTTGCTCCAAGGCTGATTTGGGCGACAGCTCTTTGCCTACAGCACTTGGAACTGGAACAGGTTGCCCCGCAAAATCTTCATCCGAAGAGGCGTCGTGATCGGTGGTGGTGGTGGTGGTCGCTGTCGCGCTACCGTGGTCGCGTGCGCGGTCGCGGTCCATGGCGCGCGCGCGGGCGCGTTCGCGTTCGCGGGGCGCGGAAGAGTCGCGTGATCGCGAGGATCGCGGTCCGGTTGCGGACCGGTCGCATTGTGCGCGACGTTCCGCAGTCCGGCGATGAGTGCGGGGGTCCCGCGGGGGACTCCTGGTTAATGCCGCCCTCGGGTCGGGCGGTCCAGGTTGTGCCGCCTCTGGAGTCGCCGCTCCAAATTGTGCCGCCTTTGATAAGGGAGCTCCAGTTTGGGCCGCCTTCCCCGTCGGCTGCACAACCTGTGCCGCCTTTGGCGAGATTGGCGTAGTAATACCCTCCCTTGTGAGGTCGGGGGACTTACTTGTATGTGTGTCAGCTGTTGCCGTCCTTTTCTTAAGGTAGTAGGAAGGCGGCAACGCTGGGGTCGCAGGTGATTTCGGTTTGCGTGGAGGCACTTGTTTCCATTCGGACATCTCAGCGATGTCCGTGTCGGAACAGGCTCTCGCTCGTGGAGTTGGTGGCCGGCTTGAAGATACCGGCGAGGTCATCTTTTTCTGGCTCTGTGACGAGCCTGGCTCGGGTTTTTGAGTACCCGACATGTTCTTGATATTTTTATTTTTCAATGTGGGTACATTGAAAAATAAAAAGAGCAAGAAATATTGTTCTCGTCCTGCTCACGCGACCTTATCGGCGACTATGAGGGTAGTCGCCGAAGCAGTCTGGGGTAGTTGGTGGTCCCCGCGTTGGCTGTTTCCCAGCTACTTTACAAATAAAGTAGTGGGAAAACACTATGAAGAGTTTTGAGGTCCGAGCGTATCACTGAGTTTAGTTATAGAAATTACACAAACTAGGGCAGTTCGAAGCAATCCTGAAAAAATAAAACCGAATTACTGTTTATATATACTAGACAGGTAAATTCCCGAGCGGGAAGCCTCTTATAACATCGAATTGTAGGACACAAGGGTGTCAAGGGTATTCCCCAAAATATATGAACTACATTCTGCACTAGGTCCATATTATTGAGGGCTTCCCCGTAACATTAAACATAAATGAAAAGGGTTGCCAACTTAAAAGTGTAAAATCGGGAGAATTTCCATGTATACTGTGAAATCGTAGAAAAATCGTTATATTTCGGTATTTCGGTAGAACAGAGCCCATATCGGTAGAAATACCGAAAAATCGGTAGGATCGAGACCACTTCAAGTACTTTGTGGTCAATGATGTAGCCAAGAAAGTTAAATTCTACCCGGAATTTCACACGTGCTCCAAAATCGTTCCGAAGAGTATCATGACATAGGTGGAGTATGTCTCTTTCTACTAAATAAAGCGCCAATTGCCATATATAAGTGCGGCCATGCGCAGTTTGCAAATTACTACTAAGTAATTCTACCAATTTGAGAAACCGTTTTTGCATTGCATAATTAATTACGTAATAATTAAAATAAGCACATTTTACAACTCACAGTGTTAATTACAATACACTCTGTTAAGTAAGAAACAAATGTTAACTTAATAGTAATGAAATAAAGTACATTTTTATTTTTCAAATATTGCTTCGTAATAATTCCAGTTATCGTATATAAGTTCCTTGGGTGTAGCTAGATCACGAGCACAGAACAATATACTCCTAACGGAGACCACGAACTAGAAATATCGGGCTATGGCGAAGATTCATGATCAGTGCAGTGGTCGTCAAACGGCGGCCATAGGTGACTAGATACAAAAAAAAAAAATAACAGCAAAATATAATTTACCCGCATATGTATGCTAAGTAAGTTCAAGTGCACGACATTTTTAGGATTCCATACCTAAAAGGTAAAACGGGACCCTAGGTATTACTAAGCCTCCACTGTCTGTCTGTCTGTCTCTCACCAGGGTGTATCTTATAAATCGTGATAGCGAGAAAGCTGAAATTTTCACAAATTATGTATATCCGTTGCCGCTATAACAACAAATAGGTACTAAAAATAAAAAAATGAAAATATTAAGGGTTTGGGGGGAGGGGTCCCCCCATAAATTAAAACATGTTTTTTTCGTATTTTTTGCTGAGTATCAATAACGGTAACAAGTAGACACTTAAACTTTTTACAGAATATTTAGTTGTATATTATTACCTTTCAAAATAAATAATTAGGTAAATAAAAATAAACATTAAGCAATTTTTAACTCAATGTTAATAAACAGGTAGAAACTTGAATATTTTCCAAAAATATTAAGTATTTGGAAATATCTTACCTATAAAAATATATACCTAATACATAAAATAAATATTTAAGTATACATACAACAAACGTGATTTTCTTTTATATATTTCGTTTTGGCATTGCATAAATATAGTGTCAGCTACGTACAAAGGTACGCATTTGCCACACGTTCCTCAAACACTTGCCATTTCTGCTACTATATATTTTTTGTGGTAGTAAAGTCCGGCAGGCACATGAAGTATCTTCATGGGCAGGCATGTCCGTCTAGTGAATTCTCCCGTATAATCATTTATTGCCTATGCCATGACGTGCCATAAAAGTTTCATTACATAATACAATTAATTGAAATTTGGCATTGACGTGTATAGTAATATTATACATGTCAATGGAATTAGGTAACAGCACGGACCATGAAGCTTACTTCATGGCACAGACCATGAAGTTTTAGGTATAGGTGGAGCTAGCACTCGTATTAATCACTTGAAACAAATACCTACGTTATGTCTCACTCTCTGAGGTCTCCCCATCTCTTATTATACAGCTGTGTTAGAAAGAGAGGCTGAGACCTCAGAAGATGACAGCAGTATTTAAAGTTGTCTTTCAAGTAGGTATTAGAAGTGCTACCTCCAGATATATGACCGCCCCGTTGGTCGAGTGGTTAGCGACCCTGACTACGCAATCAACGGGGCTCGGGTTCAATCCCCGACGGGGACAAGCATTTGTGTGATGAGCATAAATGTTTGTATTTCCGGGTTTGGGTGTTTATTATATATATTCTGGTATTTATACACCCATAACACAAGCAAATATTTTGTGGCGCCGCTGGTCCGTACCGCTGAAGGGCCATAGTGATGGAACCAGCGGGCCTGCTTCTTGTCAGTATGACGTCATTACTGTGGAGGTCGATGACGTCACACAACGACAAGTAAGAGGAAAAGGAAGATCTTTCCAGCCAGGCAAGGTGTACTGCCTGGGGACCGAAGTCCGTTTGAGAAGCGTTGAAACTTGCATATGGTGTTACAAGATAAATACTTGTGATGTCGCGATTCAGGATTCTATTTTGAATTTCATTTTTTCCATTTGTTTATTGATTTTTGTCCATTTTTTTATAATTTTTCTTGCAGCGTTTGTGATTTTTCTGAGCCGCTACAATTTGCTTACTTTGGGGTTAGATCAGTAAGTGTAATTTGTCCCGTGAATATATTTATATTTATTTGAATACATTTTATACAATACAGCTTCATGGCACAGACTATAAAGATGCTAACGCATGGCAACAGTTATTTGACAGTTGACATTGACAATTGACAAGTGACCTATTATTTTCAATTTTGTCTTTTGAAAGTTGTAATTTCAATTTGTGTTGGACATTTGTATTTTGTAATGATTTAGGGGATTATTAATCAGTGATTTTATTACGAAAGGAATTCGATTTGTAATTATTTCATATAAAAGAATTAATTATTGTATTAACTACAATAGTCACTTTCTTCTGCATAACGATGTACCGATTATTCATTGCTTATATTTTATCATTTTCATATGTCCTGTGCGCAATAAGTTCTGGTGAAGAAGAAATTGGAAATGGAAGATACATAATTGAAGGACGAGTGTTTCCTCCTGAAGAACTAGAATCTACGAATTGGCAGGTCGATACTAGAATACATGTGAATGCTGGCGAGTATATTGGATTTATAAAAGAAGATGGGTCGTTTACAATTCACAATGTTCCCTCAGGATCATATATCGTGGAAATAATAAACCCTGACTATATGTACGAGCCAGTGCGTGTTGAAATCAATTCGAAAGGCAAATACAGGGCGAGAAAGGTTAATTATATACAGACTTCTCAAGTCATACAAGTGCCTTACCCGCTTAGAATGAAGGCTTTGTCTAAGTTCAAATATTTCCAAGTTCGTGAGCAATGGCGTCTTACCGATTTCTTATTCAACCCAATGGTCATCATGATGGTGCTACCTTTGTTGCTTATTATGATTTTGCCAAAAATGATGAATGATCCTGAGGCTAAAGAAGATTTGAAGCAGATAAGCAATATGGCTAAAATGTCTGAATTGCCGGAAATGTCTGAAATGTTCACATCACTGTTTAATGGTGGTGCTGCTGCCAAGAATAATGCAAAATCCAAACAAGTCAAGAAAAGACAATAGTGACTTCAAATATCTTGTTGTGATAATTATTTCTCATAAGAAATATTGTAATAAAATAGTTAAATTATTGTTTTATATTATTGCTTAGATATAATAAACAAAATAATCTACCACACCTGTAATAACTGCGAGATAGATAGAAGAGATGGTGATAATGCACTTAAAATTTATTTATTGTTTAAATATTTATGATAGATGTCAAGTCGTACTCTTCGGGAATCTGAATATATGCATAACTTGGACCCAGATAACTTGGGACATATGAACATAACTTGGATATCCTGAGTTCTATATTGTCTGTTATTAGTTTATTACTAGCTGCACCATGCTGCACATGAATAACAATGTATTTTACTTAAGTAAAATGTTTTAGTATCTGCAGGAGTACAAGTGAATAGGTCACCTGATGTAAAGCAGTCACTATTGCCCACCTACATTTGCAATACAAAAAGTGTGTTGCCAATGTGATGCCGGCTTCCACAATTTTTTATTATATCTTTTAATTTAAAATCCCAATGTCAAAGCTACTCGGAAAAACTGTGTGAGGTAAGATGTTCCACAGTTTGACTTTATGTATAAAGAAGGTATGGGCAAATCAAACAGTCGTAGATGACGACTAGATATCGTAAGGATGGAATCTCACTAAAGCATGTAGTGTCACATACTTTGTCTCATATTGGATATATTAGCTAAATACAAAATTTCTTCCAAATCCTTCTAGTGTCAAAGATCGAAGTATTTACATATTTACTTGATGTTTAGAATAATATAGTGTAATTACATGTATATAATATTTTCCATATAATTAACTTATTGTGTATCATGTCCTTGAAATAAGACATGATATATAATTCAAAAAAGTTAACCGATTTGTTGAGGATGATAGGCCAACCGTGTCATGATTGTTTTTGAGGTATGGTGTATGACACAGGAGTCGTGTCATTTGTAAATCGATTATATATCCCTCAAATTACATTTTAATCGGTTGAACGTTTGTTCAGGGTAGAATCTTATAAAATGGTGGGTGACGCGAATGTTTGTTACTCAATCACGCAAAAACTACTAAACGGATTTGAATGTAATTTGGCACATAGGTAGACGATGACCTGGAATAACACTTCGGCAACTTTTTATCCCGAAAAATTTGGTGATCTCGCAGGATTCACCAAAAATTTCTATAATGCAGCAGGCTGCATGGTGCATCTAGTATTATATAATAGTTACTATTCTAAGCAGTGCAGGGGGGTGCTCCAGGCTTCGTGCCACATCCAGGCAAGAGGAAGAGCGGGGAATACTACGCACGAAAGCTGAAAAAGGTGTCTACCCGCAAACGATTGACATGTCTTGATAGTTTCTTATTCTGGTCTTGTAGCTGACACATGCATGTTTGGTTTGGGTGTTTATTATGTATGTAAAAGTATTTATATATGTATTTCTATGTATTAGTATCATTGACTAACACAAGCAAATAATTTGCTTACTTTGGGGTTAGATCAATAAGTGTAATTAGTCCCGTGAATATTTATTTATTATTTATTACCAAATTTCATCAAAACGGTTTAGTAATTTAGCCTTGAAAACGGAACAGACAAACTTTTGCATTTATACGTATGGATTAAAATTATAAAACACAAATAAAACTACAAAATTTTGATTAGGTAGTTTGATTTCTATTTTGCCTTTATACTGCAGTTCATTAAAGTAAAAAACAGTAGTTAATTAGCTGCAATAATTAGCTTCCTGATAGATGACGTAAATTGTAATTAATTCAAGTATATAGCACTTAGTTATTCAACAAGTTCGTGTGGGTGCTTTTTTTTAAATGTATTGACTTTGAGACTAGCTGCTGCCCTCGACTTTGTTCGCGTGATCTTAAAACACTAATTCCTTTTGTTTAGTCGGGTAAAAAAGCATGTTACTCCAGAATAACGTAGTTTTTTATTGGTAAAATTGAAATTCTGTCTAAAATTGATTAGGAAAATAAGTCGTTAAAAAAGTTCCAGTAAATAAAACTAAATGTCACATTTTACACTATATTTCAAAATAAAATTATAAAAAGGTAATAAGAAGAACCCACTCTCGTACGCCAGCCATACTCGAGCTGTGTAACAAAATGAAACAATACATTTACACTCAAATTATCAAAGTAAAAAATCAGTCATTGGTTAAATTTGGACGGAAACTAATTAAGTATCTTGCTTATATTGTCTATGAGATTCATATAAAATATCAATAGTATTGCCTATACATAAATATAAGGGACGGTTGGATATAATTTTGAATATTCCATTTATGTAATTGTCATATTAATTTATAAGCCAATACATACATTTTTGTGTCAAAAATTATTTGCAAATATATATTTTTATTTGTATAAATTACATTAAATTATATTTTTTCTCAAACTTTATATATTGTCTTTGACTCCTAAGGCAATCTGATTGACATTTATTGGTTTAATATTTATAATCTTCAGATTTAAAGTTTTCTTATATAAAACCTACTGATATCTAAAATATATACACTAATGCTGGGGCCGCACTTGCGTCTATCGTTTTTTTATATCATAAGATAGCAAAACAAGCAGATGGGTCTCCTGAAGGAAAGAGTCAACCATCACCTATAGACACCAAAGGTGTCAATGGTGCGTTGCTATCTTGTGGCGAGGTCTAATGCCACATGCATAAGTTTACAGGCTACCTTACCCTCCAAATCGGAACACGACAGCGACAAGTACTGACGCTATTGCGGCAGGAATAGGTAAGGCGGTGGTACCAAACCCGGGAGAGACAATGCAGAACTCTACCACCTAGTAGTCACGATGGTAGTGAGTAATATAGCCAATAGGTCGCCTTTTACGACCTGCCTGGCACAAGGGCAGTTGGTCTATTCTTCAAAGGAGCCCGGCACCAACACGGGGAAGATATCGTCTCAAAGCTTCGTGCAATGACACGATAAATGCAGATGTGACTGGCTTCCAGACTGCGTGTGCTTTAGCGCGCATAAACCTTCGGGACGATAGACGCAAGTGCGGCCCCAGCGTAATTGACACACGCATACTAGTTTTCTGGTAAATTAAAATATAAATGGCTCATATAAATTCTTATTGATGGAAAAAGTTATTGCTTACATGTGTAAAAGTAATTTTAATTATGTAGTAATTTAAATCTATCACACATTGCAGTTTTTCTTAAATATTTACTGTCTTATATAGCTTGTCACTTAAATAAATATTATTTATTTGAAATAATATCAATTACAAATTTATTTCAAATATTGCTTTTAAATTAACTTTTCTTTCTTAACATTTTTTTAAATATATTTTTGTCATTTGCATAATAAATGCAGTTTTCTTTAATTTTAATAAAATTTAATTTGATATTATTACTTTTTGGTTACATAAAATATTGATTTTACTGTTTTTATAATAATTACATCATTTACTTAGGGGTTTTTATGTAATTTATTATGATGACATAGTACTTTCTAGCTTTTTGACGTTGTTACATTTCAATTAAATTATGTTTATGAGATTCATATCTGATTTTTTCATATATATAACTTATTTCTCTTACCAATATGATATATCTTAGATCTGATGAATTTATTGGGATAAAATAATACACAAATTATTGGAATAATAATGAGATACATATGATATGTAGGCAAGGGGTAAATGGCTCAAAATCTATACATTAAACCATTTGATTGGAAGATCAAATTGATATGTTTCACAAGTAATACACAGATAATGCAAATAGCACCAGACATGGTACAAATTAGGATAAAGGTAAAGTTTAGATCAAGTGCAGATATATACAGCGCGATAAATACTGCTGGACGAGTTAAAACAAATCGCGGCAAGCGACTGATTCCGATTTTTCACATCCTTGAACGGCCATTATTGAAATGATTGCTTCAGTAATTAATACTACTGTGATATTTATACACTACAGTTCTAAACTAAGTGAACACTATGATGTTAACACGATAAGAAAAATCACAATTAGTTAAATGAACTTATTTTAATAAAAAAAATATAGAAAATAAATAAGTACTGTTATCATGGGCGTACCGAGGGGGGGCAGGGGGGGGCAGCTGCCCCCTGGAATTTATTTATCTCTCTACTAGCTATCTACTGTTGTAGATATTAAGACAAAAATAGACTTAAAATGTTACTGTCGACCCCCCCCTCTCGCCCAGAACCTGGGTACGCCCATGACTGTCATGTCAAGGGAAATACTTCCGACGATATGCGATGAAGTAAAATTATAGATGAGTCGAGCACACATATTCAGATACAGGTTGTTTACTAAAAAAACAAACTTTTGTTTATCAGACAAAAAACTACGTTTGGATTTAATGAACATTAAAATCTTCAAACGTGGAGGATTTGGACCTAAAATTCGAACCTTAGACGAGCATATACGCACATCGAGGTCGATCACGCTGTTTCAGTGAGGCGGAAATTTGATTCAATGTAACATTGATCGACATAGCTCGATCGTAGCGATTTTTCATAACGTGTATCGCCTAAACACTACTCCTATACTACACTGGAATGGGAAAAGAATTAATTACCTATATATTTAATTAAACTTTTGATGTCAAACAATTGATTAAAGCAATAACGTAAACATAGATTTAACATATTATATTTTTTAGCAAAGTATTTCATGGAAGTATGGGTCGGTAATATTACATCAAAGTGAACTTTTTATCATAGTGTTTTTGAATATTTTTTTGTATTTTGTTTTATTAATTAGTTTTATGGTATTTTTTATTAACAAAAATGGTCAAAATATACTAAAAATAGGGATAATGCAAATGGAAAATTCAAACGCAAATGTTGTGTAAAAAAATGAATAAAAATATATAGTTTTAAATTATTAAAGAAGTTTAAAATTGTATTGAACACGAAGAAGACTTATTTTGTGTAAGCCACTTTATCTTTCAATATAATACAAGAATCGAAGCTGTACATTTTAAACTCCTGTTTCCATTTTGTTTTTGCAAAGTTCAGCTTTAGAAATCAGTCACTTCTATAAAACAGTACGTAAATAGTTTTCAGTTAGTGCTTTATTAGTTTTTAATTAAAAAAACCTGGACCACTTAGTCAAAAAAGGTTTATATTGATTAACTCACAAAGTAAATTTTTAAACCGATTTTAAGATTATTTATTAATATTTCATTGGCATTTAAATGGCAACATTTAAAGTGGAAATTGTTCAATAATTTACAATTATTATAGGAATACATAAATTCCAGCCAAAGCTATACCATCTTAAGTGGTGTTTGACGCGTGTAAAATAAAATGTTATTAAATGCTTAACCTCGAATATTTTCAACATTTTTCTGATGTGTACTGTTTAAGACTGTTTTTCTGATGACATTTTTCTGATGTGTACTGTTTAAGTAGAACATCACTATGCACTGAATTATAAGATTTTAAAAGATAGATAGATATATTTACAGTTACGAATGGCTTCATTCTTTTTTTAAATTAGTTCACTTGATTAAACAACTAAATATTCCACAGAATGTTGTCATATAGGATGAAAAAAGATATATCTATATTCGCGGGTAAGTGCATAACACGCCTACTATAACAATACAAATGGCGGACGTCTCAATAACGCACATACATTTGATTAATAGGCGTCATAGGCTTTCTTCGTACAATTGCACTACATTGAGTGCCTTGAATATTTTTTTTGACTTAAATATTTTCAAACTTGTTTTTGAGACAACTATTTAGCTGCACGTAAATTGAATTAATGAACAAAATTATGATTTTTATATATACCGAAATGATTAGATTTTATGTAAAAATATAGGTATATTACTTATACCTAAAGCAGTGTTTTTTAACCTGTGGTCCGCGAGTATGTGTTCAGGGGTCCGCCGTCTTATCTATGAACATTAGGGTGGAGTGAAAAAAAAAAATTATTTTTTTTTTCTTAGCCTGGGGGTCAAATTTGTAGCTTATAAAAAACAAAAATTTTTGAAAAAAAAAAAATTTTTTACTCAACATCTTGAGGCAGCCCACTCATTTTTAAAATTAATTACGAGTAAAAACATTTGGTTGCAAAAAAAAAATTTTAAAAGCGTTCTAAAAACTTCAAAATATCCTCTTTTATGCCAATTAAAAATCACAAGTTAAAAAAAATTTTTGTGACTATTGTTTTAATATTTAAAAAAAATCCAAAAAAGTAACATTCCTCGTTAGGGCACTAGAATAAAATTTGAGTTGGAAATGATCATAATTGCCAATTCTTGGATGTTTTAAGACATTAAAAGACAAAAATTTTTTTTTTTTGCAACCAAATATTTTTACTCGTAATTAATTTTAAAAATGAGTGGGCTGCCTCAAGATGTTGAGTAAAAAATTTTATTTTTTTTTCAAAAATTTTTGTTTTTTATAAGCTACAAATTTGACCCCCAGGCTAAGAAGAAAAAAAAAATTTTTTTTTTCACTCCACCCTAATGAACATTTAAATTAATAAATAAATGCCAATGTTTTTTTAAGTTAAGGGGGTCCTTGAAATTGTGCTTTTATTTTTTAGGGGTCCGCGGACTTAAAAAGGTTAAGAAACGCTGACCTAAAGCATTAAATGTTTTAAAAGGTGTGTCATGTAAATTCACAACGAATGAGTTTATTTACTGCCAAATAAATTGTATTCCTCGTAATATATATAATATACAATTTAATTTACTACCTACCTAGGTTGGATTCCTCGTAAAATGGCGATGTAAACATTTTTAAATATTAAATCATTTTAATTTGTTGCCTAATTTTGTAATCAATGTCTTAAAATTTTTAGTACAATATAATTTTTGATAACGTCTACAATCTACGTTAATTAAAAAGGCAGATGTAAACACAACCCCGTCACATTATTTTGGAGATACATTTTAATTCTAAGAGTGCTTTCACATTAGGCGGTTTGCGTGGCTTTCAAGCATGTTTGTGTCCACAGATAACAAACGGTCTACAGTGTTACCAGTCGTGTCATCACTACTCCTTGTATTTGTATATACAAAGTTACGTATACGGCCAATTGATGACTGATGATGAAGATGTGATGTCTTGTTACAGGTATTTAAGAGATATAATGTCATTTCATGTAAATATAAGAAATATTTGTAGTGAAACTGAGAAGCTTGTTAGTTCAATTATTGTGAAAACTTTTTAAATATACACAATGCACTCTTTTGTCTTAAAAGTTACTTCAATTAAACCCGATTTCGAATCGTGTCCCTTTGATCGCTATCGAGATCGAAGGAATAAGATTCGGATTCGGCTTTAATTATCAGTAAATAACAATGTCAGAATTTTTGTATTTTACGTAATAAGCGAGACAGAAACAACACGATTGAACGAATCGCTTTGTTTATTTTACCACTACGATCGAATATACATTATCTCTTTATTAAACTCATTCGTGCCGAACGATATTGTGTAACAAAGCCAGACAAACCAACCCCGTATGTGAGTTATATAGTAGATTGAGCGACATAAAATATGTATAACATTTTTTCTATTGTTTTATTTCGCTCACTCCACCGATCAAACATATAGCTCGAAATACTGATTATATATTTTCTCTTATAACAATATTATTTAATATTAATATAATTATACAACGTGTTTTTGTAATAGCATAAAAGTTTGACAAATAATTTATATATGAAACAATTCTTTCGTTTCATGGAGTATAGTGAAGATTTGTATTTATGATATGGTTATTCTGATCATTAATAGATCTATACCTAACTAAAAGTTTGCACTCAACGCGAGCATTAATATACTATGGCAGCCGCGTAGTGTTATAACACTTTAGACGCGGCATGTTACTAAAATAAGTTTTCGTTTTAAAAGTCATGTAATCGACTGTAAGGTTTTATTTTACTTAAAAAACACGCTATATATTAATTTGTTTCATTTGATTTTAAATGAATATTAAATAATAGTGATATGATATTAGTTGGGTCACTGGTTTCCGTGTACAACAAAGCTAGGTGTTGAGTAGGTAGAGGGCGAGCAGCAGTGGCAGCAGCAGCGTGTGAGCGGGGGCGGGCGGGGCGGAGGTGGGGGCGGCGTTGTAGATGGCGCAGTACGGGCACTGCGAGGAGCCGCACACCTCGCAGATGTTCAGCAGGTACGTCGGCAGCGCGTCGAATATCGTCTCGTTATATCGTTCTGCAAAACAATTATATTATTTTGTCAATACCATATCAAAATTAACTTACAAAAACACTTTAGAAATTACCCATACAACGTAACCCGTTTAAACTCCATGTAAACTCAACAGTATTCCTTAGTTACAATATGTTTTAATTTATTACTTTTTTCATTTTAATATATTTTTTTTAAATGAAACTTTTGAAACGAAGTTCCTTACGGCAGGCTTGGAGGGGATAGGGATTTTGCTGCGCGACCGAACTGAAAAAAAATGTGATAGTAAAACCGTAAGAAAAATGCGTGGAATAAAAGCGTTAAATGAGACGTGCGCAGGCGCGACAGTCGCGTACACAAGCGAGTAGTGCCGTTTAGCCGAAGGAAGTTCGTTCCTACCTGGTGTCACCACACCACATCATTTTTTTTAAATTGTTGTAATTGGTAACACAATTAATTGAGGTAATTTTTTTAAGTGGAGATAGTTGAAGGAATGGAGAGTGACACGGGCTTCTTTTTGTCTTCAATTATTTTACGCGAGCGAAACCGTGGGCAAAAGCTAGTACTTTATATTTAAACTATCATATATTTAATGGTTCCAAAATCAGCCAGGTACTAAGAGTACAAACACTGGTCGAGTGATAAGCGACACTAACAAGAACCTTCCGCTTGTTTGATATCCCATATTAAAAAAAATGGGTCATATTTGCCTTCAATAATACGGCGCATGCCTCGTGACGCCACGAGTGCGTCCGTACCTATAAAAGTAAAAAAATATGAGTGTAAGATCACATGCGATAGAAGTGATCAAACCCAAAAAAAAAACCTATTTGCTTGTGTTATGGGTGTTATAATACTATTATAATACATAGAAATACAATTATAAATACTGTTACATACACAATGAACACCCAAACTCAGAAATACAAACATCTATGCTCATCACACAAATGCTTATCCCTATCGGGAATCGTACCTGAGCCCCATCAATTCGCTAACCACTTGACCGACATAGCGGTCAAATATAACAATAACATATTAAATAACTATTAACAATACATTTAATTTCACAAACTAAAAATGAATCCAATTTAAAAATAATTTTATTGCCTACTGAAAAGAGGAACTATTCATGACGTTATAACTCAAAGTAAACCTTCGGTTAAAACATAAAGTATTAGACATAGGTGGAGCTAGCACTCGTATTAATCAATTGAAACAAATATTTACGTTACGTCTCTGTCTATGAGGTCTTCCCATCTCTATTTATACACCTGTGTTAGAAAGAGAAGTTTAGACCTCAGAAGATGACTGTTCGGTTCTCATCACAATTGTTGGTGGGTAATTAAAAATATTCTGCCACCCATCCTCTATCCTCTTAACATCTTTGGTGTCTACAGGCGATGGTTGACTCTTTCTATCAGGAGACCCATCTGCTAGTTTCTTATGATAAAGAATAGTTAATTAAACGAAGAGTACAAAAACTTACCGGGCGCATAGTAGTCGTACACTCGTATGGGCAAGTAGCGGGACATATTCGCCACGGGGAACCACCGCTCGATCGTGTAGTTCACACAAGTTATCTCGTGGTCCAACTGAAACATACAAACATTGTCATCAGACATCAGCATTCCGAATGAGGAATATACCTGGTCGTCAAAGATTCGAACCCCTCTACGCTGAATGCGATCAAGAGGAAGAAGCTGGTGCTGGGGAGCAGCATCACTCGAATCATCCAGCGAGAATCACAACCGCCCCAATGGGTAGGACGCAAAAAAAAAGACAGCATCCCGTCCCAATCTGCTAACCTATATTGCCAAATGCGACGACAGCCTGCTAAAGGGGGCCGTGATAGGCGCGAAACCGGCACTTCACTCCGGATTAGGCAGTGGTTTGACGTACTAAGTGGGACGTCCACAGATACCTGGTAATGGTCCGGATGAGAGGTCAGCAGAAGGTCCAACATCGGGTCGTCCAAATCGGGAACTCGCGTGGGCGAAGTTACCAACTATGTAAGACCATACGCCAAGACAGAATCGTGAACAGGCCTCCCCGCATGATCGGTGGCACGCGAACATAGCCATTCAGCGTGGTGGGTATTAATATCATCCAAGATCACGATCTCAGCGGAGGGAGTCTGTTGTAAACACGGAATCTACAGCCGTTTGAAGGTGCTCAACAAGCCGGACGTCAGCATTCCCACTATGCGACCTATATAGGTACGCGTAGATATGTGGATGGTCCTCGTAAACTACGCGCAGCCAGAGGATGGAAAGGTCCAGACTTTTAAGTTTGCCGAGGTGCCGATAACAAATATCTTCTCTGACGTATACGCATACACCAGCATGCGGTACAAAGGAATGTTACAATTTATACCCAGGTAGGAGAGGTAGGAAGTATCAGCTGGAGAAGATATCTGGGTCTCTGTCAGAAAGAGCAAGGCTGACTTCGCCGTCTCAAGATAGTGCACGGCGTTAAGATTTGAGTGAAGCCCTTGATGTTACAAAGGTCCACAGTGAGCGTGGAAGGGGGTGCCCTGAGTTTCTTGCTCTTATGTCTCCATGCAATTTTGTGAATGAGCGCAATTTTATCGTAAGAATTTGCAAGGAAGCTTGAGCATCCGTGATCTGGCTTTTAAAGAATCCAGAGTACGGATGTTCAGAGGGGGATTCTCCACTGCTGGCGTAAGTGGTATCCCCCTGGGGCAAAATACCTTTAAATTGCGCTTTCATGAATGCGTGGCGGGGGATTAGGCCTCCGGGACTCTTACAAACCGAACGAAACACAACAGCAGAGCTTTTGCTTTACGTTGGTTTTCAGAGAGAGAGAGAGAGAGAGAGAGATGTCTCCCCGGGCGTGCCGGCCTATTCAGTTGCAATTGCAGTTTGGCACTACCACTAATTTTGTTGACTGACTGCACCAGCGAAATAGTTTTACAACAAAATTATCCCACCGGTGGGCTATGGGGTCGTCACGTTCCTACGCCGGATAATTAAAATAATTGGATAACAATAGATGTATGCAAAGTCATGTAAATTATTAACTGATTTATTTATGTTTATTATTTTGATTATATATGTGTCTAAGCTAGACAAAATTTCTCTGACCACTAAGCTACAGGTTGGTGATTTAATGTGGCCAAATTTCGACAAGGTCGATTCCGTCGATTTAGCTGACTGCTAGATTTAATTATGAATATACTAGTAAAATTTGATTAATTATTCTATTTATAAGGATAGACAAACATTTATACAATGTAACTATGGATGGTTGTAAATATGAGGAGTCGTCTTAAAACTGATGTGTCATGTTCAAATTGATCGAGTACTGTACGTAAGTGCTAGTTATGAGTGTGGAAAAGTATAGGGCACTATACAATAATGTATTGCACTTGCTGGCCTCTTCCCACAACGGTGTATCACGTCGGGTTCACCACTTTAGGAGGTAAAAAAAATATATTGCCTTCAGGGTTAGGGTTTTAGGCGCGTGTGTGGTCGTTTCTACTTCTATGTTCGGTTGCTGTGGTTAGGGTAAATTATATAGTTTATAAGTAGTCCTATTTTGTACTATGTCACACACATAAATTACAAGTTACACAGACTGGTATATATCGCGTGAGGGCGCGCGGAGGACTGACGTGCCTCAATGCCTTCACATATAAAGTTGCGTCTACGTCAGCACATTTTAACTGTGTCCCCACATGTAATATATTGACTTACATAGTCGAAGTAGAAGTATAGTTTGGTGGGCGTGTACTTGGCCCGCTGCAGCGTCCTGACACGGCGCGAGGTGACGTAGGCGTCGAGGTGCTGCTGCTGCACCAGGTAGCCCGTGGGCACGCCCGCCTCCAGCACCGCCAGCCCCGAGCGCGGCGACTCCGACTGCAGCGTCCACCTGGACAACACATCGTTACTTGGCAACACTGTACTACAAACAGAAACGACACTCCCATAACGGTGAATACATATATGTATTATTATTAATGCAAAACACACAAGAAATCACCATTCACATTCTCCTTGAGTGCAGGGGCGACCGAAGGATGGCCGAACAACGGGCACGTTCCTAGATAATCCAAAAACTCCTAAAGAACATAAG
This sequence comes from Apodemia mormo, assembly GCA_036924255.1. Lineage (NCBI taxonomy): Eukaryota > Metazoa > Arthropoda > Insecta > Lepidoptera > Riodinidae > Apodemia > Apodemia mormo. The sequence goes on from JAUPFN010000019.1 coordinate 31,769,212, forward strand.
CCGAATTATAAGCTTCTGGAAGGAGTTAGGATGGCTGGAATACACATAGCCAGCTACGGACAAAGGTCCAAGTGGCTAAGTGCGGAAAATATAATGGAAACAACCTTCGCTAGGTGTACATTGACAATAAAAATATAACTATCCTGGAACGTATATTTTTTAGTGTGCCTAATAGGGGATAAAATGTACATATAAGTTGCTTGTTCTGTTTGCCTTTGGCCAGAACAAACATTGAGTATAATAATCCAGTTTCACGTGCTTTTCGAATAACCAACGGTATTTTTCAAAATCAACGATATTTTTCAAAATCAACGATTTATAATAAAAAATATTGCTCGCTCAGTTGAAAGCGAAAGAAATGTGCCATAAGACACTTGGAACGGTCACCATAAAACAATTGATCACTTCACACATGTATGACTTGGAATTTATATATTCTGTTATATGCATGATGTGTTTTATAAATAAACTAAGTACAGCTTATCACGAGTAAACTTTAGACATTGATGATATAACTAAAGGCAATAAATCCTAAGTAAGGTGAACATTGACATTAATAACTCAATCATTGAATGATTGAACTAAAGGAACCCAACCCTAGGTTAAAATTGATGTTAAAGATCCTAAGGGCAGCCAAGCCCAGGTCAACATTGGCATTAATAATGTTACGAATAATCTAGAAACGTGAAGAGTTGGAGCGCTGGAGTAATCCAGTAATAAAAGAAAAAGATAGGCTGCTTCTATTGATAAACAATAGCCGCCGTTACCCAAGCAGCTATGCTATAATGAATCTTCTGTAAAGGGCATAAGGGTGAACATAGCGTGTACTAAAACTTGTTAACAATTAAAATTGTTTACGCGTTAAATTCGGAATTTTCGGGAATATAGTCCAACTTCACGTTCGGTATAAATAGGGATGTGTTGACAAATAGAGTGCAGTTTTTACAGCGATTGGACAGCGATACTTGAGACGATAATTGTAAAGTGATAGTGTAGTCGGTTAATTCTAGTGTTAGTATAGTGAGTGTTATTAGTGTTTTTCAGTGCATTTACGTATTGCATTGTGGTGTTTTGTATATTTGTGTTGTAAATGTACGGTCCTTCCATCCTATCGTGGCTTCACCATGTCCTTGCCGCGAGTCTACTGGGGCTAGTTCGACTGCGCCTCTTCGGTTCTTCAAAGTGATGTGAAAGTGATAACGGTGCCCGCCGCACACCACGCGTTGGTTGTGATTGTGAATTTAGTAAATAAAGTGAATTTTGTGTTTTGATTCTTGAAATTTTCCGTAGTTAGTCTTCCTCTTGTGGTGTTTGTTAGGTTAGTTAGGGATTTAAATGATTGAAAGAGATAACCCTTGCGGTTACTGAGAGATAACCGTCGTGGTTAGACGAATGGGCTGACGAATGATGGTGGTAGCTGATGGTAGTGTTGGCTACCGCCAAACTACCATATATAGACTACCCTGAGTAATTAGTAATATTCGCTCTAATATTTTATTGGTTGATAATAAAATCTCATTAGTATTTCAAATGCGAGTGTCCGAAGATGCTAGAATGTTTGTTATTCAAGTATCAATCCTAAAAATTTGGTAAGCAGAAAAACCTACAACAAGATTAACATGAGGGTTACTTTTGGTCTGGAAAATTGCACTGGCGCAGATCTGGCAGCAATGCGAGTATGTGCGGTTCTGACCTGACGTAGAGCCTAGCGGCAATGCGAGTATGTGTGGTACTGACCTGGCGTATGTCTGGCGGCAATGCATGTGCTGTACTGACCTGGCGCAGATCTAGTGATAATGCGAGTACGTGCGGTATTGACCTGGCGTAGATCTGCCGGCAATGCGAGTATGTGCGGTGATCTGGCGCAGGTCTACCGGCAATGCGAGTATGTGCGGTGACCTGGCGCAGGTCTGCACGGTGATGTGCGACTGCTGCGGCCCAGTAGTGCGCGCGTGTCGCGGTACTGACCTGGCGCAGGTCTGCACGGTGATGTGCGAATGCTGCGGCCCAGTAGTGCGCGTGTGTCGCGGTACTGACCTGGCGCAGGTCTGCACGGTGATGTGCGACTGCTGCGGCCCGGTAGTGCGCGCGTGTCGCGATACTGACCTGGCGCAGGTCTGCACGGTGATGTGCGACTGCTGCGGCCCGGTAGTGCGCGCGTGTCGCGGTACTGACCTGGCGCAGGTCTGTACGGTGATGTGCGACTGTTGCGGCCCAGTAGTGCGCGTGTGCCGCGGTACTGACCTGGCGCAGGTCTGCATGGTGATGTGCGACAGCTGCGGCCCGGTAGTGCGCGCGTGTGTCGCGGTACTGACCTGGCGCAGGTCTGCACGGTGATGTGCGACTGCTGCGGCCCGGTAGTGCGCGCGTGTCGCGGTACTGACCTGGCGCAGGTCTGTACGGTGATGTGCGACTGTTGCGGCCCAGTAGTGCGCGTGTGCCGCGGTACTGACCTGGCGCAGGTCTGCACGGTGATGTGCGACTGCTGCGGCCCGGTAGTGCGCGCGTGTCGCGATACTGACCTGGCGCAGGTCTGCACGGTGATGTGCGACTGCTGCGGCCCGGTAGTGCGCGCGTGTCGCGGTACTGACCTGGCGCAGGTCTGTACGGTGATGTGCGACTGTTGCGGCCCAGTAGTGCGCGTGTGCCGCGGTACTGACCTGGCGCAGGTCTGCATGGTGATGTGCGACAGCTGCGGCCCGGTAGTGCGCGCGTGTGTCGCGGTACTGACCTGGCGCAGGTCTGCACGGTGATGTGCGACTGCTGCGGCCCGGTAGTGCGCGCGTGTCGCGGTACTGACCTGGCGCAGGTCTGTACGGTGATGTGCGACTGTTGCGGCCCAGTAGTGCGCGTGTGCCGCGGTACTGACCTGGCGCAGGTCTGCATGGTGATGTGCGACAGCTGCGGCCCGGTAGTGCGCGCGTGTGCCGCGGTACTGACCTGGCGCAGGTCTGCACGGTGATGTGCGACTGGTTGCGGCCGTGGTAGTGCGCGTGGGTCCGCAGGTCGAAGGCCCGCAGCGGCGGCTCGGTCTGGAAGCGCGGCGTGTCCACGTTGTACTCCACCGACAGCTGCAGGATGGCGTACCCCGCGCCCTTCGCCGACACCTTCACCGTGCCCCACGCCTCCGGGATCTACATCGCAACATACCACATCTGGAATTAACTAATTACACAAGCAACTCTATACTATTCACAGTTCATAAAAATAAAATGAATGGATTTTGGTTTCCAACTGTAACCTTCAAATCCGACCACAAGGCTGCCTGCTGAGAGCAAAAAGGAAATGTGTAAATGTGTGACTTGCAAAAAATTTAGCAACGTTATTGCAGATAGCCACCGGATTGCATTGATGGTTTGACCAGAAAACATGACGCACTATGAATAGCACGGCCCTAATGAACGGACAGGCCAACCTCCACCTTAAAATTGAAACTTACCACCATCATGAATTACATGGCATTGGATATCGTCTTGGTATAGGAGCAGCATAAAAAATCCTGCCCGAACATTATTCAATGCGGAACAAACTCCGTGGCTGGTATGGTGTTTGTTCTGCATTAGATGGCTGGTATATGCGCCGACACTAAAGCGCACTCATTTCTTTGATACTGTGCGCGCAAGCAATATTACGAAAGAGGGCCTGACTAAGAAAATCTAAAAGACCAACTTACTTTTCAACGCTGCGAGAGTGGGATCGACGTTCGATGATAATCCAACATCGATCCTACTCTCGCAATAAGACCCAAGGCGACAGTCTGGAGTGGTATTAGGTGTGAGTTGCAGCGATTTAGGGGAGGCTGTTAGACCGCCCCCTCAGGGGAGAAGCGTCATTAAGAACCAGATGTCAGAGTTAAATAACTTGTAGAGTCAAGAATTGCACAGAGAAGAGAGCCTTAGAGCAGACTCTGTGTATTTTCCACGTTTATGTCCGCCAGTATAACCGAGGTCGATCGTTTGTAGGGTTATGAGTTGGTAACCTTCAAATACTATAATGGAGGAATTACGAATGAATTTAAAAAAGTCCAACTCGGCTCTGATTTATTATAAGTAAACTAAATATACTTCAACATCATCCAATATATATTTTTTTATATCATAAGATAGCAAACAAGCAGATGGGTCTCCTGATAGAAAGAGTCAACCATCGCCTATAGACACCAAAGATGTTAATTTATTTATTTATTGGAAAACAAACAGCTTAAGCCTATAGTTTTCACAAATTTACTTATTACATTCAATTAGACGTATATTCTAAAATGAGTATTTAATAATAATAATAATAATATAGAAATATAAAACAGAAAAATGGAATCCTAATAATGACTTAATAGTCATATATTAGGACAGATTAGAAGAAAAAAAAAATTTTAATTGTGCGTTGCTATATTGTGGCAAGGTCTAGTGCCACATGCATAAGTTTACCGGCTACCTTGCCATCCAAACCGGAACACGACAGTCACTAGCACTGACGCTATTGCGACAGGAATAGGTAAGGCGGTGGTACCAGACCCGGTAGTGCCGAAGCAGAACTCTATCACCTAGTAGTCACGATGGCAGTGACGCGCATAGCCACTCGGTCGCCTTTTACGACCTGCCTGACAAAAAGGCAAATGGCCTATTCTTCCAGAAAAGTGAAGAGTTAGAACGCTGGAAAAATCTAAAAATAAAAGAAAGAGGTTGCTTTTACCGAAAAACATTAGCCGCCGTTACCTAAGCAGCTATGCCATATTGGATCTTGTCATAGGGCATAAGGGTGAAAACAGCGTGTATTATGACTTATTTACATTTAGGATTTACGCGATATTTTCGGAACTTTTGGGAATATGATCGAACTTTACCTTTGGCATAAATAAGGATGTGTTAACGGATAGCACCTCAGTTTTATAAAGTAATTCGAAAGCGATAGTTGGGACGATGAGTGTAAAGCGATATATTAAAAACAGTCTAGTGATACGGAAAGTATTTTAGTTTAGTGAATTAGTGTAGTCGGTTAGTTTGTGTGACTAGTGAGTGTGATTAGTGTTAGTCGGTGTATTTACGTATTGCATTGTGGTTTATTGTACATTTGTGTTGTAAATGAACGTTTTTAATATAAGTGGTATTTTATTGCACAATACGAGCTCGAAGCTGGTAACAGTATGTACGCAGTGACCTGTATGCTCTGCATGAGCGCGAGGTTGTCGCGCTCGATGTGCAGCAGCCGGGTGGCGCCCTTGAGCGCGACCGCGTCCACGCTCACCGTGAGCGCGCTCACGTCGCGCAGCCGCTTGCGGTTCGTGTACTCGATCAGCGCGCGCAGGGCTATGTATGTGTCCTGGAACGACATTCTTATATGTATAACTGAGTGCCTATACCCCTGAAATGTTATGCAGAAGAACACTTGTACACCCAAAATAAGCCAAGAGTATACTTTCTCAATGCAGGTAAATAGCCTGTAGACAAATCGGACTCATATCGAGTGTCAAGCCGTTTTTCATAAAAACCCATTCAGAATGAATTATCTAAAATTCGATTCCAGGAACTCAGTACCGAGGCTAATTTCGCTTAACTGAAACAAGTAGTTGCCGTGACAAACAACAATACATTTTGCTCTTGTATTTGTACAAGTTTTCAATATAGGCTGTACAATGTTAGCTTCAAAGGCGTATGGGAAGATTATCTAAAGAATGCAAGAGAAGTCTGATGAAATATTTTGAGAGGCACAAGGGGGTTTTAGGTCTGGAAGAGGATGTAGTACAGGCCAAGTTTTCTCATTCTACAACACTCTAGAGAAGTATTTGGCTGCTGCTCAGAAGGTTTTCTCCGGTTTTGTGGATTTAGAGAAAGCATTTGATAGTAATACTTGTACCAAAGAACCTTTAGGACACTACCAGATTATGGAATAAATGGACCCATGCGGCGTGCAGTGTAATCCATACACTGGGACAACTAGACGGGTGTTTGGCGGTGCGGGTAGTTGACAATATATCGCTCTAATTTGATGTGATGTCAGTGTTGGGGTGAAGCAGGGTTATGTGTTATCAATTCATCTGTTCAACCTGTGTCTGGATACGTTTGTTTAAAGAATAAGAATGATAAATATGGGAATGATTTATTGGTAAACTGCCTGCTTATTGCAGATGAACCTGTGCTTTTGGGTTTAACTCTATCTGGTTTACTCCAAACACTGATCACAGTTACGAAAGACGATTGTAAGAATATGGGATTACAATTGAATGCGAAGGAAATCAAGGTTCTAGTATTTGAAAGGGAACTAACCAGAACGGATGTAAGAGTAGTGGTAGATGGTGTAGTGCTGGAACAAGTGGATGAGTTTGTATATCTTTAATGTGCTTTTAGGCAGGTACATCGCTGATATAGGAAAAAGACTCTGTGTGGAAAACAGAGTGAAAGGAGTATCGGGAAAACTACTTCAAAGCACTGGCCTTAGGCAGGATGGGATAATACTTTAAGCACTAGCCTAAGGCAGGGTACTCATCTTGCCCTGCATAATCTGTATTTGTCCTAATGCTATTGTAAAAAGCGAGAACTAGGTATGTCAGACCCACTGGCTCGAGGAATTAGTCTATTTGGTTTAAATCATGGTCGCGGGTTCGATCCCCGGGTCGGGCAAGTACCATTGAAGTTTTTTCAGGCTTCTCTCGAAACTCCAAATCTCAGTTGCAGTTCGAAGTCTGGCGGATGGTGTTTACCATTTTCGTGCCTTGGATGAGCACGAAAAGCCGTTGATCCCAGTTATCGCTAGATATAGTCGATAATCGTTATCAGGTCAATGCAATGCGGCGATGGGGTTCACCACTCACTTCTCATAAGTTCCATCCGTACGCTGTGGATTAAAAAAATCGAACAGAACGGTTTGACAACTCTTTTTAGTTCGAGTCGCTAAGGTTTGGAACGCATTGCCTGGGTCTATTTTTCCTGACAAATATAGTCTTGGAACTTTTAAGAGTAGAGTGAATAGGTTTCCTTCGTCTTCATTGGCACTTTCCATTACGCGAGATGGAAGACAAATGCCTATTCCAATTACATTAATTAAATTTACTTAATTTGAACCGGTGAATCGTGGTGAACCGAAAAATCTATAGACGTTCGGTTCACTCTGCCTACCCCGTAAGGGCACCGGGCGTGATGATACATAACATTTTTTTTTTTTATTTTAACTAATTTCATTTCTTCAAATCATTTATATTTTATGAAATGTTACAATATTTGTACGTAGCATACAAATAAATATCCTTGCCTGAAGTCTGAATAAGTTTGGTTAATATAGTTAAACATTACGAGCGGGTCTTTGTATATGCATATATTTTTTAATTTATCTGGGTAGTTTTTTAATAATAATCTAAATAAAGTACGTACTTGTGTCGAAGCCCAGCCGCCATCTTTTAATCGTTGTGAATTCAGCCACATTACAATGGGTTCGTTATTATCCTGTAAATAAAAAACCTTATTAATATATTATTTATATACATACTATATATTTATTATTAGTGCTGTTGTCAGCGACTTCGTCCGCGTGGGCTTCATTTACTTCGCACAGCTCCTCCTCCGTAGGTGATAGCGTGATAATATGTAGCCTATATGTTGACCCGACCTGTTAGTAATATTCATGCAAAATTTGAAGTAAATCCATGCAGTACTTTTTGAGTTTACTCCGGACATACCTACAGACAAACAGATAAACAGACAAACAAACAAAAATTCTAAAAACTATATTTTTGGCTTCGATATCGATTGTAGATCACGCCACAAGTATTCTTTTAAAAAATATTCAATGTATAGTTTTGACTTTCCTACGATTTCATTATATGTATATAGATATTAGGAACAAAAATTGAATATTTATTAGTTCATGCATAATTTGCACGGATAGTCTGCAAACGTTTTTAAATATTCGTGATTATTTAAATAATGTCTTAAATAAACAAAAAAAACCTTTTGATATGTGGACAGTATCTGTCAACGATCGTTGAGGTAATTTGTAATACTAGCGATCACGGAATCATTATAAAGAGGAAATAGCATATTGTCAAATGTGTATCAGTACCGCTGTCCCAAAAAATATTTAATTGTAGCTATACTTATTCTCACCCACACTTTAAAACTGAACTGATTGGTTGCCGATCACCAAGTCGAAAAAGCTAATAACTTTTAACCAGGCTAATAACTGTAACATACTTTTTTTTAATCTTTAGGTGCAACTTATGACATTTTAATTCGAAACGAATCATTTATTATATGACAATAAGTTTTCCATCTTTTAACGAGATGGCGCAATTTTACATTTCAACTGATTTCAACATTAATGTTATATTATTATATAATATTTTTGCATCACCAGAAATAGTAATCCTGGAACCGGAAATTATATTATTGATTTTTTTTTTTTTGAAAAGTGAGCTGTTTTTAGGACTTATCGACTTTTTTACCCAATTCGACATTGCGCTGTCTATCTGAACTGTAATATCCCAATTTATATTTGGTAACTTAATGTATGTTCGTAAAAATAGTTGCTCGTTTAAGAAAATAGTGATGTACACTAACCAAATAAAAGGAACAAAAATAATCTTGTGCATGCAACCCGTTTTTATAGAATAAGTAACTCTTTAACGAGGCTATTTATACGCTTTTACAATAAAATTCCCGATGCTATGTGTAAAAACGAAACTGTGTAAAATATGGTATCATGAAATTTCAGATTGTTTAGAAGACAAAAAGCCTGGAATTAATGGCTCCTCATACCAATCTCTTATATTTTTTAGGATGAAATCCATACTACATACTAATATTATAAATGCGAAAGTCTGTCTATCTGTCTGTTACGCTTTCACGGCTAAACCGCTGGACCGATTTTCATGAAATTTGGCATGAAAGTAATTGAAGAGCCGGGCTCAAACAAAGGCTAATTTAAAAAAAAAAAACAATCCTTAAAATGGTGAAATAGGGGATGATATTTTTTCTAACTTAATCTAACCAAATAATTTAATAACAATTGATTATATCTGTCGCAGATATAATTAATAATTTTCATCATCAGCACTTGGTGCAACTGAATCATATTGGTTTTTCTTATTATAAGCTCTAGTTTTGTTTCACAAATACATATACTTAATGTACATATGTCATAATTACTTTAATTTACACATCATAAAGCCAACCGGTTTCACCTATTGAAGCATCTCAGGGCTTCTAGTTAACATTATATTATTTTAAAAACATAATTCACAAATACATTAGTATGGTAATACATATAAATTTTATGGGAAAAAAAATCAAATTGAATTACCTTAAACCTTAATTTTTTTTTATTAACAATTAACGTTACACATAGATGTGAGTAAAAAATATATACGATGGACAAAATATTCCGTGCCATAAGATATGTATTTGTTTAGATTTTCCATTTGTTGTTGTTTTGTAGTATATGGAAAAGGTTTATGTTCATACCTGGTGGTCCATACAGGCGAGCAGCGCGTAGGCGGTGGTGGCGATGTTGTTGGAGTCGTACTTGTAGGGCAGGCGCGGCAGCAGGAACGGCTTCTGGTTCTCCATCTTGTACGGCGGCTGCGGCACCGCCTCGCGGCCCCAGTACACCAGCCCGCCTGACACACACACACGCATTGAAACGGACGCTTCGATTACAATTTTTTTACTGTCTATAGGAAAGCGCATGACCACGATCTCGCCTGATGCTAAGATGCGGCCTAAGATGGAACGCGCTTTCCTAGAAGGTACCTGTTCACTTTTCTCTTGAATATCCCCAGGTTGTACCCGTCGGGAAACACAGGCTCAGAAAGCATATTCCAGTCCCTTGCGATTCAGATCAAGAATGTCGAGTCGAACCGCTTTGTTCGGGTACGTAAGTTATCGGTAGGCGTGCTCGGCGGAGGGCGCCTTGGCGGCGGAGAGCGCTTGCGTGCGTGGGTGTATGTGTGTGTGTGTGTGTGTGTGTGTGTGTGTGTAGCCTCACCCTCTGAGCGCTGGCGGCGCTTGAGCAGGCGGTAGGCGTGCTCGGCGGAGGGCGCCTTGGCAGTGGAGAGCGCGTGCGCGGCGAGCGCCAGCGCGTAGGGCTCGGAGAAGTCGTGCAGCAGCTGCAGGTTCTTCTCCAGCCAGCTCACGCCGCGCGCCTGCGCCGACGCCACGCGCGCGCTCAGACCCTGACACACGGAACCACACTTCAGCCACAGAATACTGGACACCCACAGAACTCAATGTATACACATACACATAGTACATACAAGTAATTTTCGAGCAACAACTCACTTAGATCTATAAATATCGATATCACATGTAACTTACTCATTGTCAATTTTAAATTTTTGCCGATGCTCGTGAGTCGTGGTATCATATTGCACAATGTAAAAATGTAATATGCTATGTTTAAATACATAAACAATCCTGGATTTACAATAAGGACATTTGGGGCTAGTGCCCAGGGCAGCACATTTTCAGGGGCGACAAAATTCGAAGGAAGGGGTTCTTCGCGTTTTCAAAAATACTTGTAAAATTTAATTTTTTGAGAAATAAATAGATGACAGTGCTGAGCACTTACTATGAGGTGAGCTCCTAGCTACTTCACTCCGTCTTTTATAAAAAAAAAAAACTGTAAACTGGTTGACTCTGCAGGCCATCCCTGAAACTTCCGCCAAATTGGGAGATTGCTACAAGCAAAATACCTGTAAGCATAGATTTTTGCTGCTGCCGTGAGCTCATAGTTCCAAAATATAAAATTTATTAAAATGCCAATATATTCATTTTTACAATTCAATATATTAAAAAATACAGGCAGTTGATGTATTTATTTTTAAACAGTGGGTCATTTCCATGTCGAATCGACCAATAGTTGGAATCGACCCCTTTCGATTTGGACGAATTTTGATCAGAAGTTTTCTTTCATCATATAACGAAGTTCTGCCAAGGGAAAAAAAATAAAAAAAAAAATCTAAAGTTATGCAATTTTGAAAATTTCACTAATTTTCCTGTTTCTTAAACTTATTCTTCAAAGATCTCGAAAACTATTACAATTACTCTAATGATCTGAGCTAGGTTTTAGAGAGGATACTTGAAGGTACCAAAAAAATTTTTTTTTGAAAAAATTTTCAAAAAATAGCTTTATGGGAAGATTTTGAAATTTCAAAAATTGCAAAAGTCGATTTTTTTTATTACATCAAAATTACATAAAATTTATCAAAACTTCTTTATTTTGGATTCATAATATCAATCATGGAAAACATACATATTTTTTAATATTTATAAATAAAGAATTTTAATCACAAAAATACATAGTAAACTATTTCTTTCCTTATACAATATAAACGAACCTTGTGAATCCTAGAAATATAGCCACTATGTAGATAATAGAGACCTCTTGAAAATTTTATAGTAATTATCTAGTGGAAAAATTTTGGTAGCAAACATGTAGATGGCAGTGTGTCACGTCTTAACTGATATAAATGTACATTGACTACCAAATAAATTTAAACGACAATTTTACTATCTTTTGATTGACTCTTTTGCCTTAAAATAATTTTTTGAGCCTTAAAATTAAAAATTAAAAGTGAACTTATCATTGTTTTATTCAGTCAATGCCAAAGAAACAAAAATATTTTTTATCTTAAAATTAAAAAAATTATATCTTTTGAACAAAAAAAAAACCCCTACTCAAAAATTTCAGTATCTTTTAAAATCAATTAGAGGTACTCTAGAAAAAAATTTGAGCGAAAAATTTGATGACTGTCATCGACTTTTGCAATTTTTAAAATTTCAAAATTTTCCCAAAAAGCGATTTTTTGAAAAATTTTTTCAAAAAAATTTTATTTGGTACCTTCAAATATCCTCTCTAAAACCTAGCTCAGATCATTAGAGTAATTGTAATAGTTTTCGAGATCTTTGAAGAATAAGTTTAAGAAACAGGAAAATTAGTGAAATTTTCAAAATTGCATAACTTTTGAAAATTTTTTTAAATTTTTTTTCCTTGGGAGAACTTCGTTATATGATGAAAGAAAACTTCTGACCAAAATTCGTCCAAATCGAAAGGGGTCGATTCCAACTATTGGTGAGCTATTGGTATTGGTATCATGTTAGCTGTAATCTGACAAATTTTCAACTGAGAAGATATGACTGAAAAAAAAATGTGTAAACGGTTGACCCTATGGGCCATCCCTGCAACTTTCCACTAAACTAAGGTATTTTAAGCTCAAAAGAGTAAAAAATGTAGGCATAATTTCTGATTTCTGATCGAGGTTAAAATAATTCGATGTAATGTCAAAAACATTTTATTTTTAATTTTCTTCATTGATAAATCTTAAACAAATCGACCAATTTTGATTAAATTAACGGTATTTGACGCAGTTTTCAAAGGAGAAAGGCTGATAAGATTTTTAAGTCAATTGGTGAATGAACTCGAAAGTTATTTAAAAAAAAGTAAGTTTACTAAAAACAACATAATTTTAATATTTGAAAAGCAATAAGTTTTGAGAATTAGATTCGATTTTGATTTTTGAAACGCCATTTGACGTAGTTTTTTTAGTACTAAAATATCGTAGAATACCAAAAAAATATTGGTTGAAAAATTACGTCACTAAGTCGAAAAAACTTTTTTAAAATTTTTCGTCAACGATTACTCCCAAACAGATAAATCGATTTTGATGCAATTTATGCATTAGACGTAGTTTTTTGTGGAATAGAGCTGATTACTTTCTGTACTCTATCGGTACATAAATCTGGAAGTTATATTAAAAAAATACTGTTTCGCCAAATTTTTATATGGTGTTTTTTCAAAATTTCTCAAAATCTCCTGGACCGAATCGGTTCAAATTTTCAGAAAGTCTAGATGAGCAGAATCTACAATAAAAGTCCCGGGGTTTGACCCGTACAGTTCCCGTTCTTGGGGGATTTCCGGAATAAAAACTCGGGTTTCAAACTATCTTTGTACCATATTTCATCCAAATCGGTTGTGGTTTAGGCGTGAAGAAGACACAGACAGAGTTACTTTCGCATGTATAATATTAGTATGGATATTTTTTGCATTATTTATAAATATCAAACATTAACAACCATTGTTTTAATTATTCACTCAACCAATATTATTACACTCACGTTATTGAAGACGCTGTCCTACTACAGCTTAATTTTTGAAAGTAACCCCATGCCTCCTTTGAAGAAAAGACCGTTCCACCAGGCAGTTAATAAGAGGCGAACATTGGCTATATGATCATTACCAACGTTGCTACTAGGTGGTAGAATTCTGCATTGTCTCGCAAGGACTACCACCGCCTTAACTATTCCTGCCGCAATGAGTTTTTGTTTGCTATCTTATACTTAAATAAACATTCGTTGTATTTCTATTGATATTACTGGATATGTAATGAAACTTACCTCTCTCAATCCAACATCTTTGAGATTCTTCACAGTTTCTAGCGTAATTACGACTTGTGCCGTCAAAGTTATATTTCTTTGTAGAATTATCGAATTATTTATCTGAAAGAAATAACTTTTGTTAATATAAAAAATATTTATAATAGTCTCATTTTATTTGGAGAATAATAATGTAAATTTCAATAAAATATTTAGGCACCATTATTAACTGTCATATGACAATGCTTTAGAGGGCTACAAACAATTATTCCTTCCATCAGTAAATGTTTATGTTTATTATTAAATAACAATTGATTGACAATATTATAAAAATTGGAAATCCGAATTATATTTTCAAAAAGAAATATCCTGTTACATTGTGTAAGTTGTATCATAAATTGTTGTATAAAATCTGAAGTTTAGTAGATATGTCAAGCTCTCGTTAAAAATGTCTATTCCCTATACAATAAATATTCTTTCTCCTTACAATGTGATTTATAACGACTTTACTCACTATTGATACCAATATAACATTTCAGCTATTGGGAGTTGAAATTGAGAGTTGTTAGAGAAGTGTAATGTTTCGTTTGTGTTTTACCTCACGCGCGACATATCTTACGATTTATATTGTTACGTACTTCGGGTTCGTAATTGTAGGAAAACACCACTTATATTAAATCCGTGTATTTACAATACAAATACACACAACACAATGTAATACTTAAATACTCTGAAATAAAACACTTCTCGCTTCGCACGGGTCACTTCAAGTATCGCTTTCGATCGCTTTATCAAAAACTGCCCTGTATTTGTCAACACATCTCTATTTATACTCAGGGTGAAGTTCTAAAACAATCGCGAATGTTCCGCAATCATGTCGTAAATAATAGACAATTATTGTATTCAACTTATGATAAACAAGTTATGACTCATAAATCCTAGTACACGCTACTTTCAACCTTATGCCTATATCACAAAGTTCATTATGGTATAGCTATTCCGATACCGCCAACTATTTGCTTATTAATAGGAGTAGCTATCTTTTTCTTTTATTTCTGAATCCCTCCAGCGTTCCAACTCTTCACGTTTCTAGATTATTCGTAACAATATCTTCTGTCTTTATTCTTCTTACACTTGTATCTATAGTCTAGTCAAAGAAATTACTTGAGCTTAAGTAATTACTTAAGCAACTATTTCTATGCAATAGATAAGAAATAGCATGAAGTAAGACGTGTCAAAACTTAGAATTCTCCACGAAGTACTAGTCACCAATTTCATTACTTAATTAATGTAAGCCCCTAGAGTAAACGCAAAAAATAATTATTTAGACAAAAATAACCGTGAAGTTAAATTGTTTTGTGCTTCTTTGTTCTTGTGATAAATAGAACCGTGTAATACTTTTTTTCGAAAATTTAATTATTTTACAGTTAGCCCTACGGGCCCTAAATTTGCCTTTTTGACTATTCAGGCGAGTAAAGTTCTCAGCCAAAGTATAAAATTAAATTTGGACAACTAACACCGTAGCTAAGGGATGTCTTCTGTGAGACCGAACCTAAACTTTGTGCAACGCTCCGGGTAATATTTTTATTTTCATATGGGAATCTATCCGCTATAGCAAAAGTGTTACAAATTTATTTTATTTAAGCCAGTTACAAGTTTTCGGGTGTAGGTACAAAATAATACTAAAATAATGGTACCTACACATCGAGACTCATACTAAAGTAAAAACAATAACACAATTATCTAAAGGTTTTTTTTTATAAGGGCAATGGGCCCACCTCTCGTTCCCACCACTGTAACTTCTGTAAACCAGAATCAACAGCGGCAACCTTCCTGATAACCTCTGAGTTGCGAGCTCAGGGTGCCCTGGGGAAAAAGCTAAGCTGTCTTGGAACCCGCATCGAATTTAATCAGAAGAGTATAGGAGGAGTAGGAAAATACATCCAGTTTCCCTCCCTTTACAGCAGGAGACAGCGTAAGATAAAGCAAAAACTGCTAAGAAATGAGACGTTTACAATCAGGTTAAGCCTGATTGCTATTGCACCACGGTAGTTTAGGTATTTGAGGACCTACGAAAATGACCTACTTAATTCTGCTTCCAGTAGTATGTATGACAAAATCGCTTGAAGGCACGGAAATTCCCACGTGTTGCTACAAGGTCGGAATAGTAGATTACCCCGGATATACATCGTATACTATCAAGCATTTGGCTACGTTCATTTTGCCAGAGATTACACTCCCAAAGAATATGATGTGCAGTTTGTTCATATTTACAGTTTATGGTGGAACATTCGCAAAATGGAGAAGGAACTAATTTGAACGAGAATAATTTAGCTTTAAAATTACCATGACTAGTAAGGAACTGTGCAACACAATGATCTATTTCTATCCACGTTTTACTTAATCGTTATCTAAAGGTTTAAAAAAATTTACGAATGCGTTTCGTAGAAGACATTAATCTGTAATGCTTTGTTGCCCGCTCATAATAATAAATTCGACCACGTTTCCCATTTCCGCTCAGAGTTACAATGGCTTCCGATTCGCCTCCGCAGGAATGCCCATATACTAATTTTATTATATAATATAATTAACAAATCTACTCCGCTTTATCTGCGTGAGCGATTTAATTTAGCTCCTCCTAGTAGCCGACCAATTCGTCGATGTATTAATATCAAATATTTTTCAGTTCCATCGTACAATACGTGTTTCTTTGGTAACTCTTTTACAATATTGGT
The DNA here is from genome assembly GCA_036924255.1 of Apodemia mormo. Classification (NCBI taxonomy): domain Eukaryota; kingdom Metazoa; phylum Arthropoda; class Insecta; order Lepidoptera; family Riodinidae; genus Apodemia; species Apodemia mormo. The sequence continues at coordinate 31,785,305 of JAUPFN010000019.1, forward strand.
GACTAAACTATGGAATGACCTTACCGTATACAAGAATGTGAGACTGCTGGTTCTTTCGAACAGAAAATTAAACAGTATTATCTTTCTAACATGTAATCCTGGAGGTCTTTTTCTCGTTATGTTTGTTATTTTATTATAAGTTTTGTTTAATTTTTTTTATAAGTTTTTAGAAGTTTAAGTTTATTATAAGCTTTGTTTGATTTTTTTTGCTGGTCTTATTATTATTATTTTTAGAGTAATGGTTTAACTTATTTAACTATGATGTATCGATTTGGGAAATTAGCTCTTTTTGGTTTTCCTGTTTTTTTTACTATTTTTTTTTCAATATTATTCTTTTTTTTTTTTTTAAATAATACAATTATTGGTTTAAATTTAATTGCATGAACCTATATATTGCATGAGTTACGCTTTTAAGCTCTAATGTACGCTTACCTGCTTTTTATAAACTTTCTCCAACACCTGTCTTTGTACAGGTTTTGCTGGAAGAGATCTCTTAAAGAGATAAGCACACCTTTGTACATAGTGTAATTTATATAATACTTGTGTATAGATATGTTTTTTTTTGTACATGAAGAGTTAAATAAATAAAATAAATAAATAATATGTTTTACCCATTTCTTTTGCTCAAGTAAGTAATGATAATTACTTCACTATGAAATAGAATATTTTACTTACTAAGAGTTTTCTTAAGTACTTGCTTAGTTAAGTAATTACTTAGAAATAAGTAATGACTTGTTTATAGATACGAGGGTTAGTCATTTCTACAGCATGTAAGTAGTGTTTTTATTAAATGTCCCCATTCCAGTACGATTTATTGTGTGTGTGTGTGTGTGTGGTGTGATTTCAGAGTTTACAGTTAATTCTGAGTGTCCAAGTAGTTAGTACGTGGACTGACCCGCTCGCCCTTGAGCCTGTTGCCCATGTCCCGCACGAGCGGGCTGTCGACCGGAACGGAGACGGTGGCGTTGGCGTTCCGGTCCGGCGACCACGTCACTTCGTAGAATGCGCCCTCGGGAGTCTGGTGCTCCAAAACCCAAGATACGGCAGACGAAATCACCTGAGCACAATGTGAAAATACTTTAATTATTGAAGAAAATTTTGCAATATTCTTATAATTTCTGTTTATTTATACGATAGAAAGTTTGTAACTGTTTTCGGTTGCAATATAATAATGTACGTATTGACCCGTCAAATCATCCTTGAAACTTAAGCTTCAAGTATTTTAAACTCAAGCAGTCAGTATAAATAAATTAATTAAATTGGCGGTTAAGTAAACATACCTCAGGATCAATGTATATAAAGTTCTCCCACTCGTTAAATGAAGCGTCCTGGAATATTTTGGCACAGAACGATGTGAGCCACACACTGGAAGCCGACTGATTCCTATAAAGAATTTTATTATTATATATTGTAATGGCAGTCAACTACAGTTACAGAAGTACGACAAAAATAAGTTATAATGATGTATATAAGTACACAGTAAGTAAATTTGAATAGTGTGAAACCATTTAAACTAATTTTACAGAGGTGTATAAAGTCTGCATTAATCACTGGTCGAGCATATGTACAGTACCCGGCGATAAATATTGCACATCGACCTTTGGAAAGAGACAATCGGCTAATTTCGGCTTCGTAGAGCGTTATCTCTGTCGCACAAAATACAAACAGTCCGGTACCTATTAGGAGCTGTTAAAACAAGTATGATTTGCTTCTTTTGATATTTTTATTCTTTGTATAAAATACACTAATTTTTCTATAAGTGATGGCTTTAGGTTGGGGTAAAATAAAATAAAAAAACATTTTTACATTATGTTTACGTATTTAATTATTTTGGAACATTACAGCTTTAGTGTACATAATAAACACCATTATACCTATTGCTAAAATGAGACATTGCAATAAAAATAATAATAATTCTAATTCTCAATTACTTCCATTTCACTATCTGTGCTCTCAAAGAGGTCAATATCACTGTCACTATCAGCCGTATTTATTACTAATCTATCAGTGTAATTGTCTAAACTGTGTTGAATGCTTCTATATTCATTCTCACATTTGATTGCATGATCGCAAACCTTTTTCCACTCTTCAGCGCCGATCATGTTTACTTTTTCAGTCAATAATGTTTTTACTGTAGTTAAGTTCATACCCACATTTCTAGAGGCTACATAGCCTTTCAGTTGAGACCATATATTTTCAATTGGATTAAAATCCGGATGATATGGTGGCAATCGCAACACAGTGTGCCCATGTTCGGCAAGTATTTTGTCCACAGAAAACTCTGTATACCTCTCCTTGTGCTGACATATAATAGCGTAAATCTGGGTTTTTGTTAATTTTGGATCAACTGGAATTTCATGTCTGTTTAACCAGTTGATCATTTCCCGTTTAATGGTGTTTGAGTTGGGGGGTCTCTCAACATACTTGTTGTGATAGGGTGCGTTGTCGATAACTAGAACAGAATCACTGGGTATATTTGGGATTAATTGGTTAACCAGCCATTTCTCATAGTTATCGTTATTCATTTCATTGTGATAGTCACCTGTAGTGTCCGTGGATTTATACGTTAAAAAAGCACCGGGTACAAAGCCTTTTTCATTTCCCGCATGAACTATTATCAAACGTTGACCTTTTGAAATTGGCTTTTTTACTCCTTTTTTCTTATCGTCACTCCAAGATTTCCCTTTAGTGTGGGATGCATGTATATATGACTCATCCATGTAGGCGATATTTTTTCCTGTTTCGCGAAATTTGCGTATTTTATCAAGGTATTCCATTCGTTTGAGACTAACCGCCGTGTTGGTCCCGGCCTCCTTTGTAGAATAGGCCAACTGCCGTTCTGCCAGGCAGGTCGTAAAAGGCGACCGATTGGCTATCGAGTCACTACCATCGTGGATACTAGGTGGTAGAGTTCTGCATTGTCTCGCCCGGGTCTGGTACCACCGCCTTACCTATTCCTGCCGCAATAGCGTCAGTGCTTGTCGCTGTCGTGTTCCGGTTTGGAGGGTAAGGTAGCCGGTAAACTTATGCATGTGGCATTAGATCTCGCCACAAGATAGCAACGCACCATTAACATCTTTGGTGTCTATAGGCGATGGTTGACTCTTTCCATCAGGAGACCCATCTGCTTGTTTGCTATCTTATGATATAAAAAAAAAAAAAAAAAATAACGTCGTGCGTTAAAAAAGGGAGACCAAAAAAGCAATTTCGTTTGGATATGGACGATTTTGATTACGATGTTGTTCGAAGAATGGTGTATGATTTTCACTTACGATTTAATGAACTGCCAACAATAAAATCATTAAAAGCTAAGTTATCTGAAGCTATTAATTACAATGGGTCTGAAAAAACGTTGAGAAAAATACTTCATGACATGGGATTTCAGTTCACTAAAATGGAAGATAATCGAAAAATTCTAATGGAAAAGCACGACGTTAGTCTCAAACGAATGGAATACCTTGATAAAATACGCAAATTTCGCGAAACAGGAAAAAATATCGTCTACATGGATGAGTCATATATACATGCATCCCACACTAAAGGGAAATCTTGGAGTGACGATAAGAAAAAAGGAGTAAAAAAGCCAATTTCAAAAAGTCAACGTTTGATAATAGTTCATGCGGGAAATGAAAAAGGCTTTGTACCCGGTGCTTTTTTAACGTATAAATCCACGGACACTACAGGTGACTATCACAATGAAATGAATAACGATAACTATGAGAAATAGCTGGTTAACCAATTAATCCCAAATATACCCAGTGATTCTGTTCTAGTTATCGACAACGCACCCTATCACAACAAGTATGTTGAGAGACCCCCCAACTCAAACACCATTAAACGGGAAATGATCAACTGGTTAAACAGACATGAAATTCCAGTTGATCCAAAATTAACAAAAACCCAGATTTACGCTATTATATGTCAGCACAAGGAGAGGTATACAGAGTTTTCTGTGGACAAAATACTTGCCGAACATGGGCACACTGTGTTGCGATTGCCACCATATCATCCGGATTTTAATCCAATTGAAAATATATGGTCTCAGCTGAAAGGCTATGTAGCCTCTAGAAATGTGGGTATGAACTTAACTACAGTAAAAACATTATTGACTGAAAAAGTAAACATGATCGGCGCTGAAGAGTGGAAAAAGGTTTGCGATCATGCAATCAAATGTGAGAATGAATATAGAAGCATTCAACACAGTTTAGACAATTACACTGATAGATTAGTAATAAATACGGCTGATAGTGACAGTGATATTGACCTCTTTGAGAGCACAGATAGTGAAATGGAAGTAATTGAGAATTAGAATTATTATTATTTTTATTGCAATGTCTCATTTTAGCAATAGGTATAATGGTGTTTATTATGTACACTAAAGCTGTAATGTTCCAAAATAATTAAATACGTAAACATAATGTAAAAATGTTTTTTTTATTTTATTTTACCCCAACCTAAAGCCATCACTTATAGAAAAATTAGTGTATTTTATACAAAGAATAAAAATATCAAAAGAAGCAAATCATACTTGTTTTAACAGCTCCTAATAGGTACCGGACTGTTTGTATTTTGTGCGACAGAGATAACGCTCTACGAAGCCGAAATTAGCCGATTGTCTCTTTCCAAAGGTCGATGTGCAATATTTATCGCCGGGTACTGTATGTCATTACGACAGTCCGCATTTTTTATTGTTTTTTGTTCAGTGTATGACGCACTCGTCTGCGTCGCGCAAAAACACAAATTATCTTATTTTTGTCATACTTTACAATACTTAGTAGAAAATTTATTTTTGATAACGAATGGAAGTTAATCAAGAACTTGAATTAAGAAATTCTTGATACGTAGGTCACACTATAAGTTTTGCGTAACTTAAAAAAACAACATGTTATAACTAAAATATTATGTTTATTGCTTTTCAAAATAATCTCCTTTACATTTTACACATTTTTACGCGATCGAACCATTTTTTAAAACAGGAGGACCACAGATCTGAAGGCATGTTTTCTACGTGCTGATCGAACGCTATCACTGCCTCTTCGGAGTTGGTAAAAGTAAAACCTCTCATCAAATCTTTGATTTTGGGGAAAATACAAAAATCACAGGTTGCTAGGTCAGGGCTATGCGCAGGATGAGTGACGAGATGTACTTTTTCGGAAGCTAAAAATGACTTTGTTTTGTTGGCCGTGTGTGAAGAAGTGTTATCATAGTGTAGGAGAATGCGGCTTTTGAGTCAACTTTCGCGAACTTTTTCTAACACCTGGGTAAGCAAATGGCAGAATACCCGGCATTAACACTCTTTGGATCTTAAGTGGAATTGTACAGATGGGACCCATAGCTGAGAAAAAAAACGCGATCTTTTTTTTACCAACGTTTCTTGCCTGTCTCACTTTTGTTGGCCTGTTCTCCTTTTCAAACACCCATTCTTTTTTTTTTATGTCATAAGATAGCAAACAAGCAGATGGGTCTCCTGATGGAAAGAGTCAACCATCGCCTATAGACACCAAAGATGTTAATGGTGCGTTGCTATCTTGTGGCGAGGTCTAATGCCACATGCATAAGTTTACCGGCTACCTTACCCTCCTAACCGGAACACGACAGTGACAAGCACTGACGCTATTGCGTCAGGAATAGGTAAGGCGGTGGTACCAGACCCGGGCGAGACAATGCAGAACTCAACCACCTATTGGAATGGCTGAATAGTCTGAATTTGGCTCATACCAATCCCCAATAGTCCTCGAATTGTCTCATAGGTAATCTGGGGGTTTCCTTCAATTAACCGCTTAACAGTAGCCACATTATTTTCGTTGACGGCAGTTGAAGGCCGCCCTTCACGAAATTCGTCATGCAAAGAAACTCGACCTCTCTCAAATTCAGCAAACCATCGCCTCACGGTGCTCAAACAAGGTGCTTCTCTCCCAAAAGCATTTTGAAGACGAGCAGCACATTCTTGCGGAGAAAGAGAACTTTTAAAATCATAAAAAAATCATCGCTCTAAAATCTTTTCGACTTAATTCCATTTTCGTTGCGTACGTAGAACTTTGATGTATGATAAAAAAACAATTGACAAATCACTTCCCGCCAATTGTTTTTTTTATTACTAAGAAGGTTGCAACGTTTTAAAAAAATAACATTCGAAACTCAAATAGTTCCGATTAGCTAGAAGTGTAAAACTTTTAATGTGCCCCATGTAGTATCAGATTTCACAAGTATAGTAACAACAATAACAAGGTTATTTACTAATGTCAGTTAGAAATAAAGATATTTTCACTTTCATTTTCATAGTGTATCTTATATGAGATACTTATTAGATGATACGAAACGGAAAAATATTTGTTTTGACCTTAATAAAATGTGAATTTTATTAAATATGGGTATAAAACTTTTTATCACGTGATTTTCATTTTCAGACTTTGTAATTTATATATTCACACCAGATCCCTTATGTGATAGGCAGATAGACCTGAGTGTCATACATCATGTTACTTGCAAGCTTGCCTTGCTCACATTTATTACTCTTAACACCACCTTCGGACAATACTCGATCAACCTGATCATGGTACATCAGTCTTGGTCTTCCTCGGTACCTACATGCTTCCACATTAGCACTGTATATTTTTTTGTTAACCTTACACCTACCGTTCTTTCTACATGTCCGAATCAACAGAGCATGCCCTTTCTCATCTTTACACCTACACTTTCTTTCAAGCCTAACCTCTCTCTCACTTCTAATTTTTACAAACTAATAGATATAATCTATACATTCAATAAAATCGTAGAAAAATCAAAACTGTACATTGAATATTTTTTAAAAAGAATACTTGGGGCGTGATCTACAATCGATATCGAAACCAAAAATATAGTTTTTAGAATTTTTGTCTGTTTGTCTGTATGTATGTCAAAAAGTACTGCAAGGATTTACTTCAAATTTTGCATGAATATTACTAACAGGTCGAGTCAACATATAAGCTACATATTATCACGCTATCGCCTACGGGGGAGGTGCTGTGCGGAGTAAACGAAGTCCGCGCGGACGAAGTCGCTGGCAACAGCTTGTAATAAAATATAAAATAAACCTTACATCTCTAAGTTGTCATTATCTTGCAAATAAAAAGAAAATCGTTAAAAGTTGGTTTAAAATTACTTATTTGATTATATCTACGAAATCTAAGACGTATACAGTAATAACACCCCGTACTTACGCGATAGGTGGAACTGAGCGAAAACCGCAAGTCAAATTCGCGTAATTCGGGGTATAATTTCCCATATAAATACATATAATATTTTTAATTGGGACTTTTAAAATACTCGTAGACAAAAAATGTTTATCAATTAAATTATCAAACATTTATGTCATACAAAACTGTGTCAAAATTACTTGTAAACAATTTTATTGAATAAAGTAAGTACATCTTAGGGGCCATCCATAAAGTACGTCACACGGTAATGGGGAGGGAGGGTATCACCGAAGTGTGACATCGTGTGACAAGGGGTATGGGGGGGTCAATAGTTTTGTGACGTCACGTGTTAAAATTTAAAATACTAAAACGCAAAGTGCCTGATTTACCAGTAATAGCTGATATAAAAGAGTGGATCCAAAGTCCATGGACACCCGATAATTAAATTTTTTATCTTTAATTAATATAATTAATCGTTTATTATTTTCTAACTAGTTGTTTGTTTTTTTCGGTTTTATGAAATTTGTGACGTCACATCAGGAGGGGGGGGGGGTTATAAAAATGTGACAACCTGTGACAAGGACGGGGGGAGGGGTTCAAAAGTCCTAAAATTCGTGTGATGTACTTTATGGATGGCCCCTTATTTTCTTTTTTTTTCTGATTTATATAAATATAAAATCACCAACCAAAGTTATTTTGATATAGAAGGCTTCGTAAAATCTAACAAAGTAGTTTGATTTTATTTTTTCTCCTGCAGTTTCCAAACCCAAAAAAAACTTTTTTATTCCTTGTTTTGTAGATAATTACGCTCTTCATTGGAGTCGATATTTTCTACAATTTATCTTTCAATTGTCTGACGAACATTGGCTAAGCCAGGCTAAGCAATAGTGTGGAGCCATTAAACCAAATAAAAGATGAATCAACGAGATTTGAAAATCGCGTATCTCCGAGTTCGCGTAAGTCGTGGTAGTGTAAGTCGAGGTATTATTGTATAGATTGTTACGTAAATTCTCGGAAATCCATAACTAAAAGAAGAAATTCAGATTTTAGTTTTCCCTAGCACGGGATAAGTGCTAAAACACCCGATAAACTGTTATCTGGAAGTCGGTTAGAAATAAAGTATGGTGGTAGTCACCAGTCGCTGCGGAAGAGGCTGAAGGAGCCGTCGGGGCGCATGTAGGAGAGCTGGCGCTGGTAGAGCACGTTCATGTGGTAGAACGCCTCGCGCTCCAGCGTGCGGTTGCGCTGGTTGATGAGCCGCATGTACAGCGTCAGGTACATGTTCGCCGCGAAACTGAACATGTTCTGTTCCGCCGAGTCCTGGAAACGAGCGCCTGACTCACCCACTAGCAACAGGAGCGGATACGCCACTTATTCTTTTTCATTTGAAATGATTTAAAATGATTATATTTATAAAAATCCGCCAAATTGCTGTTTGTACAATGAATTTTGTGCAGGTGTCCGTACATAAACACTATTGGATATATAGGTCAAAATTTAACTACCTATTTTTTATGTAATTGGTCCAGAATCGAATACTGAACACCCTCTTTAGTTTTTTTCTTACCAGTTTCTTACCAGGTAATCTGTAAAGTGCATATAGAAGTTCGTAAAAAGCTTATGATTGACCAAGCACCTCACTACTATAACTGTCAATATGTAGTATTGGAGTCTGTGCCGTTTCACTCAAGTCAACCTATTGCAATGATTGTCACTGTTGTGTTCTAATTTGAAGGGCGTAGACCAATAAATTTTAAATGACATTACTACCCCGCTAAACGAATAGCAAAGCACCATTAATATCTATATGCGATAGTAGACTCCATCAGGAACCAGCTGCTTTTTTGCTATCTTATAAAGTAAAATTAAAAAGAAATAAAGATGCAAAAATTTTGCACAATATCAAACAACGCAATATCACTCAATCTTATACCGTGAGTAACAAAAGCTCTGTTCCATATCTAAAGCATTATTTGGTAAGCACCAAATAATGCTTTAGTAAAAATATTACATTTTTTTATTTTTGGTTGTATCTAAGTTTCACCTTCATAATTATCGTTATCTAGCTTGTATAATCTATATATTTATAAATCAATTGCTGTTCGTTAGTTTCGCTAAAACTCGAGAACGGCTGAACCGATTTGGCTAATTTTGGTTTTGAATTGTTGAAGTCCAGGGAAGGTTTAAAAGGTGAGAAAATATAGAAAAAAATAAGAGTAGTTAAACTTAAAGAACAACGTTTGCCGGATCAGCTAGTTATAAATTAAAAAAAAAGTATTTCTAAATTGTGAGTTAAGCATCTGGCTGGTTTTCTAGAACCCCTTCATGAGTGAAGACCTCCTACAAAGATTTCCAAAATTCTCTTTTCTCAGCTTCCTATATTCAAGCATGGCCAGCTTTCCATAAATGTTTCCATATTTCTCCACTAACGAAAAAAAACCATTTACCATAGGCAAATCCAGCAGGCTAGTAGCATTCACGGGCATGGTAGGGAAAAGTGGGCCGACGACATCTCCCACCACAGTAAGCCTGGCCTTGTTGGAGCCGTACACGTAGTAACGGTCCACTTCGTACGGGATGATGGGCACCTCCGTTACGTTAACATGCATGTATTGGAACACGTATGCTCGGTTTGACAGGTCCAGCAGCACAGACTGGTGCCGGTATTGCGGGATACCATCCGCCTACAACAATATAACATTTTATGTACTGCTAATAATATTAAATAAATATAATGAATATACCTTGAAAGAAAACATGAAAGGATCTAACCCCATAACAATTGTGTGATGAGCATAAATCTATCTAACTGAGCCACGTGTTGAATGTTCATTGTAGCGAAATTTGTGTTTGATTTGTAATCGGTACCTTCGATTATATTGATCGCAAGATATACATACGTTTATTTCAGTTAAATGGGTTCATCGTCATAAATGAAATTTGCATTGAATACTAGCTGCAGCGTGCAGCCCGCTGCCTTTTTTGATGAATAATTTTTTCGCAATAAAAATATGTGCTACTTCAGGTTATCATCTACCTGTGTGCTTAATTTCATTCAAATCCGTTCAGTAGTTAGCATATATATATATATATATATATATATATATATATATATATATATATATATATATATATATATATATATATATATATATATATATAAATTACGTGTCACGTTGTTTGTCCGCTATAGACTCCGAAACTACTGAACCAATTTCAATGAAATTTTTTAGATATCTACTGTTTGATTTAACTTAAAAGAAAGGATAGTTTTTATTTCAATAACCCTCCACCCTTCTCCTCACCCCCGGTTAGCTAGTATTAATATAGATTGATCAATACTTTTGTGTTTCTAACTATATAGAATACACTGTTACAGCAGCACATAAAAAAGCATACAGAACAAAATGTTCAATGCATCCTAGTGCATCCAACTAAACAATAATCCACGCTAAGAACAATAAGAAAGTATTATCTCGAAAGTTTTGTACATCATTTATAATCTTCCCCTCAGCACTCAATTTACCGATAACTTGTTTCCGTACCTCGACAGTGATATGTTTGGTGAACTTGTGCTGTCCCTCGAGCGAGGTGGCGATGATGGTGACATCAATATCCCCTAGTCGCACGGGCACCACAGGGATGTAAACCACTGAGGCATCTCCGGCAGGGATGTACACGAAGAATTGGTGCTCGCCGAAAGACGTGCGCGGGTTGTACGACCTCACCTATAACAGAGTTATGCTTGTTATTAAAATAAATCATCAATTCGCCCTCTATCGTATCAACTACATTTTACAGCAATACATTACGTCATATAATCATGCCTAATCTCTTACAGGGTAGGCAGAGAGAATCGAATGTATTAACTTCACGATCCAGACAGACTTATATTATTTGTTTTACTTTCTTAATTTTCTTGTTGCAAATACACTAGTTACGGAGATTTGACACCAAATTCGTACAGCACCTGACCACTTTGACCATGGTACGTCAGTCTTGGTGTCCCCCGGTACTTACATCCGCACTGTATGTTTTATTAGTGGTTCATCTGCCATTCCTTCAACATGTCCAAATCAATGGAATATGCCCTATCTTAGTGGTATTATTTCAGTACTAGCTGTTGCCAGCGACTTCGTCCGCGAGGACTTCGTTTACTCCGCACAGCACCTCCCTCGTAGGTGATAGTGTGATAATATGTAGCCTATACGTTGACCCGACCTGTAAGTAATATTCATACAAAATTTGAAGTAAATCCATGCAGTACTTTTTGAGTTTACCCCGGACATACATACAGACAAACAGACAAAAATTCTAAAAACCATATTTTTGGCTTCGATATCGATTGTCAATCACGCCCCAAGTATTCTTTTAAAAAAATATCAATGTACAGTTTTGACTTTCTTACTATTTTATTATATGTATAGATTACTTGGTTTGTCATGTTTAACGTCAATAACGTCATGGTAAGCTCGCAAATTAGTAAATAGTCAATTTATGATAAAAGCGCAATTTTTGGTTCATGTGTGATTTTTTTTCTGTGTAGTTCCGGGTTTTTTGTTCATACAAAACTATGGAGTCTAATACTTAGAGTACCATACATTAATTATAGGGATTTGGTGAATGTTTATTGTTTCCTTACCTCAAAATATATAAAACGTTAGCTCTGTTAGGATAAAGCTTGGAAAAAGTTTGGCGCCTATTTTGTTTGGAAAGAAGTATTATCTTTAAAAGTTCGTTTTAGTTGATATGATTCCACACATTATTAAATTTTTTTTTAAATTGTAAAAGTGTGATGTAGTAGTGTACTGTGGTGTATTAGTGTTGTGTGGTGTAGTAATTTAGTGTGGTGTAGTAATATAGTATGGTGTGCTGTAATAGTGTAGTGTAGTGTGGTGTAGTATGGTATGGTGTAGTAGTGTAGTGTAGTGTAGTGTGGTGTGGTGTAGTGGTGTAGTGTGATGTGGTGCAGCACTCACGATGCCATTCTCCTCGACGTGCACGAACTTGTAGTGCGGCGAGGCGGCGAGCACGACGACGGCCTCGACGGCGTGCGGGCGGTAGTTGAACACGGCCACGCGCAGCCCCAGCTGCTCGCCCTGCCGGCACCGCGCAGGCCCCTCCACCGTCATGAAGAACGGCAGGATGCCGATGTACTGCAAACACTCTTCTTTTTTTAACATACACCTCCACAGAAGGTCGTTGGTCAGAAGCGTGCTCGTCGCGACCCCTACCAATCCACTGGACTGCAATTCTGGCCCGAATATGTACCGCAGAGCGGATAACCGCTCTGCGGTACATATTCTGATAAAATAGCGGCGCATACCGATCCGTCCCGCCAGTACGAAAAGCAGCCATGGGGGCCGCCACCCATCACGCCAGGCCCGAATAGACGAGTCGAGGAGAGCAGAATGTCAAATAGGTACGTGGAATGTAAGAAATCAGAAATACTTTATTCAATAAAACTTTTACAAGTTATTTTGAGTAAGAGTTTGAGTAAGAGGTGGGTTGGAAGATATGATGCATGAATTGATAGATGTAATGAATAAGAGATGCCTGGATGTTTTATGTGCAACAGAGACTAAATGTAATGATAGTGAAACCACTGTTCTCCCCAGTGGCATAATAGCTCTGTGTTTTTGGGATTTGGGAGTTTTGGGATTCTGTCTGGTCCGTATGGTGACAGTAGAGTGAATGGCGCTGGTAAAGCACATTGTGGATTTATACGTGGAAAGAAATCTTCTTGTGGCTAACATAATATTCCCTCATAAGGTATCATCATCATGTATATTGTATACAAAAACAAATATATGTATTTGTATACAATATACATGGAGAAGGAATGACCAAAAGAGTGCGATAGATCTGATTTTGATTGACAGTAGAGTCCGCAGTTGTTTAATGGATACGTGCGGCTACAGAGGTCCCAATCTGGAAACGGACCTCTATTTGGTAGTAAGCCGATATAGGGGTATGTTTAAAAAAATGGAGACATTGGCGACAGCGCGCTCTATTCGGAGAGCTTGAAAGGATAAAGAAAAAAAAATCCAAGATCTGAGTATAAGGAATCTGTATGAGATTCATGTTGGCGAGGTTGGCGAAAGTGACCCTACCGGACTTGGATGTAGACGAATGTTGGAAAGTTTTGAAAGATAGTATTTGAAAGGTAGTCGCTGCGAAAGAATTAATATGTGGTAGTGCTGTATATGTGGTAGCTGTGGTTGCCTATAATTGGTAAGGCACTGCCATATTTCATCATGTATTATATAAAGCCTAGAGTGTGTACTTTCTGTTGGCAATCCAAATAAAATAAATAAATAAAAAAAACTGTGCAAGTCAATGGAAGGAGATGCATTGTGGGATGATGAAGTGAAAGCTGCAATTGAGAAAAAAAAGAAAGCATGGTTAGACTATGTATCCTGTTTGCAAACGAAAGATGGTATGAAAGATATGAAGAAAGAATTGTATCGTTATTGTAAGAATGCCATTAAAACCTTAGTGAAAGAGAAGCGTGAAAGAGAATGTCTGAAAGCGGCAGAGACTGGCAAACAACTACGAGACAAACACCAAAATTATTTGGAGGGAGATGAAGAAGTCTAGGAGTAAGAACTCCAGCAACCTTCAGAACTATTAGGATAAAGTCTAAGAATGGTTACATTCTTACAAGCAAAGATAGCGTGATAAAACGATGGAGTAAATATTTTGGAGATATGTATGAGTCTGTCCAGGAGGCTGCCTTCGTCTCTGACTCAGTATGTGTTTCGGAGAAGGTGGAAGCATGCCAGGACATTACTATGCGAGATCATATGGGCGATAAGAAGTATGAAAAATGGAAAGGCTGCGGGAATAGACAAGGTGACTGCTGAGATGATCAAATACGGTGGTCCTGACGTCTACGACTCTTTTTGGGTCCTCTGTAATACATGTTAGAATAGCGGTGAGTACCCGAAGATTGGCGGCACGCTGTTATCGTGCCCTTGTATAAAAGCAAGGGTTCACGTATAGACTGCAATAGCTATAAGGCTATCAGTTTGATCAGCTTAGCATCGAAGGTGTATGGTAAAATCATTGAAAGGAGAATGCAAGGGAAGTCCGAGAGAATGTTGTGGGAGGTACAAGGGGGTTTTAGATCTGGAAGAGGATGTATCGATCAATTTTTCTCACTCCGCAACATCGTAGAGAAGCATCTGGCTGTTGGCCAGAAGGTTTTCTGCGGTTTTGTGGATTTGGAGAAAGCGTTTGTTAGAGTTGTGCGTAAGAAACTTTGGGATATTTCACCTAGTTATGGGATAGATGGGCGTCTGCTGCAAGCTTTGCAAACCATGTATTGGGATTACATAGCATGTATGCGGGTGCACGGCAACATATTGCCCTGGTTCGATGTTAATATCAGCGTCAAGCAGGGTTGTGTATTGTCAGCTCGCCTGGTTATCCTATATCTTGTGAAACGTCGCCAAAGATTAAGGTTACTGAACGTGGAATGCGCATCAGTGATCTAGTGGTGAACTGCCTGCTTTATGCAGATGACGCTGTACTTCTAGGCTCAACTCTATCTGAGCTGCAAACACTGATCACAGTTATATATGATGATGGTAAGAGTATGGGCTTACTTTTGAATGCGAAGGAAACTAAAGTTCTAGTATTTGAAAGAGAAATAACCAGAACGGATGTAAGAGTTGTGGTCGATGATGGAGTACTGGAACAAGTGGATGAGTTTGTATATCTTGGATGTGCTTTTAGCAGGGATGGAAGGTTCACCGCTGATGTTGAAAGAAGAGTGTGTGCAGGGAACAGAGTAAATGAAGCGTTAGGGAGATTACTTAGTAGCACGAATTCCAGTTAGGGTGCCCGTCTAGCCCTGCATAATTATGTGCTTATCTTCACGCTATTGTCTTAGCTACGTAATCGACGAGGCTCAATCCCCGACGGGGACAAGCATTTGTGTCATGAGCATAAATGTTTGTATTTCCGGGTTTGGGTGTTTATTAAATATATTCCAATATTTATATATATGTATTTCTATATATTAGTATCGTTGACTAACACCCATAACACAAGCATATAATTTGCTTACTTTGGGGTTAATCAGTAAGAATGATTTGTCCCGTGAATATTTATTTATTTATTGTAAGGAAGTGAGAGTTAGGTACATCAGAAAAGGCATGAAATATTATTAATCTTTTTTTTATCGCAATATGTATATTATACGATATGTGTACTTGTTTATATTACGATACAAAAAAGAATGAAACAGAAAACAATTACTATTTCAAAATATTAAGATTATACTATACTAATATTATAAAGAGAAAACATTTATATTTCTACGTTAGTAAAGAATAAATTAAAAAACCACTGGAACGAAATTAAAAACTCTAACACTAGAAAGCTACATTATCCAAGAGTGACAGTACTGACGTGCACAGGCGTGGGCAGCAGCGCGAGCCCGGCGGTGGACGACACGCTGAAGGCGGACAGCGTCCAGTGCGCGGGCGCGGGCGGCACGGTGTCGTGTGGTGTAGTGTAGTGTAGTGTATGTGTGTGTGGGCGGCAGTACTGACGTGCACAGGCGTGGGCAGCAGCGCGAGCCCGGCGGTGGACGACACGCTGAAGGCGGACAGCGTCCAGTGCGCGGGCGCGGGCGGCACGGTGTCGTGTGGTGTAGTGTAGTGTAGTGTATGTGTGTGTGGGCGGCAGTACTGACGTGCACAGGCGTGGGCAGCAGCGCGAGCCCGGCGGTGGACGACACGCTGAAGGCGGACAGCGTCCAGTGCGCGGGCGCGGGCGGCACGGTGTCGTGTGGTGTAGTGTAGTGTAGTGTATGTGTGTGTGGGCGGCAGTACTGACGTGCACAGGCGTGGGCAGCAGCGCGAGCCCGGCGGTGGACGACACGCTGAAGGCGGACAGCGTCCAGTGCGCGGGCGCGGGCGGCACGCGCGCCGTGAACACGAACCGCCCGTGCGGCCCGATGTTGATGTCGCGCCACAACCACGAGTTCTCGTACTGCCGCAGCACGCGGTTGAACCGGAACTTGCGGAAGTGCGACAGCGACAGCGAATCGTCCTGCTCACCTGCGCACACCAAAGAGACAACATACAGTACATCCGGCTTGAAAGATCAAATAGCTTCATAGTTCATATAAAAACTATTTACCCCATACATTTACTATCCGTACCGATCAATGTTGCACCAAAGGCAACATTTATATGGTACTGCTCGAATTTGCAACGGGCCTTGCAAAATTGCAACAATGATTTCTTGGCACTAATGCTACTTAAACAAATCCGATTTGGAGAACCAAAGATTCGAACATTCACAATATCATGTTGGTCAGAAATTCCTTATTTGCCAATAATTTAAAGGAAGTATTTTTGTAAAGTTAAGGTAAATAATCAAGTATCCGGCTGTCATTACCATAATATTATGTCATAAGATAACATGTATAGTATAGATTATGCACCATCCACAATCACCGTAATATTTTCTGTAACTTTTAAAAAGACTATACTCAGGTCCTAACGTTTACGTTATATAATGACATCTGAGTACATCATGTAGCAAAGGATGAACACTAGCGAGGGAGAAATAACGTTACACATGATCCAATATGACTAATTTGGTAATTCATTATATTTCAACCACCCTAGTGATGCAAGGTTTGCACTATTTTTATAACCATATTACACAAAACTACCAAAAACCCGAAAAAAATTTAGTTGATCTGATGAACTGACTGAAATTTTCATGGTCCACGCGGACTAATCTGAGAACATCCAGATCAACAACATCCAAATAACATCAACATCCAGATCCAGAACACCTACTTTTATGCAGTGCCGAAAATTATATTCACTTAATTGATAGGTACAACGCCTAGGGAATATTTTGACTGTAGCACAAAAAATTTGCATTTTAAAATTTTAATTGTCTGAGAAAATCCGATTCATTCTTAGTGGAAACAAGTGTATTATTTTATTATTACGAAGTATTTGTATAGACTAGTGAAAGCCATGTATAAAATTAACTTTTGATAGTGTCAGCTGCATTTTAAATATTAAATAATAATAAGTGAGGATATGTAATATTTAGTTGAAAATACTTACAATTGGTTTCATCAGATCGGTCACTGCAATCATAAGCGGAGTCGCACCGCTTCTCTGCGGGGTAGCAGTTCCCGTCCAAGCACTCAGCGAGCCCGAGCGAGGCGTTACATATGGACATGCGGCGCGTCACCGGCACATCGCTCAGAACAATAAGACCGGCGTATCTGAAGTTAATCATTACTTATAATACTACTTTGATTTTTTAAATAGAATAACTGAAATGCTTTAAAACATAATGTTTTGTGCAAAACATGTATCAATGCCTAAAATCGTACACGACTTTTAGAGAAATGGTCATTTAAAAATTTCTGAAGAAAATGCACTTCAGAAATTTTTACAATAATATTAAAGTCTTTAGGTATTAATCTTAAAATTAGGTTAGTACTTTAAAAAGTAGCCCTGTATATATAATAATATAGCGGTCCATGATCATTGTCTTGCTTCCTTCATATTCAAATATATACCAGTTTTTAAATCTTGACATCAATTGATCATTTAATCGTGGTATGTTTTTGTATAGTTAAGCATTAATCCTCTTCAATACCTACATTTAATAACATTACTATAGTCAAAGTAAAAATATATAGGTTTTGTTCATATATAAACTGCACTTCCTGACACGAGAAGAAGACCCTTTTCACAGTATACTGGAGACTAACAGTAGTCAATCTACATACATGTGATATTCGAGCAACATACACATAGACACCTCTCACGGACGCGATATCTCGGAATGGTTCGGGACAGTTTGTTCTGCACAAGTCCGAGATGTCGCGTCCGTGAGAGGTGTCTATTTATTTATTTATTTAATACTTTATTGTACTCTTATATAATGACAAAAAAAAAATTAAACGATACTTAATACACAAAATGTGAGCTTATCCCTAACGACAGAGATTTCTTCCAGCTAACCCAGAAAGTAAAGCTGGAAAAGGAAAGTGGAAAGAAAGAAATATTACTTGTATGTAACATTGACTTCTGTTAGTTTCTAAGTATTCTGTGCCCTTTTGTTGAGTCAACACTTTTGTAAGTTACTACTGGATCGGAAACGCGGTTTTTGGTTATACATATCTACATAAATATATATAAATATATATATATATATATATATATATATATATATATATATATATATATATATATATATATATATATATATATATATATATATATATATATATATATACTTTTTAAATAGTATATTATAATAACTACAAGAGATTAGTAGTAATAAAGATGTAATTTTTTTATAATACAATATTTATTCATTAACACACCTTTATGGTTTCACAACAAGACAATTATAATTGATTTTCAACCGGTTTCGCTTACACACGCAAGTTTTTTTTTAAATATTTATAAGCACTTTTGGCGAGTCAATATTTTTTTAAGCTTACTACTAGATCAGAAACACGATCACACACTGAAAAGATCCGGAACTCACATTGTCTTTTTTGTGCATATAATTTAAAAAAAAATTTGCATACCTTACCCTGCAGACTGGAACACAACAATGGCAAGCATAGACGCTATTGCCACAGGAATACGTAAGGCGGTGGTACCATATACCTGGGCGAGATGTTGCAGAACTACCTAGTAGTTACCAGGACAGTGACACGTTAGCCAATTGGTCGCTTCTTACGACCTGTGTAGCAGAACGGCAGTTGTTCTATTCTTCAAAAAGGGTCCGAACCAATTCGGGATGTATTGTGTTATTTGCCAACATTTCCGAACCAATGAAGCATGTAATTTTTTATTTTTATTTGCATAATCTCTCTCTCTCTCTCACACACACACACACACACACAACACATGCATATGCACATGCACAATTTAGCATTAGAATTGACAGGGTAACATAATGGTGTTAGTGATGAGCACTGACTCGAAGGTCCTGTTGGCGTCGACGCCGAAGCTGGAGGAGGGGAAGTAGACGAGGTCGTCGGCGTCGCCCAGGTGCGAGCGCCACGTGTACCGGTGCGTGCCGTTCGTCGACTCGTCGAACCGCGACATCTTCGAGATCACCTGCAACACCCACCGCCTCAGTACCTGCCCTCCCTTACTGGAGGCCTAGCCTGCGCCATACATTTCTTGTAATCTCCTTTACATAGAGTGGGGATGTCGATGGGCGCTTCTTGATTGGCCGGGCCGGCCCTGTCCCGACACCGACATTACTAGACGCGACGGCCCGACACGATACCGGCAGCTACATTCTTCATTAGGCCGACACCGACACGATCCGACCCGTCACGGCTTTATTTAATTCCAGACGTGGACAAGAACGATGCGCGATGTCAGCGTATAATAATAAATTGTATTTATTGTAGTAAGTGCTTTGAGACGATTTCGTGTGCATCCAGTTATCAAAGTGAGATATTAAGATGGCATACTATAATTTATTTGAAAAATAATTGAAGACCCAGATAAATTATTCAATTATTTCTATGTGACTAGAATATAATGAAATATGTGTAAACGGTTGACCCTACGGGCCATCCCTGAAACTTCCCACTATATTAAGGTATTTTAAGCTCAAAAGAGCAAAAAGGTTTTTCAGTTCAAACATATATTTTGTTAAAAAAGGCAGTATATTAATTTTTGGAAAGCTGTATATTTTGAAAACGATGATGGTATTCAACTCAATTTTTGAGATCTAAAATATTGCTTTAGCTAAATAATCGATAGGTTGAAAAATTTCGATGTAATGTCAAAAAACATTTTATTTTTAATTTTCTTCATTGATAAAACCCAAACAAGTACATCAATTTCGATTAAAATAACAGTATTTAACGCAGTTTTTAAAGGAGAAAGGCTGATAAGATTTTTAAGTTAATCGGTGAATTAACTTGAAAGTTATTTAAAAAAAATTAAGTAAATTTGCTAAAAACGACGTAATTTTAATATTTGAAAAGCTATAAGTTTTGAGAATTAGATTCGATTTTGATTTTTGAAACGGCATTCGACGTAGTTTTTTAGTACTAAAATATCGTAGTTTACCAAAAAATGATTTGTCCAAAAATTACGAAGCTATGTCGAAAAAACACTTTTTTTTAATTTTCATCAATGATTACTCGCAAACGGATAGACCGATTTTGATGCAATTTATGTATTCGACGTAGTTTTTTGAGGAATAGAGCTGATTAGTTTTTGTATTCAATCGGTACATAAATCTGGAAGTTATATTAATAAAATACTGTTTCGCCAACATTTTTTTGGTGTCTTTTAAAAATTTCTCAAAATCTCCTAGACCGAATCGGTTCAAATTTTCAGGAAGTCTAAGTTGACTGGAATCCAATCGAATGCCACTAACCACGTTTCGATCGGTCCAGCCATTCAAAAGTTACGAGGTGTTTACATACACACACACACACACATACATACATACAGGCACACTGACGTCATCGTGGAAATAGTCGGAAAAGGTTCCTATGACCTCAAAACGTGGACATCTGGTGAAAACTCGATTTTCGAAAATCGGGGTAAAATCAGTAACTTCCTTATCTACATACGTAGTGGGAAGTTAAAAAATACATAGTTCTTCCGCATACACTGAGTAGTAGTGAAAGTAGCGGCGAGGTGCGGGGCCGGTTCAGTGAGCACGCCACTAGCACACCTACACTGCTGCGTGCTTCAGTACTGTGTACACTGCACGTGCAACAGACGTGCCGGGCCGCCCACTGGGACACCGTGCACTACAATTTCATACAATTGTGCGTCCCCTGGTGTCGGTGGCGGCGTCGAGCCGACCAATCAAGAATCGCTCGATGACTGGTTCTTATACTATGTGAAAAAGATTATAAGTTAGCCGCTACTGCAGAAAAAAAGAGTTAAAAGAAAAAAAAAAGTTGTTTACAGTATTGTTTTGTAATAACATTCATATTATTGTGTTATAACACATCAATAAGTAACGACTACAATCAAGCCTTACCTATATAGTTTAGATAATGGTTTAAATGGTTATGAATGCGTATTATATTGTTGTATGGCACTGTCATATGTATAGATTTAGTATTTATTTTAATCTACATAAAATGTTGTGCTTATAACTACTAGTAATATATTACTCCATTTTTTGGGAAAAAAGTTTGGTACTTTACTTTCTTATGACAGTTTTGTCAAACTATTATTTGTCTACCTTTCTCATATTCTGATGATTATTTTTGTGTACATTAATTACACTGTTTCTACTACTGTTTCTGCTACTGTATCTTGGCGTAGGTGAGGTCGTTCCCGGCCTGCATGGTGTAGAAGGCGTGGTCGATGGCGGCCAGCCCCACGTGTAGTGAGTGCAGTAGCGGCTACTGTACCTTGGCGTAGGTGAGGTCGTTCCCAGCCTGCATGGTGTAGAAGGCGTGGTCGATGGCGGCCAGCCCCACGTGTAGTGAGTGCAGTAGCGGCTACTGTACCTTGGCGTAGGTGAGGTCGTTCCCAGCCTGCATGGTGTAGAAGGCGCGGTCGATGGCGGCCAGCCCCACGTGTAGTGAGTGCAGTAGCGGCTACTGTACCTTGGCGTAGGTGAGGTCGTTCCCAGCCTGCATGGTGTAGAAGGCGCGGTCGATGGCGGCCAGCCCCACGTGTAGTGAGTGCAGTAGCGGCTACTGTACCTTGGCGTAGGTGAGGTCGTTCCCAGCCTACATGGTGTAGAAGGCGCGGTCGATGGCGACCAGCCCCACGTGTAGTGAGTGCAGTAGCGGCTACTGTACCTTGGCGTAGGTGAGGTCGTTCCCAGCCTGCATGGTGTAGAAGGCGCGGTCGATGGCGGCCAGCCCCACGTGTAGTGAGTGCAGTAGCGGCTACTGTACCTTGGCGTAGGTGAGGTCGTTCCCAGCCTACATGGTGTAGAAGGCGCGGTCGATGGCGACCAGCCCCACGTGTAGTGAGTGCAGTAGCGGCTACTGTACCTTGGCGTAGGTGAGGTCGTTCCCAGCCTACATGGTGTAGAAGGCGCGGTCGATGGCGACCAGCCCCACGTGTAGTGAGTGCAGTAGCGGCTACTGTACCTTGGCGTAGGTGAGGTCGTTCCCAGCCTACATGGTGTAGAAGGCGCGGTCGATGGCGACCAGCCCCACGTGTAGTGAGTGCAGTAGCGGCTACTGTACCTTGGCGTAGGTGAGGTCGTTCCCGGCCTGCATGGTGTAGAAGGCGCGGTCGATGGCGGCCAGCCCCACGTGTAGTGAGTGCAGTAGCGGCTACTGTACCTTGGCGTAGGTGAGGTCGTTCCCGGCCTGCATGGTGTAGAAGGCGCGGTCGATGGCGGCCAGCCCCACGTGTAGTGAGTGCAGTAGCGGCTACTGTACCTTGGCGTAGGTGAGGTCGTTCCCGGCCTGCATGGTGTAGAAGGCGTGGTCGATGGCGGCCAGCCCCACGTAGGCGCCGGGCTCGCCGTACACCGCCACCTCCACGAACTCGCCCGTGCGCTGCTTGCGGTTGTTGATGTACACCGTGAACTGACAACAATCATTTACACTTTTATTGGATATCAGTTATTACACACACGATACCGTTCATTATTATACCATAAAAATAAAATAAATAACCACTTAAATAACATCAAGGAATAAAAAAACAAATATAAGTAACATAAATAAATACAAAAACAAATTATATAAATAAAAACATGTACTTACTGTATAACTTATATATTAATTTAATTACATCGACCGGTTTCGCGTATTACCGCATTCTCAGGGCTAGGATTTAGCACTGTTTAGTATACATTTTTAGTAGTGGTAAATTGCAATGCGTTAGTAGCGAAGGTAGGAAATTAAATATGTATATTGAAATTTTACATAAAAATATTATTAAAAATACACTTAAGAAATTTGGTGTAAGGCGGATAACACAATGTATATATTTTATGAAACATATTAAGTTACCGTCGCCAACATATTGAAAATTGTCAACTATTATTATATAAGGCGGTTTCTTGCTATGAGTATGCACTAACACGCGAAACCGGTCGATGTTATTATATAAATACCTAAGTAAAACAAATCAAATATTGTAGTTAAATAAATATACAAAAATACACAACGAAAATGGAGTTTTATCATCTGATTATTATGGCAAGTAAATAACTTATTATTATCAGGATATTATTATATTCTGATAATAATAACCGTGAGTAGTGTGATAGGTACTTTAACAAGGTTATTTTTATCTTTTGCCAGGTTTAATTATAATGTATTATTTTCCATGAAAAGATATATTTTAAATATCTGTAATATGGCATTACTCTATGCAACGAAGCAAATATTATACAGTTAATATGATAATAACTAGATATGCTGAAAACACTGAGCGACAGAGATATTTGCATTGAAGTTCATGAAGAATTCGTAGTGTGCAGACACCAGGATATTAAGGTTCATTGAGATGTTTGTTATGTTACAGCAAAGTAGAGAGTGAGTCGTTGTTAGAACGAGTCAAAATTATTGATATTTAACGAGATTAGTTGATATGTATTCCTGGTTTTTTTTTTTTAAAATAAAAAACGAAGTTAACTTAGTATTTACTCAATACGTCATTTTCATTTACACGTGTTTTTTTCAATTTCTGTTTTGCTCTTTAAAACTTTTTTGATGTGTTATATCTTTCCTCTCGTTTTTCAACAATCTGTGGTAGTGATTTCGTGAAATAGGATGTAAGTACATTTTAGGTAGTCAAGGAAGTCCTATTTGCGTCGACCAATGTGCGCGGACGGAGGTAGAGTTGCGGTTGGGCCAAATTAATCACAAAGATGTCAGATGCTACACATCACATGCAACTACAATACTATAAGGCTCGCTCGTTTCTTTACTGAGTGTATAATTTAATTCAGTGATACCATTCGGTTTAATCGATGTATCGATTCTTGGTATACAATAAAGTATGTGAATATAAATAAATATACGCGCAACAGGAGTCTCAACCAAAGCTAGGAGACGTGAAGTGTAATATGTATTTGAATTGGATGCTAGCATGGGGTAGGAAGGTATACGCTGAGTCCTAATTATCCTAGTAGAAGGTGTGTGTGCAATTTGGTGGGTGTGTGAGTAGTGTTGGTGAGTGTGTGAGTGCTCACGTTGTTACGAGCCAGTCCGTTGACGGGGAAGGTGAGCGAGTCGGCGAGCACGACAGCCCGGCGGCGGTGTGTCCACAGCACCAGCGTGGCCACCGGCGACATCTCCGACGACACCGCCACCGCGAACGTACGGACTCCCTCCTACACACACACACACTATAAGTACGTACGCGCACACACACGCTAACATGCTCTCACCCTAGCACGCACACACACACACACATACACGCGTCGATGCTTCCACAGCAACAGCGTGTGTACATATGTACTTCACATTTTTGGGCCAACCGGTCAACTACGTGCTAAACAACAAAACAACCCAGTATTTAAGTTAAAATAAAACCTTTTATATGTAATCTTGTTTAAAAAGAACGTTCTTTAACTTCTATATTTAAAAAAAAAAAAATTTAGAAAAAAAATTTTTTGCTTATAAAACAGCACTTTAGCCACGCTTTTCGGTGTAAGACTCTTTAGGTCACAGAAAAGCATGGCTAAAGTGCGGGCTATAAAATTAAATACGATACGTCTGACTAACCACACGTATCATAATGTGCTAGTTTAACGTCGATTGGAAAATGACATAATAAAGAAATCAAGTTTTTGTAAGAAAGTAAATATTCTTTCTAAAATTATCAAGCTATGCACAAAGTTCATCCGAGAATAGAATATAAACACTATATGATGGAATTTTATTAAATTTCATTGCCAAGTACATATTTTTTTAAAAAAGTTTTTTTTTTGAAAAGCAATCAAATATCTACATCTACATTGTCATCAGTAATATTCCATTAATGAATTACCTGCATAATTTCTTGGCCGCTGGTGATAATAATTCCTTTGGACATGACCACATAGTGGAATGTCTCCATATAGAAGTTGCTTTGGACGTGGAATATGATGTATTCACCAACCTGTCAAAAAAAATACACATACAATACGCAATACCGTTAAAGCTAGTGTCTACTTAGAAAGTATAGAGTTGAGTAAGAGAAGCTTTAAAAATACCACACTTGATGACGGGGGTGTGAGGGGTTGCATCCTGTATCCATCATTACTTTCTCGACTTTTGTTAAGTGCATTAGTGTCAGTTTCTCCGAAGGATGCTATAGTTACAAAGTTTAAATTAAGTGTGTGCGTTATTCGTGGTACTAATAGTGAAATATGTGGTGGATAAGTGAGACCATTCTGCCTGTGGGATCTTCAATTTCCAAATTTTTGCTATCAATATCTGGTACTGCTTAACGCATTGGAGAATAGTAACGGATCCTGTCTACGCAATTAATGGGGCTCGGGTTCGATTTTTGTCTAGGACAAATATTTGTGCGATGAGCATGATGTTTGTATATTTAGGTTTAGATATTTATTCAAATTATTTGAATATTTTATGCGTGTATCGTTGACTGACACCATAAATGAATAATTTGATTACTTTTTAGATAGAATTGCGTAATTTGTCCAGCGATGTTTATGTATATGTCACTACTGTAGTGTCACTAAACCAGACGAACAGGTCCCGTTTCATGTAATAAAAAGTTAATCAAGTCGAAGCGTTTAGGACTCTCACAAATTATGCTGCATTGTAGCATGGTGTGACGTTGTATCATGTTTATGTGTTTAAGAGCCCTATGCGCTTCGACTCAATTGACGTTCAGCAATATTATAAACTCATTGATGACTATAAAGTTGATAAAATCTAACTGTTACAGCCATACACACTGAAGAACGTGGAATCCGTAGTGGATGCACGCAACTAGATCAAGTTTAACCCGCTTATGTAACGTGTCTTATCCAACGTTTATCCAACGATATTCATCTATTATTTACTATAACAATCATACAAGATATCCGAGAAAATTGATAAATTGTGTTATTTTTTTCTTTAATACAGCAGTTAGTTGCGGCGTCGTACATGATGTCAGTAATGTACAAGAGCAGTAGTTGTACCCTGGCGTCGGTGGTGGTGGTGGAGACGCGCAGGTGGTGGTGGTGCGGGCTGTAGTGCGGCACGAAGTGCGCCTCGGCGGCGGCGCGGCCGTCAGTAATGTCAGTACAAGAGCAGTAGTTGTACCCTGGCGTCGGTGGTGGTGGTGGAGACGCGCAGGTGGTGGTGGTGCGGGCTGTAGTGCGGCACGAAGTGCGCCTCGGCGGCGGCGCGGCCGTCAGTAATGTCAGTACAAGAGCAGTAGTTGTACCCTGGCGTCGGTGGTGGTGGTGGAGACGCGCAGGTGGTGGTGGTGCGGGCTGTAGTGCGGCACGAAGTGCGCCTCGGCGGCGGCGCGGCCGTCAGTAATGTCAGTACAAGAGCAGTAGTTGTACCCTGGCGTCGGTGGTGGTGGTGGAGACGCGCAGGTGGTGGTGGTGCGGGCTGTAGTGCGGCACGAAGTGCGCCTCGGCGGCGGCGCGGCCGTCAGTAATGTCAGTACAAGAGCAGTAGTTGTACCCTGGCGTCGGTGGTGGTGGTGGAGACGCGCAGGTGGTGGTGGTGCGGGCTGTAGTGCGGCACGAAGTGCGCCTCGGCGGCGGCGCGGCCGTCAGTAATGTCAGTACAAGAGCAGTAGTTGTACCCTGGCGTCGGTGGTGGTGGTGGAGACGCGCAGGTGGTGGTGGTGCGGGCTGTAGTGCGGCACGAAGTGCGCCTCGGCGGCGGCGCGGCCGTCAGTAATGTCAGTACAAGAGCAGTAGTTGTACCCTGGCGTCGGTGGTGGTGGTGGAGACGCGCAGGTGGTGGTGGTGCGGGCTGTAGTGCGGCACGAAGTGCGCCTCGGCGGCGGCGCGGCCGTCAGTAATGTCAGTACAAGAGCAGTAGTTGTACCCTGGCGTCGGTGGTGGTGGTGGAGACGCGCAGGTGGTGGTGGTGCGGGCTGTAGTGCGGCACGAAGTGCGCCTCGGCGGCGGCGCGGCCGTCAGTAATGTCAGTACAAGAGCAGTAGTTGTACCCTGGCGTCGGTGGTGGTGGTGGAGACGCGCAGGTGGTGGTGGTGCGGGCTGTAGTGCGGCACGAAGTGCGCCTCGGCGGCGGCGCGGCCGTCAGTAATGTCAGTACAAGAGCAGTAGTTGTACCCTGGCGTCGGTGGTGGTGGTGGAGACGCGCAGGTGGTGGTGGTGCGGGCTGTAGTGCGGCACGAAGTGCGCCTCGGCGGCGGCGCGGCCGTCAGTAATGTCAGTACAAGAGCAGTAGTTGTACCCTGGCGTCGGTGGTGGTGGTGGAGACGCGCAGGTGGTGGTGGTGCGGGCTGTAGTGCGGCACGAAGTGCGCCTCGGCGGCGGCGCGGCCGTCAGTAATGTCAGTACAAGAGCAGTAGTTGTACCCTGGCGTCGGTGGTGGTGGTGGAGACGCGCAGGTGGTGGTGGTGCGGGCTGTAGTGCGGCACGAAGTGCGCCTCGGCGGCGGCGCGGCCGTCAGTAATGTCAGTACAAGAGCAGTAGTTGTACCCTGGCGTCGGTGGTGGTGGTGGAGACGCGCAGGTGGTGGTGGTGCGGGCTGTAGTGCGGCACGAAGTGCGCCTCGGCGGCGGCGCGGCCGTCAGTAATGTCAGTACAAGAGCAGTAGTTGTACCCTGGCGTCGGTGGTGGTGGTGGAGACGCGCAGGTGGTGGTGGTGCGGGCTGTAGTGCGGCACGAAGTGCGCCTCGGCGGCGGCGCGGCCGTCAGTAATGTCAGTACAAGAGCAGTAGTTGTACCCTGGCGTCGGTGGTGGTGGTGGAGACGCGCAGGTGGTGGTGGTGCGGGCTGTAGTGCGGCACGAAGTGCGCCTCGGCGGCGGCGCGGCCGTCAGTAATGTCAGTACAAGAGCAGTAGTTGTACCCTGGCGTCGGTGGTGGTGGTGGAGACGCGCAGGTGGTGGTGGTGCGGGCTGTAGTGCGGCACGAAGTGCGCCTCGGCGGCGGCGCGGCCGTCAGTAATGTCAGTACAAGAGCAGTAGTTGTACCCTGGCGTCGGTGGTGGTGGTGGAGACGCGCAGGTGGTGGTGGTGCGGGCTGTAGTGCGGCACGAAGTGCGCCTCGGCGGCGGCGCGGCCGTCAGTAATGTCAGTACAAGAGCAGTAGTTGTACCCTGGCGTCGGTGGTGGTGGTGGAGACGCGCAGGTGGTGGTGGTGCGGGCTGTAGTGCGGCACGAAGTGCGCCTCGGCGGCGGCGCGGCCGTCAGTAATGTCAGTACAAGAGCAGTAGTTGTACCCTGGCGTCGGTGGTGGTGGTGGAGACGCGCAGGTGGTGGTGGTGCGGGCTGTAGTGCGGCACGAAGTGCGCCTCGGCGGCGGCGCGGCCGTCAGTAATGTCAGTACAAGAGCAGTAGTTGTACCCTGGCGTCGGTGGTGGTGGTGGAGACGCGCAGGTGGTGGTGGTGCGGGCTGTAGTGCGGCACGAAGTGCGCCTCGGCGGCGGCGCGGCCGTCAGTAATGTCAGTACAAGAGCAGTAGTTGTACCCTGGCGTCGGTGGTGGTGGTGGAGACGCGCAGGTGGTGGTGGTGCGGGCTGTAGTGCGGCACGAAGTGCGCCTCGGCGGCGGCGCGGCCGTCAGTAATGTCAGTACAAGAGCAGTAGTTGTACCCTGGCGTCGGTGGTGGTGGTGGAGACGCGCAGGTGGTGGTGGTGCGGGCTGTAGTGCGGCACGAAGTGCGCCTCGGCGGCGGCGCGGCCGTCAGTAATGTCAGTACAAGAGCAGTAGTTGTACCCTGGCGTCGGTGGTGGTGGTGGAGACGCGCAGGTGGTGGTGGTGCGGGCTGTAGTGCGGCACGAAGTGCGCCTCGGCGGCGGCGCGGCCGTCAGTAATGTCAGTACAAGAGCAGTAGTTGTACCCTGGCGTCGGTGGTGGTGGTGGAGACGCGCAGGTGGTGGTGGTGCGGGCTGTAGTGCGGCACGAAGTGCGCCTCGGCGGCGGCGCGGCCGTCAGTAATGTCAGTACAAGAGCAGTAGTTGTACCCTGGCGTCGGTGGTGGTGGTGGAGACGCGCAGGTGGTGGTGGTGCGGGCTGTAGTGCGGCACGAAGTGCGCCTCGGCGGCGGCGCGGCCGTCAGTAATGTCAGTACAAGAGCAGTAGTTGTACCCTGGCGTCGGTGGTGGTGGTGGAGACGCGCAGGTGGTGGTGGTGCGGGCTGTAGTGCGGCACGAAGTGCGCCTCGGCGGCGGCGCGGCCGTCAGTAATGTCAGTACAAGAGCAGTAGTTGTACCCTGGCGTCGGTGGTGGTGGTGGAGACGCGCAGGTGGTGGTGGTGCGGGCTGTAGTGCGGCACGAAGTGCGCCTCGGCGGCGGCGCGGCCGTCAGTAATGTCAGTACAAGAGCAGTAGTTGTACCCTGGCGTCGGTGGTGGTGGTGGAGACGCGCAGGTGGTGGTGGTGCGGGCTGTAGTGCGGCACGAAGTGCGCCTCGGCGGCGGCGCGGCCACCCAGCGCGTCCGACAGCTGCACCGACAGCCGCAGCCCCGTGATGCCGGCCAGCACTTCGCGGTAGTTCGGGTCGTTCTCCAGCTCTAACAAAAATACACTGTGTTTTTAAACCCCTCTTTTTCATTATATTTTTCAGTTAATTTTGATCAAATTAATCTCATCGTTACAATGAATACACACGTAAGTAGTAACTTATTTTTTATATACAACAATATTATGCTATATATGGATGGGAACAAGTATCTTTGGCTTATCGTGGGTGCACTGGTTGTTGCACATCTGCTTACCTCTTCTGGTGTACGGGCGTGAAGATACATTACTTTTTAAATAATAACTGTTACAGCTATTATTCTGTAGTTTAGTCAGCTTTTGTCACTGCATATTTTAAGCTTTGTGACAAGTACTTCCATCAGCTGATTAACGCGCGCCTTACGTAAATGACATCAACCTCAGAGCGAGACCTACGTGAGCTCTGACGTACGCGCAGTATGCACAAGAGTGAGAAGGTAAATAACCGTTAAATAAAGAGAGAACCTGGTTCCATACATTACTACAGAGACCTACCTGTTTCGATTTGTCCACTTTCATAACTCTCGTCTATTACTGTTCAAATAACCAAGCTTCTGATAAAACTAATAATATGTATGTAAAATAATTATACGAATATTTTTAACCACATTGCAGATCACACGCACACACATACACATGCACACTCACACGCAAGTACACGCATATCCATATACACACACTCACACCCTCGTCATTACTACTTAGTGACGTAGTTATATGTAAATATTAAAAAATGTAAGTCCGTAATTGGCTTTAAGAATACTTCTAATAAGTAAAATTTAAAATAGATTAAAAGCGGTGGACTTTGTTATACAAAATAAATAAATACATAAATAAATAAACCCCTTCCTTTACGTTACAAGTGGATTATCTTATGCAGAAAGCGGCAAAGCGTTATGAGACAAAATTATTTTATTCGTAAAAATCAAAAAGTTGTAGTCCCTTGAATGATATTCCCTTTTGGTTAAACATACCAACCGCTGTGTAACAATATGTTCACCTATTTTGGAAAGACCTTTATATTACGAATAATCTAGAAGCGTGTAGAGTTGGAGCGCGCGCGCGCTAACTATCTAGAAATAAAAGAAAGAGATAGCTACTACTATTGACAAACAAATAGTTGACCTGGGCTATGCCATAACGGACTTTGTGGGATATGGCATAAGGTTGAAAGTAGCGTGTACTAGGATTTATGATTCATAACATGTTTACGATAAGAAGTGATTCATTGTTTCCCGATACATTTAGATTTTTCTGGATCCAGCTAGGACTTTACCCTGCCTATAAATAGAGAGGTGTTGACAAACACAAGGCAGTTTTCATCAAGCGATCGAGAGCGATACATCAAGTGATCAGTGCGAAGCGAGAAGTGTTCTATTGTGTAATCGGTTAAGTTCAGTGATAGTACGGTGAGTGACTAGTGTTAATCAGAGTATTTGAGTATTACGTTGTGTTGTTTTGTGTATCTGTATTATAAATACACGGATTTAATATAAGTGGTTTTTTCTTACAATTACGAACCCGAAGTACGTAACAATACTAACAAGTTAGAAAATAAATAAATTCAAATAGTGCAACAAATTAATATTTTTGTATATATTATATTTAATATTTTTATTTCTCATTTTATATGCTTTCAATATTCAAAAAATCAAAATAGTTGTTATATCTTTATATGAAACTTATTTATTCATTAACCGTAAGTGTAGACGCGTCACTCGCGATACGGTGTCATTGGCTGAATTATCATATCATTGACTGGGCTCGACGTAATATTATATTGTAATTAAATGATTTTATTTCCAATCTCATTGACTGGGCCGACGTATTAGTACTATATTATTGATAAACGAATTACAACGGAAAGGCAAAGTTTAATACAGATCGTAAAAATAATGAATTGAAAACAACTACATCTAAACTAGTGAGTTACTAGATCTATTTCTTTCGGTACAGTTGAGTTACTTAGGTCTATTTCTTTCTGTACACTCTAAAAATGGTATCGCCAAAATATTTGTTAATCAAATGTACATGTGTGTGTGTGTGTTTTATAGTAGAGGGGGCAAACGAGCAGGTAGTGCACCTGATGGTAAGCGATCACCGCCGCCCATAGACATCTGCAATACCGGGGGGTTTGCAGCTGCGTTGGCGGCCTTTTAAGAATGAATAAGCTCGTTTCTTGAAGGTCATCAAGTTATATCCGTTCGGAAACACCCCCGCGGGTAATTGATTCCACAAAGGGGTAGTGCGAGGCAAAAAATTGCCGACAAAAGCGCACAGTTGTGGATTTCCAGACATCGAGGTGGTGAGGATCTCTGATAAAGGAAACTAATGGAGATGTTACAATGTCATATAGATACTTAGGTATGTAATAGTTTAGAAGACGAAATAATAAACATAATGGCGTCTTTTTCTAACATATGCAATGAAAACAAGCCAACTATGCGCAACAGTTTTGCTTTATTGACAACATTTTACGTGACGTCACGAGTGTGCCGAACCGCCATTTTTCGTCGCTATGTACTTACGTCGTAAACCATAAATATACTCTGTGAATACTACTAAACAGGCTAAAATATAATCGTTTATAATTTTAATATAATTCAGTAGTAATTGTAGAAGTACGATAGTATCGTCACAATTATCTACTGCTACTGAAACTGACTCTTAGTAACAGAGTCCCATTTTACCTTTTGAGTACGGAACCCTAAAACCCATTTTAACTAAGATAATATCAAAGTGGACTTTATTACGAAATCAATAAGCTTCAAGAATAGATTTATAGATAAGTATATACTATGTATGGTAAAGTACAAAACCATAAAACAATAATATTCTCCTGATGGAGTAAGTACCACATAGAGTATGTAATCCACCATGTTTCGTTGCGTAGCTATGCACGGTTGTTTCGTAGGTATGGCATCTCCATTAGTTTCCTTTATCAGAGGTGAGGATGGAACTTTAAATTTTGACGCGATGTCCGATGACGGAATTTAGCGGCAGGAATTAATCCGAACAATTCGTCGAAACACGCCCCATAATAGAGACGGTAAAAGATGCAGAGCGAACCTACATCTCTGCGTAACGCCAGTCAAGCCGATTAGAAATAGCACAGGTACCAGTCGACGACGTGTGTGTGTGTGTGTGTGTGTGTGTGTGTGTGTGTGTGAATGTGTGTGTTTGTGTGCGAGTGTGTGTGTGTGTGTGTGTGTGTGTATGTGTGTGTGTGTGTGTGTTAGTGTGAGTAGTAGTGGGTGTACTCACTGAGCATCTTGTAGAGGTCGAGCTTGAGGTGCCAGACGGCGTGGTGTCCGGGCACGAGCGCGGGGCGCGGCGGGTCGACGACCCCGCCCCGCCCCTCCACGGACACGGTGGGCGTCAGCGACACGCCCGCCGCCTGCCACGCCGGCAGCCGCGACCCG
The DNA here is from genome assembly GCA_036924255.1 of Apodemia mormo. Lineage (NCBI taxonomy): Eukaryota > Metazoa > Arthropoda > Insecta > Lepidoptera > Riodinidae > Apodemia > Apodemia mormo. The sequence continues at coordinate 31,818,522 of JAUPFN010000019.1, forward strand.
TCGTGGTACGACACCACCATCTGCGGGGACATGCGAGCTGCAGCCTCTACACACTACGTGGCCTAACACTAATGTTACATAACGATGGTTTTCTAAGATGATGCGGCCGCGTATTTCAATGCAATTTCAAAATCTCTTTAAATGTTGAGTGCATTATATAATGACTGGCGATCGCCCGCTGGTCGAAATTAGACCGTAAATTTGATCATATACTACATTGATATCTCTTTTAACTTTGACAACACACTTTCATTATAAAAAAAATAGAAAGCATATTGACCGCCCCGTTAGTCGAGTGGTTAACGAACCTTACTACGAATCGGTGGGACACGGGTTCGATTCCCGAAAGACTATCATTTGTGTGATACGTATAGATGTTTGTATTTCTGGGTTTGGGTGTTTAGAGAAGATTCGTAGTTAGGTTCGCTAACCACTCGACCAACGGGGCGGTCGAGTTTGGATATTTAGGTGTATAGATTGATTTAGGAATGTTTGATTAAACCAAAACTAATGAACGGATTGGACTGAAACTTGGCACATGAGTAAATGATGACCTGAAATAGCACATAAGCTACTTTTTGTCCCATAAAATAAGTTGCTCCCGCGAGATTCACCAAAAACTTTTATAAAATACGGTGCAGCTAGTATCATTTAAAAAATATAAGCTTTTTGCACTTTCTCTCCAAATAATTTTAACTATGTCAAATTTTATACTCTCAGTTCGCGGGACTTACGTATAAAGGGACACTAAGTTTTTGTTTTAATTTCAAAATGAGGTTTAAAACTATGGATGATAAGACTGTTCATCTGTCCATTAATCAGTTGTCATTAAGACTAACCTTCAATCAATATAACATAACACTAAGTGCGAAAAAACAGTTTTTCAGGAAAAGCGATTTAGTAAAAAAAATTACAAGTTTAAAGTTTTTGGCATTAACAGTGTTATGCTTCTTCGGTGTAGATATAAATTCGTCGAGTTTTTTTATATTGCTGTCAAAAAACCATTAATAAAATTGATAAAGTATAATTAAAAACTTACATAGACGTCAAACGGCATAGACGGTTTGAACACTTGCAGCTCGCCACCGAGGATGGTGACGGCGAGCGAAGAGTTGAAGATCCGAGAGATGCTGTACCCTTCGATAACATCATCCAGGAACGGATCGCCCACAGACGCGGTGATAATTACTTCCACACCATCTAAGGTGGGCACGAGCTGGGCCAGCTCTGCCATTGGGTATTTGAAATCATAAGTGCCATTGAACTGTAACAAGATTCACATGTTTTAATAACGAAATGTTTCAAACACACAAAATCCATGACAAAACCTTACGGAACTCCATCGTGCTGGAGAGCAAATCCTCCATAATTGAACACAACAATGACAAACATTGACGTTATTGCAACAGAAAAAGTTAAGGCAGTGGTACCAAATAACCGGACGAGACGTTGCGGAACTTGTATCACCTAGTAGTCACAATGGTAGTGGCACGTACAGCCAATCAGTAGCCTTATACGAGCTGCCTGGCAGAGTGACAGTATGTCTATTCTTCAAAGGAGCCCGGACCAACACTGTTGCTTATAATATTTACAATTACGATTCTAACGACAATAATCGTACATCATTTTATTGAGTTTGGACTATCTAATTCTAAATAAGCCCTTGTTAACGTTGCCAAAGATTTAATAGTGAGTTAGTACTACACAGCGAGGCTGTAATGACACATGGCCTGTGCTATCTGTGTGAACTGTAATGCCACATAACAATTAAAATGTCAATGAACGTCAGTTGTCCCGTATCACACAACCTATTCATTAACTCTAATTTAAAAAAGTATCATCACACCCAAATCCTCGAAGCGGTGGAAGAGGTACAACAAGTGCACCCAAAATTAGGTGAAGACACTTAGTCTCAAAATATGATAGGTAGCAAGCCTTATCGGCAACCTGGCATTTATTCAATCTTTTTATCATAAAACTAAAAAAAAAAACATTTTGAAGAGTATTCAAAATGTTTTTTTTTGTAGCAATTGAACCCAAGACCTCATGCGGTCAACACCCATACTGGACACTAGACCACCTAAATAAAAACTATAAAAACCCTGCCACACTCCGTTATCAGAGCACCTTCAAGCTACGTGTGTCAATTGAACCCAAACAGGACACTTCTACTGTAATTGATCGAGGCATCGCCAGATTTTCTTGGTTGCATCAGGACATCAGAAGAAGCATCCTGCTTTGATAAGCTGTCAATTTAGAAACAATCGCACTTATATCAGTCCATCCTGGCACAGACGGATACACTAATGATACACATATTAAATTTGTAAAGCCTCCGTTTATATATCGGGGCTTAAAAATATAAATTAATAAACTCACGAATCTCAAATATGGCAGCTGGTTGTAATAGGGGTTGCTGTAGTAGTTGTACGTGGAGGGGGTGTTGTAGTTATTGTAGTTGTCGGTGGGGTTTTGAATCGCGAACTGGATGGGGTCCGGCTTGGGCATCCAAAATGGGTACTCTTCATCCTGTAAATAAAAAAGACAATAAAAAAATTAAACAGACTATCTAGTGGTCTAGTAGTTAATCTATTTGGCTTAATAATAAGGTCTCATATTTGATCTCCGGGTCGGAGAAAGGTATTACTGAGATTACAAGGCACACACGAAAAGGTGATTGTCCTAGTTACTGCAAAAAACATGCGTTTGTCTCGATGAATTGTAGTAAACCGGTTTTTTAATTGTGATTTCATAAAATACCTTTTCTGGTGGAAAGAGACACCAACGATATTAATGGTGCTTTGGTACTCCTGTGGCTGGATGGTAATGTCACATGCATAAGTTTACCGGCTACCTTATAGTCCAAACTGGTACACAACATTGACAATCACTGACACTGTCACGGCAGAAATAAAAACGGGGGTGGGACAAAAACTAGGACGAGACGTTGCAGAACTCTGCCACCTATTGACACTCGGCTTTCACTACGTAGGTGACATGCCCCTTGCGTAATTACTTTAATTAAAACTTATGAAAAGCATCATTATGGATGTTTTACTTTAATGTATAATTAAAACAACCTGTTGATGCTATAATTTGTGAAACTGTTTGGTGTATATAAATCTATAAATTTATATGTAATGTGAAAACTTTATACCCCATTTTGCCCAGGCTGAGTAGAATAAAATTTGGCACGGTTAAGTTTTGTGCAGTAAGCTAATACTTTTTTGACATGAATACGTCTTTAAAATTGCCTACATAGGGGGGACAGTTCAAAAAACGGATGATAACTAAATTGGGGGATACCGTTTGGTGTTACTTATGTTTGCTACATAACTATCACTAACATCCAAAATCTAATTATACCACTGGATAGCTAAAGAATCAAAGAATTTGATAACCGGAACATGGATTACAAAGTTTCACGGAGAGTGATGTTACATATTTTGCATAATATGGTATGATATACCATATTATGCAAAATATGCAATGCAGTATAATTTACTAAAACTTCCTACTCCTTTAAACTCAGAGCTACTATAAAATTCGATTAAGTTTTATTCGAAAGCTCTTGTAAAGATTTATCGATTATATAATTCTCGCCGTGTTGGTCCCGGCCCCCTTTGAAGAATAGGCCAACTGCCGTTCTGCCAGGCAGGTCGTAAAAGGCGACCGATTGGCTATCGAGTCACTAACATCGTGGCTACTAGGGGGTAGAGTTCTGCATTGTCTCGTCCGGATCTAGTAACACCGCCTTACCTATTCCTGCCGCAATAGCGTCAGTGCTTGTCGCTGTCGTGTTCCGGTTTGGAGGGTAAGGTAGCCGGTAAACTTATGCATGTGGCATTAGACCTCGCCACAAGATAGCAACGCACCATTAACATCTTTGGTGTCTATAGGCGATGGTTGACTCTTTCCATCAGGAGACCAATCTGCTTGTTTGCTATCTTATGATATAAAAAAAAAAAAATTCAAAAAATCGTTTTCAACACTAGTAGTAAATATATATGGCACTTAAGTGAAAAATTCAGTGCAAAATTGTAATCAACCAAAAAATCTTTTTGTAATAAGCATTAGAAATAGATTAAATTAATGAAAATAAACATTAGGCACATCGCCATTCTATTGCACACACCACACCATACCATAGCATTTATTTTTTTGTTAGTCTAATGTCAAACTTAAGGGATTTTATTGTATAATCTGTGGTCAAATGGAGTAATAAAATTATGGTCAAATTTCGGCCAGAGAGTAATCCCTAATTAATAAAGATATGAAGAACAAGTTAGTTCATTTATAATATACAAACTTATTTTTTTAACGTGCCACTATGTATAAAGACATGAAGAACAAAGTAGTTCATTTACAATATACAAATTTATTTTTTTAACGTGTAGATAAAGTAACTGATTTTGGCCAAAGTTTCGAAAACTGATTTTTCACCAGATCTCCACTTTTAGAGGTCCTAGAAGCCTTTTCCGACTATTTCACGGCGTCAGTTTGTATGTATGTGTGTATATGTAAACATCTCAACTCTTAAACGGCTTGACATGTGAGCTATCATAATGTGATTGAAGGCAATGTTGAGTTCAACCAAACTTAGACTTTCTGAAAATTTGAACTAATTTGGCCAAAAAGATTAAAAAAAATTTTGAAAAAGCTTAAAAAGGAATTCGGTAAAGCAATGGTTTTTTATAACAACTTGAAAACTGATGTACCAATTGAAAACAAATTCTAATCAACTTTATTTCTTGAAAAATTCCATTCAATGCCACAAATTGTATCAAAATCGGTTTATATGTTAGGGAGTTAAAGTTGACGAACATTTTAAAAAAAGTGTTTATTGACACAACTTGGAGATTTTTGACCAATAAATTTTTGAATTCAATCTAATTTTTATGAGATTAAGAAAATACTCACAAAATTAAATATTCTCGTGTAAACTTTCTGACGGTCATACCACCAGTCAGGGTGGTCAATTTGGTTCGGCTGGCCAGGGCGGTATTTCATCTGGTTGTAATCCTCATTGTTGTAGTCGTACGGGTAGGGCTGGCCGTTGCCGGTGCTCTCGTTGTACAAGTAAGGATTGTAATTTGGTCGCACTGAAACATTCCATTATGAAACCAAATTAAATTTAAAGCTGCAATAACTAGAGGCAAGATTATAAATTTCAGGCTATCAACACAAATAAACAATCTTGTCGCTTTTATTTTAAATATAATGCTCATTTTAACCAATCATATTAATTTTAGACATATGCATCACTGCATATGCAAAAGCTTTGTACCCCTTACTACAACAATTATGTGAATGAGGAGGATGAAATTTGACAAAGTTAAAGTTTATATGGTGAAGGTATACAAAAAGCCAATATTTTTAAATAATATTCAAATTGGTTCAAATGTTTAAGAGTATCCATTAGAAACATATTGAATTGATTTAACATAACATTACACACACTACCATCCATTTGACACACATCATAAGTTGCACACACATGCACGTACATAATACTAGCTGTGCCCGCGACTTTGTCAGAGTGGAAAAAAAAAACTAAAAGTTAAGCTAAGTTATGCTAAGTTACTCCTTATTACCGTGGTTTAAAAGACAGTCTGCAGGATGGCCAGCATAATTCCCGTTTCCGTGGAATTTCCGGAATAAAAACTATCCTATCTTTGTACCAAATTTCATCCAAATCATTTCAGTGATTAAGATGTAAAAAAGAGACAGACCGACAGAGTTACTTTCGCATTATAGTATTAGTATGGATATAATATTTTGTTAAAGTTTAAGTCTGTCGTCAAACTCAGAAGAGGTTTCAGTGTTTATGGGCTAAGAGAGTTATATTATGGTCGAATGTTGTCTAGAAAGCGATTGTTAGTAGAAATAAAATACCATCACTGCCATATCCACGACAGGCGCTACTAGTACAATCAGGATAAACTAATGAAGTCAGCTATGATGTGATAGGCTTATCACATTGAAGCTGCTGAACTTATTATCTTCAAATAGGGCACACCTCAAACATCTTATGTTTTCCAAAAAAAAGACCTCCAAGGGTTAATAAATACACATCCAGGTTGACTAAACACACATCCAAAGGTAAATAAATACATATTCAAGGAGACTAAATAATCAACAAAGGGTAATTAAATCGTCTCTAAGAGTAACCAATACAGAGACAACTCGGCGCCATGTGTATGGGTCTTCATTTTACAATGGAGTGTTCCAACCAACATGTATAAACAGTTCACATATTTCTTTTTTTTATATTATATGACAGCAACAAGAAGATGGCTCTCCTGGAAATGCGACAACCATCATCTATAGACCCAAAAATTGCTAATGTTATGAAAACAGCTGGCTCTTTCTTTTACTTCTAAATTTTTAAAGTGTTCACTTTTCAGTTTTCTAGATTATTCGCAGCAGTATGTTCCTATCCAAGTGGTGGGGTCTAAATGCCCACATGATTTTTATTTTATTTATTTATTTACTTACCTTATTTTGAAAAGTATACATCATAATTATTTGCTAAACATCGTTAAACCTATAATCAGAGATTTATGTGGATGTTGCACACTTCACATATAAATATAACACTACAAATATTACAATAATTTCTTAGCTTAAACATATTCAGTACTTTAAGGCTGCACACAATTAAAATAAACCGGTACGTATTTTGTTGTTTACACATTTTCTGTGCATTACGTTTCTTGGGTCCGAGCGTTGTGTAGGGTAGGGTTGCTCCGGTTGATAGCATGCATAAGTTTATTAACTACCTCAGCCTCTAAACCGAAACACGACAGTGACAAGCAATGACGCTATTGCGGCAGGAATATGTAAGGCGGTGGTACCATGTCGGGACCAGGAACTCTACCACCTAATAGCCAAATTGGTAGTGGCTTTGCATGCATCGTTAGCATCTTAAGACCTGCCTGGTAGAATGGCAGATGGTCTATCCTTCAAAGGATCAATATGGGGGAAGTTTGTTCGTTCTTATAGCGATTGCTGTCGTGGTCGAAGTCCTACCTCCTTGGTCTCTTGTGACATTGGAGTTACATTAAGCCCTTATTGTCAAGCTGCCTTATACTAGAGCAGCTAACAATAGATACAGTAATAATTCAGACAGCACCCTGAGGTTATTTTTTTAGACCATACACAAGAAACTCATCGCCGTGTTGGTCCCGGCCTCCTTTGAAGAATAGGCCAACTGCCATTCTGCCAGGCAGGTCGTAGAAGGCGACCGATTGGCTATCGAGTCACTACCACCGTGGCTACTAGGTGGTAGAGTTCTGCATTGTCTCGCCCGGGTCTGGTACCACCGTCTTACCTATTCCTGCTGCAATAGCGTCAGTGCTTGTCGCTGTCGTGTTCCGGTTTGATGGGTAAGGTAGCCGGTAAACTTATGCATGTGGCATTAGACCTCGCCACAAGATAGCAACGCATCATTAACATCTTTGGTGTCTATAGGCGATAGTTGACTCTCCATCAGGAGACCCATCTGCTTGTTTGCTATCTTATGATATAAAAAAAAACTCAATAGTTTAGACACAAGACACTTTTTTCGGCTTCATAGTTTTTACACATCATTACATAGTATAAAAAGTAGCTTTCTCTGTCTGTCCCTAAGTCCTTATGTCCCTATGTATGCTTAAATCTTTAAAACGTTGCGTAATGGATTAAGATGTGGTTTTTTTAATAGACAGAGTGATTAAAGAGGAAGGTTTATATGTATAATAACATTCAATGTATTGTAGAGAAATATTGCAATTTTTGAGTTTTCTGATGTCATGTCGTAATAATTATATTTTTTTCCGCTTACATTGCAAACGCAGGCTAAACCCAACGAGAATTATCAAAATAATGTACTAAGTATTTGTACATCTTAAAAAGGTCAACAGAAAACTCCGCGATGGTATATGTCTATCTCTTATGGATAACCCACAATAGCATTTTTTGTCATTTACTTTTTACGAGAAATAATGGCTTTTTTGAAGCAATTTTAAGCAATACAACACTAATCCTTATCCAATTAAATACCTTAAATATTTTGTTGATTTAATATAGATCAATATGGCTGTTTACAACATGTAATTTAAATGAATATTTTCGAAGATATTACAGATTTAAAATGCAGGGGCATAGCGGTTCCGGTTTTACGGGCCTGTGTGGGCGCGCGCGCGGTATGTTCTGTTAAACCGCCGCGCTGCGAAACGTGTTAATTTTTAAAATTAAAATTTAGTACAATTTTTTAAACTAAATATCACCATATAATAATCATGTCGAAGATTAGAAATAGTATTAACAAATTATTTGTTTTAGAGATTTTTTTTAGCCTGTTTTCGAAATTTTATTTGATCAAGTAAAGTACATTACATTATATCATGTAATAAGTTAGCACATTCCTTAGATAATATCTTCAGCCCCCCTAGACAAGTGGCAAACGCTCAGTAACTATTCAAATATTACGCTTTGGCGATATTTAGGCCAAATTGGTAGCCAAGTGGATCATGGCTTGTTCAACGTTCGTTCCATACGAACTTTACGAATTATATCGAATATTGTCTCTGAATTGACGGTAAACGTCACTTTGAAGTATTATTTTCACCGAGGTTATAAGTTTTATTTATATGAAAAGTGCATTAAAAGCAAAAAAGACTTGCCCCCCAAGATGTGGCATCAACGTTAGTACAATAGAAAGAGAAATTTAAGGATTTGTCATAAGCTGTTGACACGAGCGTAAACGAATTTGTAATTGGTAGCCAAGTGTCATTCGTGAAACGAAACGTTATATTGCATCGATCATTTTTGTCAATTTTCGTACAAGACCGTAGCCAAGTGGCACTTTTGACAAGCAAAATAGTAGCGAATTATTCGATAATCAGCGAACGCTAGAACCCTGCAGATTACGCTTAAAATGGCGGTTGATCACTATTATTCAATCAGCTGTTCTAAAGCGTGGATAACATCTGTGAGAATTTTTGATAATTTTAAAGTAAAATTAACGCAAATTAAGAAGGCTTTTGGTGGCACATTATTAATGGTGCTTTGATATCCTTGTGGCGGGGGGGGGGGGTGTGTATTAATGTCACATGCATACATTTACCGGCTACCTTACCCTCCGAACCGGAACACGACAGTAACAAGCACTGTTGCTATTGCTGCAGAAATAGGTGGGTCAGTGGTATTAGACCCGGGCGAGACAATGCAGAACCCTACCACTTAGAAGCCACAATACTAGTGACTCGTTTACCCAATTGTTCGCTTCTAACGAACTGCCTAGACACATTGTAAGTAGTGATAGGTTTGCAAAATGCTGACAATGTCTTAATGATGATAAATATAATATTTCGTTTTTAAATATTTTACAGACACTATAAGTTCAAGTTATAAACACTATATTCTTGTTACAACCCTTGTATTTTGTAAATTTAATGAAACAAAGAAAGATAGTTTATTTTTCAGTGTAGCAATAGATTTCGATCAATTTTACATTTCTGTAAATATGTATGCCAAAAAATACGTAAAAAAGAAGTTTTATATGTTCAGTTTTGCATATTTTTGTTCATTTTTAATAATAAATTTATCATCAGCTTTCATAAATCTGAAACATAAGTTTTAAAATGTGACTATCGATAACATTTTGCACAATTCTACGTTCACTTGTAAGGTAGGTAAAGAGGATTTACTTAAAATATGTTAAAACAATCAAATTTGATAGCAATGAAGATAAATACATAAATCTTGGTGACAGTATTTAATTTTATAACTCTTTAAATTGGTAGTCCGTAGTACTGACAGAGTTCAATTAACATGTTAGCTATATAGAAACTTACGGCATGACAGTAATTAAGAAGAAAAGAGTATATTTTATCTTATTCGCACTCACGCGGTACATACAATCAAAATTGAATCAGATATAGCGACTCTGTTCTTATTTTTATTATATTCAATTCAGAGACAATATTCGATATAATTCGTAAAGTTCGTATGGAACGAACGTTAAACAAGCCATAATCCACTTGGCTACCAATTTGGTCGAAATGACGCCAATGCGTTATATTAGAATGAACAGAGAGCTCGGTTGGCGGTCAGAGCGTGCGCAGGACTTAGAAAAATTTTGATGGAAAATTTCAACCCTATATAACACCCCTTTTTTGTTGCACCATTACGTGGAGGGGGTAAGGGACACCAACTTTTGTCAAGGTCACTTTGCTCTGAGTTAATTCCCCGTGGAGTTAGGGGATGAAAACCGAAATTCATTACAAAGGCGTCTGCGACTTAAAAAAAGAAAATGTATTGAAAACCCCCTAGTTAGGTTAGGACTCTTAAATTATGGCAATTTGCGTTCATTTTACTTTAAAATTATCAAAAATTCTAAGAGATATTATCCACGATTTAGAACAGCTGATTAAATAATAGTGATTATCCGCCATTTTTAGCGTAATTTACAGGGTTCTAGCGTTCGCTAATCATTGGATCACCAATTTTGCTTGTCAAAAGTGCCACTTGGCTAAGGTTTTGTATGAAATTGATCAAAGATGATCGATACAATATAACGTTTCGTTTCACGAATGACACTTGGCTACCAATTACAAATTCGTTTACGCTCGTATCAACAGCTTATGTCAAATCCATACATTTTGTTTTCTATTCTCCTAGCGTTGATGCCACTTGTCTTGGGGGGCAGGTATATCTATAATTTTTTTAAATTTAACAATTAATGTAAAAAAACATGATTTAGCAAACCAGTTTTTAACTTTCCACAACGTACGTAGATAAGGAAGTTACTGATTTTACCTCGATTTTCGAAAATCGAGTTTTCAGATGTTTGAGGTCCTAGGAATCTTTTCCGATTATTTTCACGATGACGTCAGTATTTCTGTATGTATATAATTGTGTGTGTGTGTGTGTGTGTGTGTGTGTGTGTGTGTGTGTATGTAAACACCTCATTACTTTGTAACGGCTAGATCGATCGAATCGATCGCGGTTGATGGCATTCGATTGGATTCCGCTCAACTTAGATTTCCTGAAAATTAGAACCGATTCGGTCCAGGAGATTATGAGAAATTTAAAAAAAACACCAAAAAAAATTTTGACGAAACTGGAAGTTAGTCTGGAAGTTAAAAATACTTAAAAAAATTTTTTTTAAGTATTTTTAAAACTATGTCAAATGTCGTTTCAAAAATCAAAATCGAGTCTAATTCTCAAAAGTTATAGCTTTTCAAATATAAAAATTACATTGTTTTTAGCAAACTTATTTAATTTTTTTTAATAACTTTCAAGTTAATTTACCAATTGACTTTAAAATACTATCAGGTTTTGTTCTTTAAAAACTTCGTCAAATACCGTTAATTTAATCAAAATCGGTCAATTTGTTTGGGCTTTATCAATGAAGAAAATTAAAAATAAAATGTTTTTTGACATAGCATCGAAATTTTTCAACCTATCGATTATTTAGCTAAAATAATATTTTAGATCTTAAAAAATTGAGTTGAATGCCATCATCGTTTTCAAATATACAGCAAAAATTTAATAATACTGTCATTTTTAACAAAATAGATGTTTGAACTGAAAAATCTAACCTTATATTTTTCCAGATATCCTTTTGTCTGAAGTAAAAGCTGCTATAAAACATCTCAAATTTGGAAAAGCTACGGGGAGAGACCAAATCCCCATTGAAACTATTAAAGCTTTAGGAGAACATGGAGATCACATTTTTCACGCGATCTGCAATAAAGTGTGGCAGACAGGCGATTAGCCGTCTGAATGGGCTCACACTGTTTTCACCCCAATTCATAAGAAGGGTTCCACGAAGAATTGTAACAACTATCGCCTTATTGCTTTAACTAGCAACCTGCCCGCGGTTTCACACGCGCAGCTTTTGTTCCCGTGGGAATATCGGAAAGGTTTATACATTTAAACCTTCCTCAAGAATCAATCTATCTATTAAAAAAAACCGCATCATAATCCGTTGCGTAGTTTTAAAGATTTAAGCATACATAGGGACATAAGGACATAGGGACAGACAGAGAAAGCGACTTTGTTTTATACTATGTAATGATATCTCACGCAAGCAAAATATTGTTACATATTTTGAATGAACGGCTGAAGGTGTACCTATCCAGGGAAATTGCACCAGAGCAGGCTGGGTTTGTTAAGGGGAAGGGCACTCGAGAACAGATCCTCATTGTTCGACAGATCATCGAGAAGTCTAGAGAGTTTAACAAGCCTACATACATTTGCTTTGTTGATTTCTCTAAGGCTTTTGACACAGTTAAATGGCCGGTTTTGTGGAAAACTTTATTGGACATGGGCACGCCGAAACATCTTGTACATGCTTGGGGTATCGTGGACAGAGTTTCGTACCAACGTCTCCATACTCAAAGAACTCGGCATAAAGCAGCGTTTATCGACTGTAGTACAAGCCTGGATACTGACATTCTTTGGTCACGTTTCAAGACGAGGCAACCAGTCCATAGAGCGTATCGTTGTTCAGGGTAAAGTTGAAGGTACTAGACCACGCGGAAGGTCACTAATGCGTTGGATGCGTTGGAGTGCACGAGGATGACGGCAAGCAGAGAGAGGTGGCGGGCTGTCGTGAAGCGTATTACATCTGCCACTACTAAAGTACAAGCATGACGATCACGACACTCTGACAAGAGTATAGCGGCAAAGAAGAAGATATTTTTTACTCTTTTGAGCTTAAAATACCTTAATTTAGTGAGAAGTTTCAGGGACGGCCCGTACGGTCAACCATTTACACATTTTTTCCCGTTTGCTTCGATGCCTCGCTTTAATAAATCGCATGGTCAAAACTTCAACGTTGCAGGTTTGAGTGTTGACTGTTTTTCATATGGCCATCTATATATCGCTCTTTCGAGAGTAACCTCTAAAGAAAACATGTCTGTATTGTCTAATGGCAAGAAAGCTGTGGACGTTGTATATAAAGACATTCTGTAATATATTAATTGTGAAAATAAAAGAAATAGGTAAAAATGTAAAAACTAAAAATTTAGTACCTATATGAATTTAGATATTTCAAAGATAGCAGGAAATATTCATGGTATAGGGAAAGGGGAATTGTTTTACTCAAAATTTAACGCGTGCGGGCCACAGGTAGTAACGAATAAATAGAAACTACTGGATCGATTTTAATAATTTTCTTCCCGTGCGAAGCCAGGGCGGGCCGCCAGTGTTATATATTCTGTTTACAAACCATTGCCATTTTGTAGTAATTCTTTCAATAACAATCTACTACTGCACTACTTATCAATTAGGTTGTAATTTTTTCGCTTACAATGAAGTCGTCGACCGAAACAACCGTATCGTAAAAGATAAGCAGTCGTGCGCGACGATACTGCACTTAATGTCAGTAAACAAATTCTGCAAAAGTTGTTTCAAGTTTTGTATGATATTTATATATATATATATATATATATATATATATATATATATATATATATATATATATATATACATATATATATATATATATATATATATATATATATATATATATATATATATACATATATATATATACTTAATTTGTTGTTAAACTAAGTTCGTTTGAAAGTACATTTTTTATTTTAATTAGAGCAATTATTCTATTATTACTTTGTATTTATATGGATTACTAGTGAAAGCCGTGTATAAAATCAAAGTAATAGTGTCAAGGACATTTTGTATAATAGTAGATACTCACTTCTGTTGTAGTAGTCGTTCCGGTCATAGTCCGGTCTCCTCGGCCTGTACTGGGGCACGGGCCTGACGGTGGCCCGCAGTGTTAGGTTCCCCCGCACTGGCGCACCTGATGTGTAATTCGCCATAATACGGCCGTGAATGTATGGCTCTGTGTTGAAGAAGAATGCTGGCATAGTAACGTTAACCTGAAACAGAAATCAATAATCAACATTACATTATCTCATTTACGCATGGGCTTACATATATTTTATTGATTCAGGCGTTACTTTGCGGAAATCCATTATTAAAAAGGTGAAATTAATTAAATTTGCTATTATCTAACTAAGGGAATGTCGGATGGATGGCATGTGTATTTTTCTTTTTACAACCTCAGTGACAACATAGCAACTTATAAAACGGCAATAGGAACCTAACTTTTATAATTAGTAATCGATACCTATTCATTTTGACTTCAGGGGATACATAAATTAATACATAAATAAGAAGAATGTTAAAACAACTCACGTAACATATTGGCTTTGTAAACTCTTAACTAAGTTGTTTCATTAAAGATGAATCTTCATATTCATTTAAATATTTTAATAACAAATATTATCTTACAGCCTCTGAACATTAATGTGAAATTTACATGATGGCATTGATTGCACTTCCGCTGTCACAACACTGTTGATGCAAAGATTTGTTTAACCACCACTTATAAGTACACAGGTATATGCAACATACCTTGGCGTGCACTCTAAGTACTGTTGACTGTTAGAGAAGTTTGTGAGAACGAAAAGCATTATCTTGCAATACATAAACACCCTTAGTAATTTGCCTGGAGATTATCAATTTGCTTCTTGTAAATGCAAATACAATGTACTCAAACTACAGATAAATCCACCTCCTTGTTATCACTAACTTTTGTGGTTTGTTCTAATGCGTAATTAATAATCTCTGAATGAAGTGATCAGATACAAAATCATCCACCATCAGGATAAAAAATATGCAGATGTGAACCACCAATACTTCAGTAATTGATTTGTAATATAATTCAGTTTATAATTCAACTTGCATTTATATTTTACTAGCGACCTGCCCGCGGTTTCACCCGCGTAGCTTTTCTTCTCGTGGGAATATCGGAAAGGTATACTATTATATACTAAAACCTTCCTCAAGAATCAATCTATCTATTAAAAAAACCGCATCAAAATCCGTTCCGTAGTTTTAAGATTTAAGCATACATAGGGACAGACAGAGAAAGCGACTTTCTTTTATACTATGTAGTGATGTTGAAATAGACCGGAAGCACATAGCGCTATTGTAGGACGTTTATTAGGTATTCGCGGCGATTTTGTTGTTTTTAAGTCACTTGGGCCATCATGACCCAACTATAACTTTTTTTAATTAATATATTTGTAAATTACCCATTTATTTGGGTTTTAAATGGATAGCGTCACTTTACGTGCCACGGCCATTTTCGAAAAAGCCTCAGACAAAAGATCTGATTCCATAGATAAACAAAGTGACAGACATTAGTTAATACAAGGGCACATAATTTTTTTTCCCTATGACAATAAATATAAGACAAACAAAAGTACATTCAGCCTACTGTGTTTCGTTTCACATTTATAGTCAATGTGGGTAAATGTAAACAGAGGTAAATGGAAACACATTCAATAATTCCATCATTTTTAGTTTTAGAACATACTCAGTGAAACGGAACACATCCATAGTCACTATTTATTATATTTTATGTTCCGACTATGACGGCCATTTTGATACGTCACTGTCAGAGCTCAGAAAACAGATGATTTATGTGTTTGAATTTTTGATTTGTTCAAAAATTCAAACACATAAATCATTTTCGATTTTGTATTTGTTGGTTACATAGGTGTGTTACATACACAGAAAAAATATACATCTTTTCAAATACTGAATAACTAAGTATCATTAAAAAAAAAACTTTGGATTTTTGAACTTTTTTAATTCAATAGTCTATGCTTAGGCATAGTTTTTTCTTTGAGGTTAAAATACTTAAATTTAGCGGGAAGTTTCAGGTGGCCTGTAGGGTCAACCAGCTCACAGATTTTTTTAATATAGTTACATTAGTTGGTTACATAGGTGTGTTACATACACAGAAATCCTAATAGATACGTATATTTAGTTTGGAGTATAGTTTAGTACATATAATATTATTGCCAAAGGTAATTTTAGATCAGATATTTACTGTTAATTATAAATTTCTTTTATAATTACACCGGCAAACATTTATGTTCCGACTATGACGGCCATTTTGATACGTCACTGTCAGAGCTCAGAAAACAGATGATTTATGTGTTTGAATTTTTTTTGTAAAATTAATTAAAATACAGTTTTCAAGTGTTAAATAGTACTTACTATACTGTGAAAACAAGCAAGGTAAATGATAAAACTTATTGATTAATGAGATGAAAGTAGATTGATTTGAACGATTTTGGTTATAATTTCTCTCTAAATGATGTCCGCCATTTTTTGAGCGCGTGTTTACAATTACCTCGACATGAAGGGCATGGGGTGAAATGTAAACACAATATGAGGTAAATGTAAATGTGTGAGGGAAATGGAAACAATATAATTTTGCTTAATTATTTTACGTGTTGATGATCGTAGGTTTACAATTAAACATTTATTTTATTTCAGTGCTGCGCCCTATCAGAAATGCCCAGGATATATGTACGTAAGAAGGAACAGATAGCATAATTATAGATGAGGTAATCTGTCCACCTTACTCTAACGTTGAAAGCAACAGTGATACTGCCCTCGTAAGCATAATTACTGATGAACACGTCACTCCTGAGTGCTCCAACTCCACCATAGTCTGTTCACCTTCCCCTACTGAAAGCCACAGTGAAAGCGCCCTCGCAAAAATAAATACTGGTGAACATGTAACTCCAAATTGCTCTAACTCTGACAATACCACCAGAAGAGTTGTAATTAAGAGCATTGACGAACATGTCTCACCACACTGTTCTGGAATGGAAAACTTGTCTGATAGTGCTCCAACAAAGGCAAATGCTTCTCAACATTGCAGCTTTGAAAATAATAGCAATAGAGGATCTTCTGTTTTACTGAATAATATATTAAAATTGATAACACTAGATACAAGTACTAATGACTCAGTTAAGGCAAAACTTCTTAAAGCTATATCGTCTTTAGATTGTGTTGAAGATAGTCCTGATGATATCGTGTCACCAAATAAAGATATTTTAGATAAATTATTCAAAACACAAACAAACACTCCGGAAAAAAGGAAAAAATTGTGATACCAAGACTTAAAGTTACCACTTATGGAGGAGTTCTTACTAGTGATGCTGTTAAAGATCGTCTGAAAAAAGCTGAAGAGGAAAAGACTAATAAAAGAAACAAGATAAACATTAAGGTAGAAAAAGGTCTTAAAAATAAAGGACAAGGAAAACGAACAAAATCTGCCAACTTACATCAAGAAGATGAAAAGGAAAATATTAAAGCTAAAAAGACTTGATTGAACAGATGAATAAGGACCAATGTAAGCAAGCCAATTTTCAGCAAAAGCAGCATGCCGGAAATAATAACAAAAGATAGTAAGAGGCTACTTACTTAATAATTATTAAGTACACATAAACTTAAAATAAATGTCCAATATTTTTTATAAAATTGTTTTAATTTACCTCCATAGATTACTAACAATGTTGTACTGACATAATCATTTGATTTACAATTACCCCAAACAATAGTAATTGTTTCCATTTACCTCAGCTGTCAGTTCAAAGACTTACTGAAAACATTTTTAGTTTGTTTCAATTTACCCCCCAGTATAAGTAAAGGCTTTTTAGAATTATTTACGTATTACGGAAACTTAGTTTTCGCACTTCACTACTATTTTTCTCTATTATTTAGCATATAATTTAGAATAACATGTTTACAAATACCTCAAAGAGGCAGTTTTTTAAATTGTATGATGGGGTAAATGTAAACTTTGTGCAAAACACAAAATAGATGTGCAAAATGGTTTTAATGTTTTTTTATCTGTAACTTACTTATCCCTGAAGTCTATAAAAAATATTATTAATACCACATCATCACACTTTTTTTTTATGACGGTAATAGTATTACAATATTTTTTTATTTCCAAAAGTTTATTTACCCACATTGACCCTATCTGTTATTTTCGAGAATCTAAATTAAAAGAAAAAAAAAATAATTGTAATTTACGAAAAAATGTTTATGTATGAATTATCGATGTAATTTTCGGGAGGGGAAAAAGAAGGTTTATATGAATTGACCATTCGATGTAGGGAACGCGAAATATACGCGTTACAGTCATTATACCCATCTTATATGAGAAAATTATTACTGCTTTCCCAAAACATATAAAGTAATCATAGTAATTAACATATACCTCAGTTCATCAGTTAGTACTGCTGAATCATTACTGAAGCAATGTGTAACCAAGTGCGATAAAACTTTTGAATTTTCATTCATTGATACCAAAGATATCTTAAATGCCTTTAAAACATTGGGACCGAAAAAACCTTAGATTTATGGGGACATTCTGTTAGAATCATTGCTTCAGTAATAAATGTTATTGCACCATATTTAGCTGTAATATTTAATTGTTCTGTAACACATGGTGTTTTTCCTGACTTAATGAAATTCAGCAAAATTATTCCAATTTTCAAGCCTGGCTCTAAATGTGATCCCTTCAATTTTCGTCCTATCTCGGTTTCGCTAACCCTAAGTAAAATATTTGAAAACATTATACTAGACCAAATGCTTAGACATTTTGATAAATTTATTTATTTAACAATAAAAAATTCGGTTTTACGAAGAGTCGCTCAACCATAGATGCTGGTGTCGAATTACTCAAAAACGTTTATGAAGCCTGGGAGAATTCGCAGGATGCACTAGGAGTGCTCTGTGATTTGTCTAAGGCATTTGACTGTGTCGATCATAACATTTTAATCAGGAAGTTAAACCATTATGGAGTTCGAAATAAATCTCTCGATCTTCTGATTTCTTACTTAAACAAAATAATTCAGAAGATTGATATTACCGCCATTAATCCTTTGATGTCTATAGGCAACGGTTGACTCTTTCCATCAGGAGAGCCATCTTCTTGTTTGCTATAATAACATAACATAAATGATATAAAAAAAATAACTTAAACTTACCTCAAATCTGGTCTGGTAATACTCCTCGACGAGGAACTGGCTTTCTTCCACTTGTCCCATCGCCTCCACCTTGATGATCCATTCACCAAACACCGGTTGGTCCGACAGCTGATATTGCAGGCTCACTGTCCCGAAGTTACTCTGAAAATTAAATATTTAAAGCATAAGTTCAAATTAGTTAAAAAAACGCGCCACACCTTTGTAACTATGTAGAGTCTCATTTGTTTAAAGCGTTTTTTTTAATAGATATAGCCAGTAACCGCAGATCATAATTGCATAAAAAATGGCTTACCGGCGATTTTAACGTACAAATTTAGCCATTATTTAATTTTTCAAAAATCGCTTCAAAATCACGTTATTAACAACTAGTTACTTGGTGCTATTGGTATGGTATTATAACAGAATCTTGATTTAGTCTTATTAAGATAGTAAAAACAAAATAAAACCTGCGAAAAAATTATAGACTGGACGATTCCTCGAATCTCGTTAGTTGCATTTAAATAATGCAATCCCTATGTAACAAAATTTTAAGCCTATTAAATCTCGAACTATTTTACGAGACGTATCTCGATTGAACTTGGTGAGATCACGAGATAACGATTCTTTAAATATCATAACAATATAACAAGGAGTTTATTTTTATCATCCTGATGGGAATAGACACCAAAAATATTAATGGTACGTTACTACCCGTATGGCAGGGTCTTAATGCCAAAAGCATAAGTTTATTGGCTACTTAACTCTCCAAACTGGATACCGACAGTGACCAGCATTGTCGTTATTGCGGCAAGAAAGGCGGTGGTACCAGACCGGGCGAGGCAATTCAGAACTCTACCACCTAGCAGCCACGATGGTAGTGACTCGTATAGCCAAACGTTCGCCTTTTACGGCTTGCAGAATGGCAGATGGCCTATTCTTCAAAGGGGGCTTAGATCAAAACGGGGAATATGTTAAAGCTATTGTGGTAGTGCCAAAACCCGGGCGAGACGTTGTAAAAGTCTACAAGAACTCCGAGCAGTAAATATATCTAAATCCAATTGATATTGGGGTAATATAAGATTACAAAAGTCGACAATACATTGGTTGGTCGATCACAATGTTGCATTGTGCAACATTATGATCTATTGTGTCACCCGTTAGCTCTAATAAAAATATGATCACTACACAAAGGCAAATTGTATTGACAGCAAATTAAAGTTGATATTGAAACCTTCTTAAGGGGCTAAATATAGTACCTAGATGATAATTTGTATGAAAGATTATACTGATGCCATGTACTCGAAAGCCGCGCGGGTCAGCAAGTAATTATATCTACTTACTTGTCTTGACAGCCATCGTTTCATGATCCGCCTGTTGGGGTCCAAGATATAGACATCAATTGATCTCCCGAACGCCTTTAGCTCTGTGTTTATTGGTATCACGCGAAATTTCACTGCAACCAAAGTTAACTGTTATTGTGATGAAATCATAATTATACCCTCATGATGATGGGGTTCTTTCATGATCATGGAGCTAGTTATAGCACTGAATTATCGAGAGCATATATTTTCTGGTAAGAACCCTTTTTTAGGGTTCCAAAGTTGACTTAGAACGGTTAAAATTTCGCCACGTCCGTTCCGCAGCTTAGCCCAGAGATTCATAATATTAGAGAGCTGTAACTTGCAATAAATATTCATAATATTAACACTGAAAAAGTGAAAAAATTAAATATTAAAAAAGATTTTTAAAGGTATGAAATGAAATGAAAATATTTATTTGTAAAGTCGGGGTGTTTATTTTTTTTCTCGCGTACCCTGTAGTGTGAATCGTTGGTTAGTTTTTTAATATTTTGGGTTTCTGAAGTACGTATAAACCCGTTTTTAGGGTTCCAAAGTTGACTAGGAACGCTTACAATTTCACCATGTCCGTCCATCCATCCATCGATGCAAAAAGTGCCGGGAGAACCGCACGGTTGTGAATTTCCAGACATCAAGATGGTGTGGGTGGAACTTCAAATTTTGACGCGATGTCCGATGATGGAAGTTATCAGCAGGAATTAATTCAAACAACTCGTCTGAACACTCTCCATTATAAATACGATAAAAGACGCAGAGTGAGCTTACGCCTCTGCGTATTGCCAAGGAGTCAAGCTGTTTCGCAATAGCCTGATCGTCAACGATTCGAACAGCTCTACGTTGAATGCGGTCAAGTGGAAGAAGCTGGTACTGGGGAGCTCCGGCCCAGAGATGAGAGCAGTACTCCATGTGAGGCCGAATTTGCGCCTTATAAAGTTGGAGACAATGGGCCGGCAAGAAGTACTGCTTCGCTCTGCTGAGCACACCGAGCTTTTTGGAGGATAGTTTCGCCTTGCCTTCCAGATGACCGCAAAATTGAACGGTATTGGATATGTCGACTCCCAGGATTCCGACACTGGCTGAGGCTATCAGGAGAGTATTCTCAAATCGAAGTGATACGAGGTGTCTTTTTTGCGGTGAATGAGCAAAGCTGTGTCTTTTTGGAGTTAAATATGACCAAGTTTTGACGACCCTATTCCGAGACATCAGTAAGTCTATTCTCGACTTCAGACACAAGCTTTTTTCGGCTCTCTTCGACGTGTTCCCGAGAAATACCGCTGCAGCCAGAGTATGTAGCATCACCAGTACTATCATCTGCATAGCAGTGTATGTTACTAATTCGCAACATATTGATATGCAGAAGAAAATGTGTCGGTGATAGCACGCAACCTTGGGGAACACCAGCATTGACGGGTTTAAGGTCGGAGCATGCACCGTCGACTACGAACTTGATGCTCCCATCAGCCAAAAATAATATAGATATTTCTTTTAGCGCGTTAGGGACAGTTTTTTATGCTTCCTTTTTTTAGGGTCATTTTTTCTCATAAAATAGCAAACAATCCAATGCCTACCCTGATGAAAAAGAAACAACATTTGTGTCAATGTTGCCTAAATCACCAAAGTTGTAAATGGGGGATTGCTATCGACCATACTATCGCCATATGTTTTCGACAGAGATAACCATTGAAGCCATTGCGGCAGGAATTGACAAAACTAGACACGGGCAAGACGTTGCAGGTATCTACCACTTACTAGCTACAATGGTAATTACACGTATGGTCAATCGTTCTTTTTTATATCATAAGATAGCAAACAAACAGATGGTTCTCCTGATGCATAGTCAACCATCGCCTACAGACACCAAAGATGTTAATGGTGCGTTGCTATTTTGTGGCGAGGTGTAATGCCACATGCATACGTTTACCGGCAACCTTACCCTCTAAACCGGAACACGACTGTGACAAGCACTGATACTATTGCAGCAGAAATAGGTAAGGTGATGGTACCACCTAGAAGCCAATTTTTTTTATTATAAATGTTTTCCTTTTACAATCTGCCTGGCTGAATGGCAGATATAATCTATTCTTCTAAGGCGCCCCGAACCCCGTGCCTCGAACGAGTACATAAAGATGTCAGACCCGGTTAGTGACAGAAATAAGAAATAAGCGATAATCGCTATCAGGCGGTAAAATGCGACAGTGGGAATCACCACTCATCTCACCAACCGGCAAATCGGTACCGGTAATCGGAACCCACAAATTCGATAGACAATAGGTTCACTCTGGCTACCCTAACGGAACTCGTGCTTTCAGGAGAACCGTTTACTTGTTTGTACAATAAAAATCGTATATAATATTGTGTACAATAAAAGCTCGAAATACAATCCTTACAGATCTTCAAAGTATAAATTGTATTTAAAATAACAATCTAATTGTATCAAGTGGTAGCCCGCTATCGAGTGCACTTGGCTCATGAACGCGCTATTTTTATGTCAATGGGCCTGCGTGTTTCTTTCATCTAGGTTACAACTGATGATTGACAGAAATCTACAGTGAGCCCCATTAACTTTTCTAAATTAAAAAAAATATTACAAATAAAAATAAATAATAAAAGTCATCTATATCTATATACATATAATAAAATCGTAGGAAAGTCAAAACGGTACATTGAATATTTTTTTAAAAGAATACTTGGGGCGTGATCTGCAATCGATATCAAAGCCAAAAATATAGTTTTGAGAATTTTTGTCTGTTTGTCTGTATGTATGTCCGGGGTAAACTCAAAAAGTACTGCATGGATTTACTTCAAATTTTGCATGAATATTACTAACAGGTCGGGTCAACATATTATCACGCTATTACCTACGGGGGAGGTGCTGTACGGAGTAAACGAAGTCCGCGCGGACGAAGTCGGGGGCAACAGCTAGTTAAAAAATAGTTAGAGCCAGGAGAAGGACATAGGATATTTTAGAATTTTTTCCACGCGAACGAAGTCGCGGGCACAGCTAGTAATATATAAAATATCGATTACATTTGATGCGTTTGAACGCCTCCATTTTTCGCGCGCTACGTATGACGCCACAGAGCATGCCCGTGTTGTTTACTACATGCGTCTGAGATGTGTACAGACAGTTATAGGCTTGGGCTTAACCGGTCACTACAGAGAGCGCTCAATTTAGTTCAAAATCCAAGGATGAACTAGTTCGTTCTATTAGTTCATTAGTTCTTTTTTTGAAATAATTTATTAAGAACAATAAATAAAGAAAAAAATATAGTTATGATTATTGTAAGTTTTGTTTATTGTTATTTAAAAAATACAAAGTATTACACGAAAATTTTACACGTCCATTTATGTAATATGAGATTTTTTATTTAAATAATGAAAAATAAAATAATTTATATTAATGATTAGTCAACAGCTAGGCTAGTTTCTAGTATAATGTGTAATTATATTAGAATACTTAAAAAGTATGAATTTTTACAATTAAAGTTGACTTTTTTGTTATGGCACATAAAATCTTTTATCGAAATAAAAACGAAAAAATAAAATGATTTATATTAATAATTAGTCATAATTAACGTGATATATAATAATAATAATCAATTATTTGTAACAATAAATAGGAATAGAAGAGATTTTTTTTAATTTTAATTAAACGTACCGTAAAATAAGACATAAATGGTATTAGTATTGTAACGTACTCGGGTTCGTGATTGTAGGAAAACACCACTTATATTAAATCCGTGTATACAACACAACACAACGTAATACTAAAATACACTTTACACCCTAGTCACTCGCTGTACTATCACTGAACTTAAAACACTACACAATAAAACACTTCTCGCTTCGCACTGGTCACTTGATGTATCGCTCTCGATCGCTTGTTAAAAACTGCCCTGTGTTTGTCAACAGCTCTCTATTTATAGGCAGGGTAAGTCCAGAAAAATCTAAATTTATCGGGAAACAATGAATCACTTCTTATCGTAAGCATGTTATGAGTCATAAATCCTAGCACACGCTACTTTCAACCTTATGCCATATCCCACAAAGTCCATTATGGCATAGCCCAGGTCAACTATTTGTTTGTCAATAGGAGTAGCTATCTCTTTCCTTTATTTCTAGATAGTTAACGCGCGCGCGTTCCAACTCTACACGCTTCTAGATTATTCGTAACAGTATTCTGTTTGATAATTAGCCAGCAATAATTCAGTTGACGATTGTTATGATTTCATATGATTTGATAAAATTTCAACCATGGGGATTTGAAGTTGTTTAGTATCGATATCGATTATCGAAATATCAAGGCGCGCACAGTAAAAGTAAATAACTCGGTTGGTCACATAGTGCCACTGTCTAGTAAAGTGGATGCTAACAGAAATATAAAAAGAACTAAGAGCGGGATTTTCAATGAACTAGTTCGCATAGTTCACCCAAAGGAGCGCTCTTCCCACCTAGGTCGCTCGCGAACTACCCAAGATTAGACAGTTATTAGTTTTTCGTTTTAATCGCTATTTACATCGTGGTAAATTATTTAAAAAAAAAAACATTACAAATATTGCCAAGTACCACAGTACCAAAACACTATAACTGCACCACATAACGTGTTTGTGTCTGTTCAAAGAGATGCAAAAATACAAAAACAGTAATGTAAGGTTATAAGAAGATAGTTTCCCAGATATCGCGTTTACATTAAAATTTAAGATCACTTTCATTGAAATATATTTTATTTAGGTACTTAGTTAAAATAATGTTAAATTGATCTGAAATAAGATGGGCATAAAAGGCGGAAGTAAACTCTGTTTATATCTTCATAAACTACTTGTCAGAAAGTCAAACTAAAATTACAAGAACTAAAGCTACTTATCATTCCTGCCTACCCGCCTGGGTTTTTCTAAGTTTACTGTTGAATTTATTTCAAGTCACGGGGAATACAACAAATTATGTTGCATCATGGAACAAGTTAAAGACAAGATTTCACCGTTTTTTATTTTTTAGTTTGGTTTTTATAAAAGCGTTTTTAAATTATTTATTTTGCATTTTTTAGTTCGATTTTCTATAAAGGCGTGTTTGTTTAGTTTTTTCAAACTATTATTTATTGTCTCAGAAATCGCGAACCGTAAGAAACTTCCTGGTTACCCTTAAAAGTAGTTTTATGCTTGTCTCGAAAATCAAACAATGTACAACTCTAAGTGTGGCTCAATTTTTTTAATTGCATCACTTTACTGTTAAATTGGATTCTAATTAGATTTTGACTGCATTTAAAATAAATACAATAGAGCGTGTTAAATAGTACACATGTTTAAATGTTTGACTGAAAAGTAATGATTTTTAATTAAATCAGGAATCTTTGGTGTTTACTCTAAATCAATACTTTGCAGCAATTTGTATTAATAATGAGCAATATGCGCACCTGCTGCCTTCCTTGGATGAGAGAGCCAGATCTCAAGCTCCTTCTTCAAATATTTAATATTATATTATATAATAATTAATTTTATTCAAGGTCTGTAACTTATTCGCGAAATTAATAATTTCTGCTTCTGCTGCCTTCCACAGATGAAACTGCCAGTTTTTAGATTCCCTCTCCGAAAATTTCATTTTATTCGAAGTCGTTAGCTTATCCAAAAAATAGCTGATTTGGTAAAGAAAAGCAAACCGCTTTAATCCTGAATATCCTTATGAGATAACAGGACTAACTATTTATATTATTGCACTGGATATCTGGTTAATTTTGTCTTTTAAGATTAAGGCAATTGAATGTGCAGATCTGGATAAGTCTTCAAAGATTAAAGTCAGTGAATGTGGCAATGTGCATGAGTGATACAGTGGTAAACTGCCTGTTTTACACAGATGACGCTGTACTTTTAGGCTCAACTCCATTTAAGTTTCAAACACTGGTCACAGTTATGGACGATGATTGTAAGAATATGGGCTTACATTGAGTGCGAAAGATACTAAAGTTCTTGTATTTCAAAGAGAAGGTATCAGAATGGATGTAAGAGTTGCGGTTGATGATGTAGTGCTGGATGAGTTTGTGTACCTTACCGCCCGGCCACGCGGCGGCGAAAGAGAGGCGAAAATTCACGAGGCGCGGATTTTCAGGCCACGGGAACTTGCGTCCACCGTCGCGACCAGTATAGTCCGAGAGGAAGATGACTTTTTTTAACTTTATCTCGATATTACTTGTAGGGGAGTAGTTTTGTACTTCACCACTTACTATTTGAAAGAGAATGTGTAGTAAATGATTTAAATTAGAATCGGGGCATAGTTTAGGCGTTAAATTTCTAAAGAAGTTTGAGAAATACATACTATAAAAAGACAAATATAGTAACATATCAATTTGGTGAAGATCTGATTCAAGGTACGGTAAGAGAATGGAAGTCAGTTGTTGCAGTTTTACTATGTTTAAATTATCATTATATTATATATCATTAAATTACCCGATTGTGCTGTGACAGCGACTTCAAAACATTCTCGATAACTCTTAATATAACTGTATATCAAATCGACCCAAGTAATGGAAAAACACTATGGGAATATAAGTTAACGTTTCTCTTAACCACGGCTAATCCACTATGAATATCGATGGCGATAAATCTCATAACATGCGCTATGATACGTTTAGCAAAATTGAATTTTGTTTACATAATTTCACAAATTAATCTAACCCCAACTGAAGCAAATTATTTGCTTGTGATAGTCAAATATAGTTAAGAACACCCAGAAATATAATATGCTAGCTGTACCAACGTGCAGCGTTCTTTGTGAATCCCGTAGGAATAACAAATTTTTTGGGAGTAAGCTATTCCAGGTCATCTACCTGTGTGCCAAATTTCATCCAAATCATTTCATTAGTTTTTGCGTGATTGAGTAACAAACATTTATACATCCATCCATCCAAACTTTCAAACTTTCGCATTTATAATTTATAATATTAATAAAGATAGATATTTTGAAAATCCCCTGTCGGTCCGAGCCCCCTTTGAAAAATATAACATCTGCTGTTCTGATAGACAGTTTATAAAAGCTAACAATAGGTAATTCAAGTCACTAGCATCATGGCTACTAGGTTGTAGAGATCTGCATCAATTTTTTTTGCCCAGGCAAGTACCATCGCCTTACCTTTTCCTGCCGCAACAGCGTCAGTGCACGCGCAAAAAAGGCTAGTCGTCGAGTTGCGGAGACCCACCCACACTGAAGTGAAGCGAAGTAGCATCAGTGCTTGTGACAGTCGTGATCCAGTTTGGAGGGTAAGGTAGGCCACCTTACCTGCCAAACTGGAACACGACTGTGACAAGCACTGGGGTTATTGACTTATGCATGGCAAAATCTTTATGCTAAGATTTTGTCACAAGGATAGCAACGCACCATAACATCTTTTGTGTCTATAGGCGATGGTAGTCTTTTTCCATCAGGAGTGCCATCTGCTTGTTTGCTAAAAATATTAAAACATCTGTGCTTATCACACAAATATTTATCCTTGTCGGGAATCAAACCCAAGCCCCATTGATTGCACAGTCAGGGTTACTACATGGGGCACACTAAAAGTTTTGCACTTCTAGCTAATCGGAACTATTGAATTTCGAATGTTATATTTTTAAAACGTTGCAACCTTCTTAGTAATAGAAAAAAAGAAAGTTTGAAGAGGGTGATGAATGTGGAGGAAGCGAGACAAGCCTGCAAGGATGACGCTGTGTGGCACTTGGTTCTCTCTGCCTACCTCGTAAGGAATTTGGCGTGAAGATAAATATCAGTGAATAAGTTACAAGAACTGATCTTATCATAAAGTAAGCTATATGGGTGTTAATCAATGATACTAATACATATAAATGTATAATACAGTATGAATTCTTAAATAAATTTATAGCCATTATGACCCAGAAATACAAACGAACTATGCTCACCACACAAACACTTGTTCATCTCAGGAATCAAATGCAAGCTCAATCAATTTTATAGGTAGTCTGTGGCACTAACAATGACTAACAAGGCAGCCAAAATACTTCTTTTGTAGTTTATTTTACACTTTGTATTAAAAATATATATTAGAAAAGCGAATCCTTGTAATACAAATATAAAAAATAATAGTTGTATTATTATGCCTGGGCGAGGTGTCAATGTATTTATATAAGGAAGGTAACAATGGTCTGTGTAACGGGTACGATGGTTTGGTACCTGGTGGATTCTAGGTGTTATTTATGTGTAACGAGCGCCACACCCAGACTCGTCACACAGACTCCCTCCATATAGCCAGATAGCAAAGGGAGGTTGGAACCTTTAATCTCGAGGCGGACTGATGGAGCTATCACTTATAAAAAAAAAATAAGATCAGGATCTGAAAGGCAAAATCGCACAATAAGGCAGGAGATGAAATGAGAAAGGCTGACTTGGATGGATGGTATATATTAGTCTCTAAGTTAGATTTGCATTTTACAATAGGTTACGAACTAGAATTATGGTAAGAGAGTTTAAAGTTCATAGTCATAAACTGCTTCACCAAATTGTCACATAAAAAAATTAGGTTCATACCGGGAATCTGCAAACCTTTACTGCGTGGCGGGAAGATCCTAGGCCTTCGGTAAATTGAACATGTGTCAGATGGTGTCCGTGGATATCTCTCCGATCGTGCTCGGTATAATTGGGGGTTCTCATTCTAGGCGATCTTTAACGTCCCCTTTTTCCTTTCCCAAGTATATTTTCAGATAGGTGTTGAATTTACCGACACATGTTGGTCATACGGTGATATTCAGCATCCGCACATAAATCGTTGTCAACACTTCGGATCCTCATGCAGTGCATTTTGTTATGAATTTAGGCAACTATGCCCATGATGCAATTTCGCAATGTTAATTCGTGTTGAACACATGTATGAAGAAATATCACATTTTTGATAAAATAGTAAACTCTTGCAATTATTTAAAATTTATATGGCACGCATCTTGCAGTGCCGTCTTACAAGTTTTCAGACTAAATTTAGGCGAAACTTTGCCCATTATCTATTTTTAAAAGATTTAAATATTTTAGACAAAACTTAGCTGAATTTCATTTTGACAGGCAAAAGCCAGGAGAAAAAATTTGACGCTATGACATCGACAAAGGGATACCATACGTAAATTGTATCTATGCCACTTAAGGATGTGTTCAGGACAACTCAAAATTTTAACAGTCTCAATTGACTATACTAAATGCAAAGGTTATTTTGTCCGAACATTATAACGAATTATTAGGTAACGGGATTCACACGTTACAACTTACCAGTCTGACTCTGCTTGTAGACAGGTTTGTCCATCTGTATGAAGATAGTCATAAATCGTCGGGAGAACGTCAGCTGCGTTTCATTGACAAAAGCGCGGCCGCCAAACGGGTCGTCCAAGTACAGGCCTTCCACACGGAGCTTGTAGTCTCCAGGCACCGTTGTAGCCGGAACCTACAAATTTGCTGATATTAACTATCTAATACAATTTATGGTTATTGTAGTCAAAAGGAAGGGGCACTTTGAAAGATTAACTGAGTCGCTGCCCCTTGCTCCTGCTTGCTTTCAAGATTATAGTGATGAACCCCGTGTTGGTCCCAGGCTCCTTTGAAGAATAGGCCAACTACCGTTCTGCCAGGCAGGTTGTAAAAGGCGACCGGGTGGCTATGCGCGTCACTACCATCGTGACTACTAGGTGGTAGTTCTGCATCGGCTTGACCAGGTCTGGTACCACTGCCTTACCTTTTCCTGCCGCAATAGCGTCAATGCTAGTCACTGTCGTGTTCTGGTTTGGAGGGTAAGGTAGCCGCTAAACATATGCATGTGGCATTAGACCTCGCCACAAGTTAGCAACGCACATCTTTGGTTGACCTTTCCATCAGGAGACCCATCTGCTTGTTTGCTATCTTATGATAAAAAAAAAACCCACATTTTATTTCCAGAAACAATTCAGGCCGGTTTACCACCACACACCTCTTAAAGCTCCCAACACCAATTCTATGATCTCCCTAGTCAATTCACATTCGTTTTAGAGGGGTTGTGAGCACTCAGCACTGTATCCATCTTGCACTGGCCTTTGAAAGGTTGAGATGATGAAAAAATAGTAAAATGGTACCTCCTACTGATAGGTTAGTCTCTCGTTTCGATTTTCTCGTTCATATGTGCATCTCCCAATAAGAGATTTTTGCACATTTTCGTTCATAAGGGCACTCACCCCAGCAAGTCTTTTTTTATTTTACTTAGCCACTTTTAAACTGTTTACAACAAGGATATAAAGTATTGATAAACAAAGAATGTATGAAGTATTGATAAACAGCTACCATATATTTGGGAATTACTTTTAAATTGTTCTAAAATAAAAATTTGATTTGCTTGGTAAGGAATTTAATAACAGCACTCGCATCATCATTATGGTTGTGGTTAAGTTCTTATTTCTAAATAACTGATGGCCACAATTATATGAAGTTTTGTATAATATGTTCCCTCTAATAATGTCATTATCTATGTAAATTACTAAATTGCTTTCATAATTAGAAAATCATACAAAATACTGAGAAAAAATTAACACCCTAGTACATACACTTTCTGTACCCAAGACCAGCTATTAGCTGAACACAATTACACAGTGTCTCAAATGTAGTAGTGTTAAACATTTGGATTTGTGTGCTTACAAATATGTATAAGCTTCTTATAGCTGTCATTTTATTTCATGATTGCGCGGTGCTTGATATTAATCTTAAAACTGTGATATCTCCTAAGTTATTGGTTGAAATCAAATGAAGCAATAAAATAATCATTCAAAATTAAATACTTGTGATGAATTACTAATTTATTTAGATAAAAATTAATACCATGTTTATTAAAACACCATCGCAAATAATGTATTATTTTAGAACAATTTTGATTACCATAAAAAGGGGCATAAAATGTGAACATTAGTTATAGTTCAATGAACACTATTGCAGACAATTTTTACAACTTTTTAAGATAAACACATCAATCATACATGATTTGTGCGTAACTTTAACCGTTAACGCAGCGCACGGTAGGAAAGCTCTCAAAAGGAAAAATACCCCATTTAGACCACATTTATTAACGAAAAATGTGGTCTAAACGGGGTATTTTTCCTCCGATCCTGTTGGTCATAGCGTAATGTTGTATAGCCTATATCCTTTCTCGATAAACAGGCTATCCAACTCAAAAAGAATTATTCAAATCGGTTCTGCAGTTTTCGAGATTGGCACATACAACCAAACAAACAAACAAACTACAATTTTATAATATTGTAAGTATGTATATAAGTATAGATTTTGCACAAGTGAATAATAAGCAAGCAAATGTAATAACAAGGCAGTTTTTTTCCTTCTTTCTGGAAATGTTTTATTCACTGTGTTTGTCCCTGCCTCCTTTGAAGAATAGGCAACTGCCGTTCTGCCAGGCAGGTCGTAAAAGGCGACCGATTGGCTATCGAGTCACTACTATCGTGGCTACTAGGTGGTAGAGTTCTGCATTGTCTCGCCCGGATCTGGTACCACCGCCTTACCTATTCCTGCCGCAATAGTGTCAATGCTTGTCGCTGTCGTGTTCCGGTTTGGAGTGTAAGGTAGCCGGTAAACTTATGCATGTGGCATTAGACCTCGCCACAAGATAGCAACGCACCATTAACATCTTTGGTGTCTATAGGCGATGGTTGACTCTTTCCATCAGGAGACCCATCTGCTTGTTTGCTATCTTATGTTATAAAAAAAAAATGTAAGTTGGCTTAAAGCAACAGATACCTTGAGGTACTACGCGTTCCAACTAAGAATAGGATCGCGCTTGTTATCAATTTCATACCACAAGTGCGAAATTAGTAATGTCAGCAAAAAAAATATTTGTTCAAAAAATATTGCTGATTTATTGAAAAACAAATAACATTTTAATAATATTATTTTCATCAATAAAAAATTAGTAAAAAGCATCAGTCAGGCTGCTCATTATATCATATAATATATAAAGATGTTGTGTCCGGTGTCATTTACACCACTTACAACTCAAAAACGACGGGGCCAATTTTGTTGTGATTTTTGTGGGTTTGGGTTGTCTTTGTACAGAATAGGCTAAAAAGTATTCATCAATATTAATTTTATTAATATTAATCAATAAAAAAACAGTAAAATGTCACAGTCCAGCCGTTCATCTAAATATACGTATATATAAAAGTCATGTTAGTTATTTTACACCTTATTTTAATACATGGTGACATAATCTGATGGGAATCTAAATAAAAAATATACCTAATTGGTAAATGAAATTAATTTTTTAAAGTATTTCTTTGTTAGAATTTTTTTGCACACCTTACTCATCACTTACAAAGTGTATGCAAAATGTGGAGCAATATGTCATCCTGACAGTCCTATTCTTATTTAGAACGCATATGCTCCTATTTTTTTAGAATTGTTTTTTTTTTTTTCAAAAAAGTCCATATCTTCATTTCCATATCGTCTTTCAACATACTTACTATACCAGTGTTAGAATCGTCCTACTAAGTATTTTACAAAATACTTTTGTTAGGTGATACTGCAACACTGTTTACATTGAGTATTTGGTGACTACAACTGATAAATGACTTAAGTACAAAAACACTTACCCGCATATTTAATATCTCAGGAACCCCCTCCTTTACTTTTTCTATGACATCAGCAATCTCCACTCCATTACAAGAGATAGATGCTCTTATTGTCATCAATAGCTTCGTTCTAAGAATATTGGCTGATATTTTGTAGATTTGTCCTGGCCTTACCATTCTGGATGCTACTATGAAGTATGTCCTAAAAGTTTACTTTAAATTGAATAAATGGCCTATTTATTCTGGTTACTGTAGACCAGAGTTAAAATAAAGGCTGTAGTGTTTCTCCCACGTACCATATGTGTTAAAGTTTAGGACGAAGTTTAGAAACTTGTAACTTATGCTGCAATTACTAGTCAAGTTTGCTTGACTTATGACTTTTTTTATTTTAGATTACTAAGAAAATAAAGTAAGATTTAATAATTATGTTTATTAGGCTAATCAGACTAATTTCTAAGTGTTTCATTAAATTATTAAAATATATAATTTGTAGTAAAGTTATTGGCCAACA
Source organism: Apodemia mormo (assembly GCA_036924255.1). Lineage (NCBI taxonomy): Eukaryota > Metazoa > Arthropoda > Insecta > Lepidoptera > Riodinidae > Apodemia > Apodemia mormo. Next base: position 31,851,829 of record JAUPFN010000019.1, read on the forward strand.
TCCCAAAAAGGAGAAAGTTCTCAATTTCGGTATTACATGTTTCTTTTATATATGTTCATTGTTCAGGCTTACTCAATCATATATAGACTGATTTGCAAAATTATTTTTTGTTTAAGAGTCCCATATAAATTTGGTGAATATTTGACTCAGGGTACCAGAGATATAGGAGGTTGGAAGTTTGGATAATGCTAGTACATCAACAAGCCTGCTTGCGGGAGCATGGAATTTTTTTTGCCTTTCAAACAATTTATTAAAAGTTAATTTAACCTTATTAAATAAAATTAATTTAACCTAATGTGAATTAGCAAGGAGATTTGAAAATACTTACTAAGGTAAATAAATGAATCTAGGAATACTTACGCTTCATTTAAAATGACACTATCATGTTCTAGCTCTGCACTTTTAAAAGATGTATATGTTCGGCTTACATCCCATGGCGGTCTTGGAGTATTGTCTGGACTATAGGGGTTTGAGTAAGATGGATCATTGCGGTTATCATATTGATTGTATTTCTGATCTGGATTGTATGGGTTTCTATTTAAATCATACTGATTCCTATTTGGAAATCTTCTACTAGGATCATATGGATTATCATATCTTGGGTCATTAGTATTGAGGTAGTCATTTGTTGGATTCATTGCATCTGGATTATATGTCGGTGTAGCATAGTCTTGAGCAGAAGATAAATGTAATAGTACTATTACAGTAAAAATATTTACAAACTTATTCATTTCTCAGTCTTATATTGATATCCTGCAAGAAAAATATATGGAATTATTATTAATATAATATTATGGAAATACTGTATAAAACAAACTTAAGATTACATAACTTATATCGACGGGTCCTCCGTTAGTTGTCATTACTTAAAAATGCGATTTTTGTTTTATTTACGAAAATGTCACTTTTATATAGATCTTTTAATAACACAAAGAATAAAAACGAAATTTCAATTAGAAGATGGATTTTTCTAATAGAAATTTCACTTATACTATTCGTGTTACTAAAACATCTATAAAAGTGGAGTCATTTTCATAAGTAAAACAAAAATTGTATTTTTTAAGTAACAACAACTTATGTAGGACCCGTCGATATAAGTATGTGTATTAGTTAATATAAATTATAAAGTATAAAAACAAAGTTATAAATTATAAAGTATAAAAAAAATATCAACACGCTGGGACTGAACCTACGACCATTTCCCTAAAGCCGGGAGATGCTCGCAGATGTAATCCCTGCGTGTCGATATTTGTCTTTGTTGTTTTTCCAGTTTTCCCAAGCATGGGGTGAGTGCTATAACACAAAAATAATAAATTATATAAGAGGTTCTTACTATCTAGAGGTTTTCTATAGATCTAAACTGCCAAGTTTCAAGCATTATAAAAAGTTTAGCTTCTCAGTTCTCTACAATATCCATGTTGGGGATTGTCCAAAAGATCTTTAAATTAGAAGTTAGCAAGCTAAATGGACATGTAACTTAGTATATGTTAAAAAATTGAGTGGATCTATTTATTTCTTTTTGTGCATATAGAAATACAAAACAATACTTATTTAAAAAACATTACAAGTGTGCCCTTATCTCATTAAGATAGTTTTATTTAATATACCTATTAAAAGTAATCTTCGATTTTGAGCAAACTATGTAACAGTTATTTCAAATTTTTGTCAAGAATGTTTTTGTTATTTACAAATATGTATTAGTATTATGTACATTAATGCAAAATTTGATATCACAACTGACTAACCAAAATATATGTTATTATATTATATATTTAATATTTATTTATATTTACTACTTTATTGTACACTTAATAAAAAATACATACAAAAAGGATACCAAAAATTGCAGAAAAGGCGAGCTTATCTCTACTGGCGGAGATTTCTTCCAGCTAACCCGAAATGTGGAGTGGGGATTAATAAATGGGAAGGCATCATGCACAACATGTGAATAGGTCTGGAAGTGAAATACAGCAAATTTAAGAATGGTACTAAGGTTGAAAAGACATGGAGAATCAGATGAATGTAAAAAGACAAAACGATCACGAAGATAGTTACATGCAGCTAGATTGTATAGAATATTAAAAAGAATATGAGTATTCCTGTGAAGATGGATAGGTAACCACCTGAGTTAGGCTCTGAAAGCTGAAAAATGATGAAATTTCCGAAGACTGAAGGTAAAGAAGATACATGAACTTTGGAGCCTCTCAAGTTTATTCAAAACTTCACTTCATTAGCATTGAGGAAACATATATCTGCATAATCTAGTATAGGAAAGATAAGGGCCTGCACTAATGAAATTTTAGATTTTATAGGTAGGAAAATTTTGATAAGTTTAGAGTGGAAAGTAATATGAATTTATTTACTTATGAAATTTATGTGGTTTCATATTGTCTTCAACAAACGACCTTAGTGCATATTGGTCTAAACAGATAATTTTGAAAATGGATCAAGGATCTCAGTCTCAAATAAATATTCTTTTATATATGTACTAGCTGTTGCTAGTGACTTCGTCCGTGCGAACTTCGTTTACTCCGCACAGCACCTCCCAGCTAGGTGATAGCATGACAATATGTAGCCTATATGTTGACCAGACCTGTTAGTAATATTCATGCAAAATTTGAAGTAAATCCATGCAATACTTTTTGAGTTTACCCCGGACATACAAACAAACAGATAAACAGACAAAAATTCTAAAAACTGTATTGTTGGCTTCGATATCGATTGTAGATCACGCCTCAAGTATTCTTTTAAAAAAATTTTCAATGTACAGTTTTAACTTTCCTACGATTTTATTATATGTATAGATACGTTTACATCCTTAAAAGTTGATTTCTCAACAAACTAGAAATCGATATCACTTTAAAAGTATATCAAACTTAGTTTTCCACCCGTTTATTGAAATAAAGTATTAATAATAGGACCTCGTAAACAAATAACCGTAAACTTACACATTTTTGAACTTATAACGTAAACAAAATTTTTGTATTTAAAACTGCTCAATTTTTTAATTTAACTGCATTGCTCATCTTTTTGCTACTATTATATGCACGCATATAATAAGAAGATTATCTCTAATTTAAATTTAATATTCAAGTTTTAACTACTTAACCTGAAGTTAACGCCCATGGGGATGCTTCATTTGTTTTTCGATTTAAATTCAAAACAAATTTAAAGAACTTTACTTATGAGAAAGTTTGGTCATAAACAGTAATACGGTTCACACAATTTAGATTTTATTTATGAAATAAACCAGTTCGTTACAGTTCCATCACTCACTTCATGGTATACACAAATATAATCCAACCAAAGCCAAACTCTCTTCGCGCAGCCGCACCACGCCCGGCCTGGCTAGTTCCACAGTTTGAGTTGACAATTGACGTTTCTTAAGTATTGCCTGACGTGTGTTTTAAGTTTTCCTTAAAACTTAAACAGTAAAACTGCAACATCTGACTTCCAACCTCCTGTATTATATCTGAAATCAAAATATGGTAAATATTATGGGACCAAACGGAAAGTATACCTTACTAAACGAAAAGGAATTTTACAAACCGCTTGCTAAATGGCCGAGTTCTAAATTTCCGAGGTAACAAACATAAAAAAAATTCAACTGAATAGAGAACTTCCTCCTTTTTGGGGAACTGGACGAAATCTATAAACACAACAAATACATTCCGTTTTTACTTTTACTAATCCAACTAATATAATAAATGCGAAAATAACTTTATATATTGTTTATCTGTCTCTTCTTCATGCCTAAACCACTGAACCGATTGAAATGAAATTTGGTACAAAGATAGTTTTGGACCCGAGAAAGGACACAGGATAATTTTTAACCCGAAAATCCCTCGAGAACGAGAACTATGCGGGTAAAACTCCGAACTATCTTTTAAACTACGGTAATAGGGGGTTGGTAACTTAGGCTACTTTTATTTTAGAATTTATTCCACACGACTGAAGGCGCGGGTCAACTAGTTACTTATAAATGGCAAATACCACGTTATAAACGTTAGGATATATGATGCTCAATGGCAAATACTATAATTATTTAAAACTCTGACCAATTAATTTTCTTGGACAGAAATTTAAACTCTTGTATTTATGTTTGTATGTATATATTTCGAATCTCCGAAATTAATTTGTTTTTGATAATATTTTACTATTATTATTGATCTACTCGTAATAAGTAACTGTCATCTCCGTGATACTCAATTTCCACGTGATTAAAAGCATTCCTATTTTATGTTTATAAAAAATGAGTTCGCATTTTATGTATTGCCATGTACTATTATTGTGTAATAAGGGCTGGTATTTAATCAATCTATACAAAAGATAGCCAATAGCAACAATGAATTCAACCTGTTAAGCATCAGAAGTTACGCAAAAATATTAACAGAACATAATATCATGTAATATCGCAGTGACAATTATTATACACAAAGATATGAATGACTTATTTAAAAATATTTTTATTTAGTTTTTCGCAATATAAGCTACTCTAAAACAGATGGCGTTCTTAAACATTGTAAGCTTTTCAATAACAGATGGCGCTACTTATAATGTATACTTTTCAAAACCAGATGGCGCTGTTTTCCACTGCAATCCATTTAAAAATAGATGGCACTGTTTTATATCGTAAGCTTTTCAATAACAGATGGCGTATACATTTTAAAAAACGAATGTCGCTGTATTCCAATACAATCTACTCAAAAATAGATGGCGCTATTTTATATTGTAAGCTTTTCAATAACAGATGGCGCCTCTTATAATATAAGTTTTTCGAAAACAGATGTAATTGTTATACATTGCAAGCTTTTTAATAACAGATGGCACTGCTTCACAATGTAACCTTTTCAAAGACAAAAAAACGTTGCTCGCAATGTAAACTATTCGAAAACAAATGGCGCTACTTTACATTGTTATCTCCATAGATATATTTACACGTCCAGATTGATATAATTGGGTGATAAAAAGTGTCCCCATTAAAAGTCTACTAAATTTGGTAGACTTGGGTGATACGTCAGATAGTGTCATTTTAACAATCATAGGAGAACGAGCTGTAGGAAAATTATAAAATATGCCGGTTTGTAATGGAAAAATGTTATCACAATTATCTTGAAAAATCTTATAATAATAGTAGCTGGAACACGTTTTATTACCGGTTTTTGTTCTACAATTACAATTATATATGAAAAAAATGGAGTTTTTAGTCCGATTAATCAGTACTGCCAGTTTTTACTTAATAGGGTAATTTTCCCAAAAAAAAATGGGAAACATATTTCAATATTTCATATGAACTAGTACCTACGTCTTGGTAAATCATAATAAAATTGTGCAACAACGTGTATCTATCTAGATATAATATATGGGCCCACCTATCGTTCCCACCACTGTAATTTCTGTAAACCAGAAACAGGCGATACAATATATGTATAATATTCTATCTAAATACCTTAAATAAAATAAAAATCTATGGAAATTTAAATTACTGATAAATAAACAAGCAGATAGCACTCATAATGGAAAGAAACAACCATCGTCAATAGACACAAAATATGTTTCTAGTGCGACGTCATCCATGTGATGAGGTAGGATGGTATTGCCGGATACCTTACCCTCAAAACTGTAATACGAAAGTAAAAAGCATTGACGCTTTTGCGGCATGAATCAGAGACAGCTCTTTTGTGGCAGCTCAGGTGAGACGTTACCGAACTCTACCAACTAGTAATCTCGATGTTAGTGATATGTTAAGCCCATCGTTCGCCTTTTAAGAACTGCGTGGCAGAATGGTAGATGGTATATTCTTCAAAGACGGGGGGAGGGGGGTCGGTTCAACACATTCGTGCCTCGAAGTAGCATATAAACATTTCTATATACACATATATATTTGCGGAAGTTACTTCAATTTTATTCAGAGTGAAAAGAAGAGGTGGTAAGTATGATGAAATGAATAATGCAATTTCAAAAGTAGTAGGTACACTGATTCGGCACAAATACATTTTATTAAATAAAAACAAAATTAAGAGTGTTAAATTCTCATTGCCTCATGTAAGGCACGTAAAAAGCAATGTAAAACTGAATGGAAATAATCTGGGTCTACTGCGTTTCTTCCGCCGGATCAACTCAATGTAGGGCCGCATTTCGATTTGGCAGTAATTCTATAAAAGTCAACTCGCCAAAAGTACGTATAAAAGTTAATTTGAATAAATTAAAGATCTGTTTAATTCTTGAACAACCAAAACATCTTCTCTCGCATGGAAATGATCGTGATGTATTTATTATTTATTTACACCTACCTACGAATTTTTCACATTTGAAATTAAAGTTACATTTCCTACAAAATTCCAAATCCTATAATAATTTATATGCGTTTGAAAACGCAGTGATTACTGCCAAAAATTTGTGATGTGTAATAGATTCTATTAAGAATAAGGACACATTTATTTGAGACGCACACTACAGAACATATAAAACTTACAACAATATGCAATTTAGACATACAAAACTTTTATACACAATACGCTATAAAGACAAAGAATAAAAAAAAACAAAAGAGATACAAAGTACATAATGATGGTGTGATATCTCAAATTGGCCTACCACTCAGCATGTCGCACGTTTAATAATAAACTGAAATAATTACAAAATTACGATTGTTGGGAAAACGCGTTTAAAGTTTTGTGATTACGATGCAGTCTATATTTTTCCAAATTAAAATAAAGTTGGAAATGATACAGTAATTCTAATAATATTTAAGTATTACCAATAAAATAGCCTTTCGAATAATATATAATAATCATTACTATTGTTTATGAATAATAAAATACAAGGGTTTAAAAAACATACTAGCGACTTAATTCGTTTTATGATTAAAATACAAATTAGTGTTTAAAATAAAATGCAGATATAGTGCAGTTTATTATTAACAAATATCCAAGAAATGTTATATATTAAGGTATAATGCTCTTTTCATATAATAAAAAGATAACATTTCAGTAATATACAATAAAGCTACTTTTAATATTAAAGGAATGAAGCTTTTTTTCAAAGACACTAACTTTTTTACACTAACGTTATTATAAATTAATAAGATCAATTAACATTAAGATCTCATAAATTGAGAGAAAACCTTTACAATTTACAGAATGCTCTATTCATATAATAAAAAGATAAAATTTCGGTATTATACCATAAAGTTACTTTTAATATTGAAGGAATGAAGCTTTTTCAAAGAAATTTACTTTTGTTATTATAAATTAATAGTTAAATCAACATTAAGATGCCATATAAATTTAGAGAAAACCTTTACATTTTACTGTCTCGCATTAACTTTGTTTCGCTTACTAACATTCAATCAACAAAAAATTAGATTTGTTGTATTATTTTTTTTATAAATCATCTTCTTAAGTGTCTTTATATAATACATGTATTATGTATTAAGATAATATTATCTAAATATTATCATAGGAAACAAAAACATTTAATTTTAAATCAAAGCATTTGAGACAGTAAAAATGCAGTAAAATAAAACTCAAAAACGAATTTTCCTAATAATAAATAACAGTCATGTTAATGCTTTCAGCATAAATCAACTTACACAAACTAACTAAAAAATACAAAGGTATTCTTAATTAACGTTACTCATTGGTAGGAATGAGATCAAATCAAATTATAATTTTACGATAAAAAAGTGTAAAACATAAATCAAATTAACAGTCGAGTTATGCGCTACTAAGAATTACGTCATTATTTTATTTTCTATGAACATTTTTGTAGAAAATAAAATATTCATACTTTCTATGAAATTTTATTTTCTACATCATGTTATAGAAATTTGCATAGTACGCAGGGATTAAACCTTTCGTAAGGAGCTCTTTTAAATCCTTCTTCTTATTGGCGCTTGTTGTTTTTCGGTACAGTGCACTGTCATTGTCATATCTTTCATTTTCTTTCTTTTGTTTCGCACGTTCACCTCTTTATACAATTCATCCTCGTAAAAACATTTATAGGAAAAACGTGAACGGATTTCTTTTATTCATTTTTAAATGCTTTATTTCATTCCAATTTTACCTACAGTTTGCCCGTTAGTATTGGTATTAAAATTATACCCCAGTCCTTTTGCAGTTTTTTAATGTCGATAAATGAATCTAAAGTAATTTTTGTGTACAACCGGGTTACTTTCCAGACTTGATTAAAGTAATGTATTGGTCGGAGGTTTTGTCGGGTCGGAGGAAATTGGGCCTGGCTTCAAGTTTTTTCTACCTTCTTTTCAATGAGGCTGTGCACACTGGCTGCCTCATTCTATGTGTGACCTCTGATGAGACAATAAACTGCAACAACTCATAATTAGAACGTTAATTTAAAAAATATTTAATATTAAACAGAACCAACATCTAATATTTTAATAAACATCCAAAAATTTTAATAATAAAACATAACAAATTTAAAAATTCTTACAATACATCGTAATGTTTAATCGTAAACTGAATCAAATCGAATTTTTGCCAAATTAAATAGCCATCTTTTAAAAGTAAAACGAAACAACTTGAAATAGTTCATTTTACATCCAAAATAATAGAAATGCAAGCAGTTACCTTTTCATTGTATAACGAACTATTGAGTATTAAAACAGGCACAAGCACGCAGCACTCTTGTCGCTGATGGCGTAAAACTAAATTTATACATAAGTAATCTGTGAAACTAAATGAGACGTTTTATGAATACTCATTGGCTCAATTTTTCAAACTTAAAGAGACGACATGTCTTCTATCTCGCTTGTTTTTGTCCGAATCAAGCGACCGTTAGACTGTATATACTCTTTACGTGGACTTAGTTCGTTTTTTTATTAAATGTCAAAAACTCAAAATTTTTAATTATTTCAGTTTATTATTAAAGGTGCGATGTGTTGGGATCATAGTGGCAATCCCAACGCCGATTTTCTGTGGTAGCCAGTTCCCTGACAATTTTATTATAATTATATATTTTAATTTATATTCCCGGCAAGGCATATACTTACGTTATTTATACTTCGGCAGAATGGTTATGTCGGACTCATACCGACTAAAACCCCAAGTTTGCCGACTGCGGCGCAATCAAACGCACTATAGACACCTCTCACGGACGCGATGTCTCGGAAGTCGGAATGGTTCACTTTGTTCCGCACCAGTCCGAAATATCGCGTTCGTGAGAGGTGTCTATGGTGCTATGCTCCAATATTAATTGTACGTAACATTGACTTCTGTTAATCTCTAAATATTCTGAGGTTGTACTTAGAAAATACTAACACTATGTTAACGACCAATCACCAACGTTATCCCCCGTGTTGGTCCGGGCTCCTTTTAAGAATAGAGCAACTGCCCTTCTACCAGACAGGCAGTAAGAGGCGACCAATTGGCTATACGTGTCACTACTGGGTGGTAGAATTCCACGTCTCGCAGGGTTATTTGGTATCACCGCCTAACCTATTCCAGCTGCAACAGCGTTAATGCTTTTCATTGTCGTGTTCCAGTTTGGAGCGTAAGGTAGCCAGTAGACATGTGGCATTGCGATCACGCCACTAAGATTGCAACGCGACATTAACATCTTTGGTGTTTATAGGACATGGGTTCTCTTTCTATCAGAAGAGTCATCTGCCTGTTTGCTATCATATGATATAAAAAATAATAAAGAAGGAAAAGGTAAAGAGGTGGCTTCATAACCTGGTGAACTATCGCAGAACTGTATCTCCTGGTAATCAAGGTGCTATTGACAACTGAAATTGTCTCTTCTCTCACCATAAGTAAAAACCGTAGGACTGAAAACAGATATCACAATAAAATTGCAACCTGCCTTGGTTTTTTTATTTGACGAGCTCGCAGGCGGGCAAATGGGTCACCTGATGGGAAGCGGCGAGCGATGTACATGAACATACACAACATAAGAAGAGATGCGCTGCCGACGCATAAGAAATTCATTAGTCCGCCTCGTAAAAGATCCAATGTCATACTCTCAGGAAATATAGACTTAGGGGAGTTCATTCCATAATTTGGTAGTATGAATTAATCAACTAAAGGTGCACTGTTAATGAACACCACATAAAAACACTAACATCTTAGACTTATATTGTGTTAAAATATAAAAACTTACACTTTGTTGATTTTACTTGTTTACAAATAAAATACCGCTAGGCAATGATATTCTAATAATATCATTACCGCTAAGCCATAATTTCGAACAGCCTAATATGAAGGGAGATATAACAGATGATAATTAAATTCCGTTGTTGCAACAGCTGGGTTTCGGGTTATATTTATATAGGCAAACATAACAAGTTATTTTAAATACGTCTTTTCATGTAAACCGTTAAACTTTGGAATGTAACAGTTTTCCCGAATAGCTTATGTTTCCAAACGTAGATCAAGTTTGTTTTAATGAATGGACGATGTATACACATCTACTGATAAATGCTTGCATATTTAAGTAGTCTGAGCAGTATACTATCAAACTAGCTACTATGTAGTAAAATCGGCCAAGCGTGTGTCGGAACACGCGCAATATAGGGTTCCGTAGTTGTCATCACAATAATGGCCTTCGCAGACGACAGACTTTTGTCCACCGAGGACCAAATTTTCTAAATCGTGAAAAAATATCCGCCGACAACTTGCCACGGACTCAATGTACACGGTGTGCGTGCATAAGTATATTACTCTAAAGCGCTCAACGCAGACAAAAGTTCGCTGTGTGCGTTGCTGCTCCTAGTCATGTTAGTCCTATTTTTCGAGGACTCCCCCGTACTCAAGGGCGGATCCAGGCGGGGGGTCCCCCCTCCTCTAGTCAGGGGTCTAGGTATGGATTTATTGCAAACAAATAAGGATTAGAGCCTATCTTGACTCAACCTCCAATAATTAAGTGACCCCCCTCCGAAACGAAGGCTAGATCCGCCCTTGCCCATACTTTTGTCTAGTCAGGTCTTTCGGCGTCCTCGGTTATTAGGTGGACGAGAGCAATGCGAGGCGCGGAAGGTTGGACTGATCATCGGTTAATTAGTTCGAAAGTTCGCCTAAGCTATAAACTTCCTACCGAGCCGAGCAAAGCATAAAATAGGTACCATCTCGGCTGGCACTCCCAAATCATGCAAATTCAACTCCAAAACAAGAGTAGCTTCAATACAACTTTTAGTGCTGTAACACAACACACACATGTTGAGGGACTCGAACATACATCCTGTAAACGCATATTGCAAATCTTTGGAAGTATTACGACGATATACCGGTATATGATATATATATATATATATATATATATATATATATATATATATATATATATATATATATATATATATATATATATATATATATATATATATATATATATATATATATATATATTAGGGATGGGCCGAAATTCGTTTTACATTCGGTTTAACCGAATTTCGGCAGCTTGAACCGAACTTCGACATTCGGCCGAAATTCGGTTTAAATGCCGAACATTCGGCACTAGAAGAAAGTATCTTCTTGCACTAATTTGCTTGAAATCTATGCTAATGTTATATAAAGAGAAAAAATTTGTATTCTATATTTTTATATATTGTATCATCTAAACTCAAAAACTACTAAACCGATTTTAAAAAAAAATTTCACCTTTCACGAGTAACATAGGCTATAATACTATACTTTCGAAAAAAACAATTGACCTAGCAGGCCACCCGTGAAACATCCCGCTAAATAAAAGAACATAAAAACAAAAGTGAAAAAACTTCGGCATAGATTTTTGAGTTCGAAGAGTTCAAAAAATATGTAAAATGGTTGACCCGGCAGGTCATCCCTGAAACTTTCTGCTAGATCTTTATCTATATCTTAGCACATTACAGATTTTTTCAGAGTTCAAAAATCATAAATTTGTTACAAATATATTATAGTACATAGAAGTTGTTGTAAATGACAGTAATTTCAAAATTTTTGAAATGCTATATATTTTAAAAACGATGATTGATTTTCAAATGACATTCAACGCAATTTTTGACCTCTAAAATGTTTTCATAGCTACGTAATTTACAGACTCAGAAATGTCGAAGCAATATGAAAAAAGTTTCTTTGAATTTTCGATATTACTAAATCCCAAATAAATCGACCGATTTTGATGCAATTTGCTTATTTGACACAATTTATAGAAAGAAAAGCTGATTAGACTTTTAAGTCAATCGGTATATTAGTCTGAAAGTCATTTTAAACATGCTAAGTTTGCTCTAAACAACAAAATATTAATATTTGAAAAGCCGTAACTTTTGAAAACTTGATTTAATTTTGATCTGTGAAACTGTATTTGAAAAAATTTCGAATTTATGTCGAAAAAACACTTTTTCCAAATTTTTTCGTCAACGATAACTTCCGAACGGAAGTTATTTATGAATTAGATGCAGTTTTTTAACAAAAAGAGCTGATAAAATTTTATACTCAATCGATACATTAATTTGTAAGTTATATTAAAAAAAATATGTTTCGTCAATTTTCTTTGCAATTTTTTCAAAATTTATCAAAATATTCTAGTCCAAATTGGTTAAAATTGTTGGAAGCCAAGTTGAGCAGAATATAAATCAATGCCATTAACCGCGTTTCGATCGGTCAAGCCGTTCAAAAGTTATGAAATGTTTACATACATACACATACAACCATACATTCTCTCTCACTCACACACATACATACATACATACATACAAACATACTGACGTCATCGCAAAAATAGACAGAAAATGTTTCATACGTAGCGGGAAGTTGAAAATCAAAAGTATGATATAGATAAAGATGCATATATTTTAAAACATGATGATTTAGATCTTTTTAATTGCATTCAACGTAATTTTTACCTTTAAATGGTTTTATTAGCTCCAAAATCGGTAGTTTAAAAAATGTCGAAGACAAGGTAAAAAAATAGGTAAGTCAGTTGACTCTGCAGGCTATCCTTGAAACTTCCCGCTAAATTGAGGTATTTTAGGCTCAAAATAACAAAAGCTGTAGTTTTTGTTAGCATTTTTTTTTTCAAGGTTCAAAATTCTGACTATTGTTATAAATGACAGCAATTTCATTTTTAAAAAGCTGTATATTTTGAAAACAATGATTGATTTTCATCCTTTAAATGGCATTCAACAAATGTTTGAGGTCTAAAATGTTTTTGAGCTACATTCTCGATGAAAACTTGATTTTCAGAAATCGGGGCAAAATCAGTAACTTCCTTATCTATATACCTAAGTAGCAGAAAGTTAATAATAAAAATCCATGCCTAAATTGGAACAATGTAACTCAATGTATCAAAATGTTGCTGTTAAATCATTAATTCACGTGCGTTGCGAAACCCATTAACGATATCTTATATATCCATACTAAAATTATAAATGGGAAAGTGTATCTGTTTGTTTATCCGTCTTTCACGGCAAAACGGAGCAACGAATTGACGTGATTTTTTAAGTGGAGATAGTTAAAGGGACGGAGTGACATAGGATACTTTTTTTCTCTTACTTTACGCGAGCGAAGCCGCGGCAAATATAATAGCTAGTAGTAAATAGTAAAATAGGTAAATAGCTAGTATAAAATAATTAAATTTTAAGTAAATTCGTAAAAAAGTCACGACGTGTCGCTTTTAAGAAAGCGCCCCAAAATTAAACCGAAGTTCGGCCGAAATTCGGCCGAATTTTTGTATTTTCACCGAATGTTCGGCCGAAGTTCGAATTCGGTTCAAACCACATTCGGCCCATCACTAATATATATATATATATATATATATATATATATATATATATATATATATATATATATATATATATATATATATATATATATAATAACTGATATGGTTATGAAAACGATCACTGAATATAGGTATATTAATTGTATCATGTGTTTCATGTTCACTTCCATTATTAAACATTTTATTTGTATCAAATAAAGCTTTGTGCAAATGTTTGATTGAACGATGGTCGCACGGCATTATTTTATTGCACACTAGCTGTTGCCTGCGACTTCGTCGGCGCGGACTTCGTTTACTCCGCACTGCTCCTCCCCGTAGGTGATAGCGTGATAATATGTAGCCTATACGTTGACCCGACCTGTTAGTAATATTCATGCAAAATTTGAAATAAATCCATGCAGTACTTTTGAGTTTACCTCGGACGTATACAGACAAACAGATAAAAATTCTAAAAACTATAATTTTTAGCTTCGATATCGATTATAGATCACGCCCCAAATATTTAAAAAAAAAAATTCAATGTACAGTTTCGACTTTCCTACGATTTTATTATATGTATAGAAGATGCCTTTGCATATCACTGTCACTTAGTCTATAATAGCCACGCGCGCGGAGGCGCGAGCAAAAGCTTTTGTTTGGCGTCAATTAATTAAAATTTGAAAAATCACATTGTTTAAATAATTCCTTTATAAATCTTAGACTTCGTTCAGCCCTTTTCTATACAAAAAAGATCATCTCGAATAGTTAAAAAATATTTTGATAAATAAGATGTTTTAATTTTAAAAACATTTCAAATTTTTTTATAGGTACCTTAAAAAAACATTCGCTAAGTATTATAGTTTTTTTAACAATTTTCAAAAGCTTAAAGCCTACTTTTTTATCATAACAATTGTCACTTCCGTTAACAGAAAAAAACGCCATTTCAATTTTTTTTTTGTAAAGAGAAATGGGAATGAGCCATAACTCATATTTTTGGACGATTGAAACGTCTTTCCGCAGGAAACTCACTTGTCGACTAAATTATAAGTCACATGAATGCAGTCTCGGATGTTAGCTAAAAACAGGGGCGTAGCCACCGCCGTATCAAGGTTACGGGGCCTCCGGGCTACAGAGGCCCCAAACCTGTGTAAGCAAAAATTAGTAACAACTAACAAAAAAGTGGGACAGGAACGGATATCAGACTTGTCATTTTTGCCTATATAAAAGCAAAAATGTTATTAAAACTAAAATCTTCTTCAGCTATAGATGGTTTAATAAATCAAATTGCCAAAAAATGCAAGAAAAGTTTAGGCATATTTAATTTTAATCGTTTAGCTAGCTCAATAGGAGTGATAACTTATAATCAATAAATATTCATCAGCTGTGCTTAATTCACACTTTGCGTATTCATTCCATGCGTAGAAATTTAATCCGTTCTGAGTGCTAAGTGTGAGTTTTTCTTTTTGCATTCGATCGTGAGCGCATTTCGAGTTTACTAGGAATTTGTATGTGATTTGTACAGGGCCACCTAGTGGTAAACTGGTTTCTCATGTTTACCACTAGGTGGCGCTGTACAAATCACATACAAATTCCTAGTAAACTCCAAACGCGCTTACGATCGAATGCGAAAAGAAAAACTCACACTTAGCACTCTGGTGATTTAAATTTATTCGATCGTATAGAGTATGGTTGTAGGTCAGAGTAGCGATTAAGCAATTTACAAACGCTACAAGAAAAAAAAAAGGTCTTGAACCGCGATATTACAATTATTTATCTTTACGTATACAAGTTTTAACACTTCTCAGATGGACTTCGGTCTTCAGGCTTTACACCTTGACTGGCTCGGAAGATCTTTCTTTTCCACATCCTTGAGTGATGTTATCAACCTCCATAGCGGTGACGTAACCTCCATGACCGTCATACTAACAAGTTGGCAAGCTGGTTCTGACGTTAAGCTCTTCAGCGGCGCCACAACAGTAGTGTTCGTTCTACAATAGGAATAAGCCAATAGCATCATTGGCTATTGGCTTATTCCTATTGTACTTGTTTCATTAAAAAATAGAGAAAATATTCACTTTTACTAAATCAGTAGTCGTCTGGTCTACCGACCATAACATTTGGCTGTAATTATATCGAATGTGACACTTCATTTTGTTTTACTCAGTTTCACAAGTGTAACGAAATTTAGAGCAATAATGAGTAAACACAAATATCAGAATAATGATGTATTCTAAGGTAAGGTAAACTATTCACGTAACAAAACTTCAATCGAATCTTTTAAGGCTCTTACAAACAGATACGTCGCATCGTGCTACGACGCGGCACCATGCGTAAGAGCTCTCAACGCTTCGATTCGATTGAAGTTTTGTTAAATGATTAGGGCTCAAGTGCTACATTGGTTTGTCTACTTGAATAATTTATCACTGCCTAGATAAATCGTTTGACGTGATCGGCGCCCGTGTGCATAACACGGGCGCCGATTCCGTGGGTGCTTCCAGCACCCACGGGAGATAAATAGTGGGCGCCACGCATCCACGACTAAATCTAAAATAATTCACATTCTCATCTTCTAATAATTATATTATTTAGATCGCGCTTTTTAGTTGTCTACTGGCAGCTGAGGATGCACAAAATCTTTCTCTGCGGCCGTTTTACTCAACAAGATGGTGCTGTCTTATGTCTTCATTGCAAACTATTCTTGGCAATTGTAGTGTCCTCCTGTTTTTTGAACAACATAAAAACTCAGGAAGATGATGCCAAAGCAAAAGAGTTTTTTAAAAATTCAGTTTTTTTAATCTATTTGTCATAAAATTTCTGATCTGAAGAGCTCTTGGTCGCATTGAAACTTTAAATGCTACATTGCAGAAGATTTCTTTACATCTACATAAAACTTGATAATATCAATACAGTCAAAGAATTATATCGTCCCAAAGAGCTGAAGAACAATTTGAAAACGTCTGGAAATCTACTGTAGATTTGCCTATTTTGGAATTGGATGAGCCTAAAACTTCAAAAATACGGAGAATACTTAAAAATATAGACGGCTCTACAAGAAAAATACACGAATTTTGTATATGACCTGACTTTTATCGAAACATGTATTTGAAGTGTTAAAAGTCATAGGCCAGTGATTCCCAAAGTGGTCTATATCGACCGATAAGGGGTCTACGTCAGCGAAAAAAATTTGGGGGTCCATGAAATGAAAATGAGGGTCCACGATAGTGGATCTCAACACATACACTGACAGTACCTATTTACTTACATCATAATATCTTATAATATCAAAATATATACATTATTTATAAAAGTACCTATGAAGTAAAAAAAATATTATATATGTTTATAAAATTGAGTAAGTTGTAGGATGTTGGTATTCGCTTTGTGGTCGCAATATATTTTGAACTTGTAAAAACCTGAGAGTCGCAGTCTCAGAGCTTCGCTACCTTGCACTGACTTGTTCAATTCGTCACTCTATAAATACGAATGTGGGACAAATACGTTTATTACCTAGTTTCCTGAATCTTGAAAAGGAAAGTGCTAAGATAATATTTTAAAAAATATAAACAGATAGTTTATCACTCAAATTATAGTGAGTGTGTTATTTTGTTTGAGAGTGCTGGAGAAAAGTAAGTACATTATTTTTTATTAAATTTTAGTTTTGTACTCGTAGTTAGCAAAGATAGATAAATTACGCCAATCATGACTTTAGTTATTAGTAGTTTAATATTCAATCATGCAAAATTACACGAGTACTCCTCAATAGTTTTTTTTGAAAGTTTTAGCAATCGGTATTATAATTACAGTGCAATCTCCGTAATTCGAGCTAATTGTTGCAAGAAGATGTTCGAATTATGGAATGTTTTCGGAAAAATCAAAAAATATTTTTAATATACAGCGGCTGGATTTTCTGTCTTATTTAAATAATTTAATTTTGCCCACAGATAACTGATGCCATGTCCGAATCTAAAAAATGTAGACAGTACAGTGTTGATTATTTGAAATTTGGCTTCATTCCATCATTGCCTTTCGCCATTGGACAAAAAATTGCCTATGTGCCTTTTATACAACAAAGTTTTGGGCAATGACGCTATGAAACCATCTAAACTGCAATATCATCTGACAAGATGCCACCCTGATAAAACAGAGAAAGATTTGAAATACTTTCAAACACTCAAAGATAAACTTCAGAAGAGACCTATACTGGACAGAATGTTCGCTTCGACGTCACAAAGAAATGATGATGGTTTGCGGGCGTCTTACAATACCTCGTTACTTATAGCAAAATCCGGAAAACGGCATACTATCGGAGAGAAGTTAATTTTGCCAGCCGTTGAAGAGGTTTTACACAAACCTGCATCTGATATCATTAAAAGAATTCCCTTAAGCAACAATACTGTTGCTGTTGCAAAAATTTCAGTGTTAGATTGCATGAATCACTTCATTTAGTAATTGATGCAGTAAACCGAATCCGAAGCAACGCGTTGAATACGCGGTTATTTGCGCAGTTGTGTGAAGAAAATGACGAACACTGTCATCAATTACTCCTTCACACTGAAGTACGCTGGCTGCCGAAAGGCTTATGTTTGACAAGATTTTTTGCACTTTTTGAGACTATTTTAGAATTTCTGGATACTAAAGATAAAATTTTGAAAGAAAATTTAATAAAGAGGAAAAGAGACATCGCCTATTTAACAGACTTGTTTACAAAATTTAATATGGTTAATTTGCAATTACAAGGCGACAGTTTAAATTTGATTAAAACAAAATCCATCTTATCAGCGTTTCTTGCCAGAGTTAAACTAATGAAGCAAAGTATTGGACGGGGCGAATTTTCTCAGTTCCTCTATTTGTCAGACAAGCTGCCAGGAAGACGACGTTTCAACTTACGTTCAACATTTAAATGCCCTCTATTCAGATTTTGAATCTAGGTTTGAGGACATTTTGACTATGGTAATACCACCGTGGATAATTAATCCATATGGTGGCATAGAAGAAACGAATGTCATAATACAAGAGGAACTGACTGAATTAAGTACAAACGAAGAACTTAAGGTTCGGTTTAAAAACGGATATCAGCAATTCTGGCTGCAAAACAACATACCCGTTACTTATCCCGTATTATGGAATATAGCGAGGAAATTTTTAATTTCCTTCCCATCGTCATACCTAGTGGAAAGGGGGTTCAGCGCTGTTACCGATCTCCTAACGAAAAAAAGAAAAAGACTGGACATCATTAGCCGAGGAGATTTAAGATTAACCCTTACAAAATTGACGCCAAATGTTGATAATTTATTATTAAAGGTTCATCCTTCTCACTAAAAATATTGACTTATCGCTTGTGTTATTTTATTTATAGTTTATTTTATGTTTATTTAATGTTAAGTACGTATATTTTACATAAAAGATACAAAATTTTGAGTAGTTTTAATTTAAATTCAATTAATAAATGTATAAATTAACGTGTTTTTTCTTTAAGAATTTAACACTAAACTTCACTATAGTTAGAAATTTACAGGAAATCAATATCAGGTAAGTAGGGGTCTACCCAACACGGAAAAACATGCCAAGATGTCTACGACACAAAAAAGTTTGGGGAACTCTGTGACATAGGCTCTATTGAGAAACGCATTACTAAAGATACTATGGCACACTTGAGGAACATGGAACTATTTCTTACTCAGCAAAATAATGATACTTACAAGCAATTATTGTGATTTTTTTATGGAGATGGCTTTGATATGGATCGGTTGACTTTTCACGCACTTACGCAGCTTCGATTTCATAGATTTCGTTTTTTGTGTTGCTACTTGTCGATAGATTGATCGCCATACAAAATGGCGCCACCTAGAGTGTCACTACTTTTGAAGATTAATTTGGTTTTTTGTAGTGTTATTCTTTTTCGGGATAATAACTAGCCTATTACGTAACCAATATCTGTTTCTGAGTCAAATTTCATCCATTTTACATAAAGTACTTTTATTTAATATCGATATGGAAGCGCTTGACCAGTCTCGCCTGATTGTAGGCTGATGCGGCCTAAGATGAGACGCGCTTCCCTAGAAGGTACATGTTCACTCTTCTCTTGCATATCCCCAGATTGTACTCGCCAGGGAATAGACTCATGAAGCATGTTCAATGGAGTCCTTTGCGTTTTGTTAATAACCCATAACTCCCCAGTACTTCTAAAATGTAAAGCCGGCGCCAGATATAGCTTCAAACATTTGAACACTTTTGCTTGCTATGTGTGGCACGGGACTTCGAAAATTGATTGATTAAACTTTGAGGAGACTTTATCAAGGTAATCGTCAAATATTTCAAGATTGGGGGACTCCCGGATCCGCTACTGCCCAGGGAGATTCAACTGTACCATGTCAAAAATAAAGTGATATTCGGTTGGCCCCAAACGGTGCATCTGTACCGCTAGACCATTTCAATTTAAGCCTTTTTAACTAATTCTTGTCTTAAACCAATACTTTTAAATTCGGCAAATATATCTTCACTCCCGCACAACAATCACATATAATTGTTCTCCTGGGTACGAGTATAACTTTAAAGAAATACGTAAATCGGTTGACCCTGTGGGACATCTCCGAAACTTTTCGCTAAATTGAGGTATTTTAAGCTCAGAGAGGCTAGTATTTAAGCATAACGATAACTCTTCGAGTTCAAAAACCTAGTTTGTAAAAATGATAGTATCTCAATTTTCGAAAAGATGTATGTTTTCGAAATCATTGATTGTGATTTTTTGAATCGCATTCAATGTAATTTGTTAGCTCTAAATTGTTTTATCTACAAAATTGATAGTTAAAAAAATTCGAAATACTGTAAAAAATTTTTTTTTTCAAAAATTTTCGTCATTGATAAACCCCGAACAAACCAAGCGATTTTAATCCGAGTTTACTGTACTTGATGTAATTTTTAAAGCAGAAGAGCTGACTGGATTTTAAATAAATCGGTATCGGTATCAGCATACAAATTATTTTTAATATATGAAGTAATTTGGCTGTGAACAGCGTAACTTTAACATTTGAAAAGCTGTAACGTTTGAAAATTTGATTCGATTCTAATTTTGAAACACCATTCGACGTAGTTGAAAAAATAATTTTTCATAATTTTGCGTCTACGATAACTCCTAAACAGATAAACCGATTTTGATGCAATTTACGACATTAGACGCAGCTTTTTAAGGATATTGTATATTCAATTGGTACATTATTTTGAGTTATTTAAAAAAAACTTTTACTTATTATTTTGAGGTTTTTTCATAATGCCACAAGATCTCCTAAGCCAAGTCGGTTCAGATTATCAGGAAATCTAAGTTAAGCAGAACCTAGAAAATAGTCCGAAAAGGTTCCTAGGACCACAAAATCGGGGCAATCAGTAACTTCCTATCTACATACGTAGCGGGAAGTTAATAATATCACATGAGCCTGATCCTGATGTGATAATTTTAAAGTACATACATACGTACAGACATACTGATGTTATCGTGAAAACAGTCTGAAAGAGTAACGTGGAGATCAGGTGAAAACCCAGTTTTCGAAAATCGGAGCACCATCAGTAACTTCCTTATCCATATAAGTAGTGGGGAAGTTAAAAATATCACAAGGGCCTGATCCTGACGTGAAAATTTTTAAGTACATATTATACTCGAAAATCCTTTTTCCGCTTTTTATATTTCAAATCTGTTTTTTTAGAAAATATATTTATTATTTCTTAAATAATGAAATACCTCATCGCAGGCACTAGCACAAGTATTACAATATTCAAATAATTTTTTTTTGTATTCTTAAAATCGAATCTTTACTACAGCCAACTGAAAATTACCAAAAAAACACACACACACAAAAAAGTAACTCACACTTATAGTGTAGTTAAACTTGGTATCTATATTTGCGTGTTAACAGATTAAACTATTCGTCTAGTACATTTTTGAGTTTTAACACAAAGGTACAGTGTATAATGAAACTCAAAAATGTGTATTTTGCAATTGTCTGCATAGGAAATGTATTTTATTCACTAATTCCCTTTTTGGACTTATATTTGCATGTACATTTGTGCATACTCTTACACGTAAAACATTCAAGTGTTAAATAGCTTGTCTGTACTTGTGAGATAAAATTACTCGAAATGTAAATATGAAAATTAAGATTTTACAATATGACATATACCTATGTACGTGGCCATTCATTTATTACGTACCTAAGTTAGGAGTGGCCCCCTTCACACAAATGTCATTTTTTTCTTACAAGGAATTGGAACTTGGGAGCGGCGGTGAACACGAGCGACACGTTGCCAACGGCAGAGATGGCAACTGCAGCCGTCCGCGTCGACGAATCGCCGTCGGCTGTGACATGTCAGCTTCGAAAATATCAGCAGTAGCCGTCGTCAGCTTTCTATGTAGTATATGAGCCAGTTGCAAAATGGAAATGGATTGGAAAAAATAAAAACAGGTTTATTATGCGATCAAGAAATATTAATTAATAAAGAACAAGATGGACACTCACTCTATCTACTTTTGGAAAGAAACGAGTAAGAATTTTTAAATTGTTTTCGAATATTCATTCCTTCTTTTGTTACGGATATTTTTAAAAATTGTACATTTTGCTAAGATATCCTATCCCAGAAAAGCATCTAAACAAAACTGTCTAGCTTGTAATTATAATCAGAGACGCGTGCACACTCCGGGACTATTTGAAATCGGTCGACAAAATCAAGAACGCGGCACGCTACAACTGCAAGCGTCGCTAGAGGTCGACGACTGACGCCGGTTGGCCTCTGCCATCGGTAATGTGTCGTTCGTGTGAAAAGGAGCGCTAAGATCAGAAAAATGCGTTAAAATTATACTTTGAAAACTTGTCCCTGTGTAAGCATAAAGAAATATTAAGAAAAATTGTAACATAACTAACTAAAATAATATGAAGTAATAAATGAATGGCGCCTACTCAAAAACTTATTATGAATATAAATATTATCTTAAAGTTCAGATAAAAGCGGCGCCGGCCCTGGTGTAGAGCGAGAAGAGCGGTCGTTCAAGGCCCCCTGGCTCAAAGGGCGCTAAAATTCAAAATCCTTAAATAATAAATTAAAGCATATAAAAATTGGAACGTTTAGAGGATTACACAAAATATTCGAATTTATGGTAGGGACTCGGTAGACTTCTGATTTTTTGTATCTGGTGAAAGTCGACCACAGGGCGCTGAACGACAATCTTGTTCTACTTTCATCGAAAGCAAGCAAAAAGAAGCAGGCAAGGCCAGCGCTAGATACACGTGACAGACAGGTGAGTCCATTCTTTTGCAGTTGGCAGCTCGAGGAAATTTAGTTTAATAACAAACATCAAATGCAGATTTCAATTAATATTGCGATGTCGACGTGCTACCTAATTTAATTTCAACCGACTGTTCAAGTCTAAAATTTGACCATTTAGAATATGATTAAATACCTATTGAATAGAAATTGAACTCCTAGAAAGTTTTAGGTATACAACATCAAACTTTTTAGGCTTTACGACATACCTAACAAGTAGAAAATCAAGTTAGAAATACTGCTGCCTGTTGTTATCAGATACTGTTGTTTACTAACGAGTTCATAAGTTTCACCTTGAAGTTTGTATTGATTACAAATTACAACACTACATTCACAATAAGACTCAAATCTATATTCATATAAAAGCATAACATATACACACACATGAGCGTACTGATGTTCTAGGCCATGGGGGGCAACGTAACATTTTAAGACTATTTTTATCTACAATAGTAGATAGCTAGTAGAGGAAAACAAATTGGGGGGGGGGAGGTGAATCTCTCTGCCTCCCACCCCTCGGTACGCCCATGCATACACATATTTATTTGGATATAGTTTTAAAATATATATATATATTTGTTTTTGAAAAATGACGTCTTTCATTCAATATTCATTGTAACATAAGGTACTTCAGACCTACCGGTTCGCATCGGTCCGGTCCGGCCAGCATTTTACAATTAGACCGTAGTCCCAGGAACATTTTTTATATTAATAACGAGCTGAATTTTTGTAAACAGCTTCGTTTTGACAAGACTCCGCACATCTTTTCCTTCTTCAAAAAATCTCGAACCGGGTAACTAATAAAGTTCGGGGCCTTCGAACATTTTAATTCAATGAAGAAAAAATATAAATTAACTAGCTGACCCGCGCAGCTTCGCCCGCGCGTAGATTAACATGTCGTCAAGATAGCTTTTTTATACAAATTTCATCCCCTATTTCGTACCTTTAAGGATTGATTTTTGAAAAAAAAAATTAGCCATGTTTGGCTCCGGCTCTTCAACTACTTCAATGCCAAATTTCATGAAAATCTGTCCAGCAGTTTAGCCGTGAAAGCGTAACAAACAGACAAACATACTTTCGCATTTATAATATTAGTATGGATAAATATTAATTAATAACAATAATATTTTTTTAACTTTAATCGCTTGATTATTTTATGAAAAACACGAAAAAACTTTTGTCCTACACATTTGATGGTTTATCTGCCGAGTGAACAACTTCGTTTTGATAAGTACCCTCCCATCTTTTCTTTCTTCAAAAAATCTCGAACCGGGTAACTAATAAAGTTCAGGGCCTACGAACATTTTGATTCAGTGAAGAAAAAATATTAATTAATAAATATTAATTAATAGCAATATTTTTTAAAACTTTTGTCCTACACATTCGGTGGTTTTTCTGCCAAGTCCTCCACTCTAAAAATCGAGATTTTTAATTTGATATTAATCAATTTAAAAACAGCCTAACTTTCTCACAACAAGGGTTACATTGTCCTACAAGTAAAATGAAAATATTTCTTAGTCCCACACTCGTTTTCTTTTTTATTTGTTCTCTTTTAAGCTGTTCACATAAATTCAGCTTGTTATTGTTCCTGGGACCACTGTCTAATGCGGTAAAGGAAATTGGAACGTGTAACAGGAATTACTACTGTCGCATTTACGTTCCGCGATGGCTGAACGGCTCTGAACTGTTGCGAACGGACTCCGTGACGTCGTCGGCATCTATTCGGAGCCCTATGGCCGTTGTGGAATATGAATAAAGAATAGAGTTGAATCTTTCAAGTGACACGCATACAAGGATGAGTCCAACCTTCGGCTCAGGGAGGGGTCACATATTTGAGGTTCAGTCAAAATAGGTTTTAATCCTTGATTTGTTTGCAATAAATCTATACCTAGATCCTTGCCTGGGGGGGGGTCATGACTCCCCTCCCTGGATCCGCCCTTGAGTACGGGGGAGTCCTCGAACAATAGAACTCAAGTGACTAGGAATGACCCCCGCCCTTTGGATCCGGCCTTGCACGCATACAGCTCCTACGGACGCGGATGGATTTCTTTGCGCGGCATGCGTAACGCATCCTTCCCGGTGCAAATCAATGCGAGCCGGTCGGGGTGAATACCTGAGGACGGCTTTTTATTTACATTATATAAGGCACGAAGCTATCACTAACAGCCGCTAAATTTTGAATAACATACCCTTTTCAGTTCCAACGCTGCATATGCAAAAAATATATGTGCAGTTTACACTATCAATTTAATTTCGCTAGTCCATATACGTTGTAATCTATACAAATAAATAAAATTGAAGTGTCTGTTTGTAATATTAAAATAACCGCTTTTTATTAAACGAGTATGGATATATACACAGTACATATACCAAAATAACATATTTTACAATTTTTGTCTGTCTGTTTGTTTCGGCTAATCTCTGGAACGACTGGACCGATTTTGACGGGACTTTTACTGGCAGACAGCTGATGTGACAAGGAGTGACTTAGGCTACTTTTTTCGAATTTTTTCTACTCGGACAAAGTCGCGGGCGCAACTAGTATTTAAATAATTTATTTTACTTAAAACAATTAAAATTTCAAAACAGCTACATAACGCGTTGTTACATAAAACTTGAAACAACCTGTGCAATTTTCAATTATTAACTTTAAGTGCAGCGAATTCGCTCACGACACGTTATCATATGCCATTGTCTGAGACGGCGTATTATTAGATTTTGATTGAATTACAACAAAATGGTAACATTAAGGAAACAAAGTTTACAGGTGCGTAAAAATTATGAAATCTAAAAAATTTAAGCTGTGTCTAAAAGTTTGACTTTCTTGGATTTATTTTTTATGATATGGTGTATCACACTGACACCCATGTATGATATGGTGTATCCATTTCCAGTACTTTGTACACATTGTATAATAAATCAGACATTTTTGAAGGATCTTTTTATATTACTACAGAATCCAACTGGACGATCTGATTGTGACACTTTGCAGTTATATTTACCTGATAAGTGTCAAAATCACATTTAATCTGCAGTACACACTGTTCAGATAATTAAGACTGGCATTACAATAAATAAAGAGATGGAATTATATAGGTTGAAATATAATTTAATATTTGTTAATATTTACCTCTCAAGTACAGATACAAATACTCACATTCACTATGTGACACCCAGCAAATTTAATGTTTGGAAAGACTATTAAATATGCAACAATGTTCAGGGATATTTAGTGGTAAATAATTTGAGCATTTGTTATGCTTATTATTAGATAAGGTAAAAATTATTTGGAATGACTTGAATACATTTAGAATATCAATTACCAACATTATAATATTAACATGACCATAAATGTCAGTAAAGGCAAAAGTGGAACAGCTGTATATCGTTTTATAAGATAGTTGGCTAACCTATCCATAAATGGACACAGCTGTGGGCTATTTCTTTTGAAAAAACACTGATAATATAAGAAATGAATACAGTATATCCACGTCAGCACTGACAATAATACCATTCGAATTAATTAAAGGAACTGCAGCTTCATTTATTTAAATAAATTAAGCTGCAGTTCCTTAGATATTACTGTTTTAAGGTATGAAAACGCTCAAATTATTTTCCGATGTGTTGACTATTATGTGGTATGTATAGGATAGGTTCTTGCCCTCTTGTTCTGTCGTCATTAAGAAAAATATCAAATTATTTAAATTCATAACAAGGTTTGTGTGTCGTTACAAGCAAACAAAATCTAAACTACATGAATAGGGCCATGAGCGAAACTGATATTATAAGGCAAGATTTTTATTATCTCCCACTGAAAGCTGATTTATACATACACAGTACATAGGCATATTGACAGGGATAACAAAATAAAAAATATTCTGATTGATGATATTCTAATTAACCACTGAATTCTCCACAAGTCAGCAGGACCGCATAAACAAAGGAATTCATAAAAAATAAATCAACATGTCACTACAGTCGGGGCGATCCGGCCACCGGCTGCAGTGGTGACTACGAGACGAACAAGAGAGTCCGGGGAACGTCGGGGCCTCCAACTCTTCACATTGAAAACTCATGGTACGCCAGCATCCAATTTATCTTTTGACAAATAAATCTGTACAAAATATATTAAATATATAATCTGTAATGCTAAAAACTGTAACGCTACCTCTTCAATAGTTCAATCACGATTATTAAATGATTTAAAAAACACAACTCGTTCACGTGTAAGAACAAACATTATCCTATCGGCGTCGCCCTCGGGGGAGACCTATATACAAGTCAACATTTTAAAACCAAACGTCTCAGTCTGTCGCTCCGTCTGCTGTATCCGTGTGTCGCCGTACGTGTCGCGTGTCGCGCGTGTCCTTTGCTTAGTGTCCGTGCGGCGTGGTGGGTGTGGCGGGTTAGTTGCGCGAGTCGTCGCAGTCGCGCGAGATGTGGCCGGGTTTGCCGCACACGTAGCACGTCTTGGTGCCGTCGGGGCAGTTGCGCGAGATGTGTCCCGCCTTGTTGCAGTTGTAGCACGTCTGGCTGCCGCCGTCGCGCCCGCCCTCGGGGCAGTTGCGCGCGATGTGCCCAGTCTTGTTGCAGTTGTAGCACGACGGCTCGTCGGGGCTCTGCGCGCACTCGCGCGCTATGTGCCCTGTGCCGTTACACCTGCCAACATAACGACATTCATTTGAAACTAATTATGAGCGAGCCCTGCAGTAATCGCAAATGATGTGTATGTAACATCTAATGTCTAGGTGAACAAGTAAGTATAATCTGATGGTCAACTCTACTACATTGGACACTCATTTGTCGAACCAAATTTCGCGCGCTCAACGAATAAATATTCGTCATCTACACTCGCCCTTTAATGGCTCGGCCGCACTTGCGTCTATTGTCACAAAGCTTCGTGCATGACAACATAGGTAAACACAGATATGACCTGCTATTATCTGTTATTGTCGCATACATGCCGGACTGCGTGTGTCTTAGCGCGCTATCTTTGGGACGGTAGACGCAAGTACTGCCGCAGCATAAGCAAAATAACAAAAGGAAATTAGAACACTATCTATTTTGTTACAACTTATTCAAGGAAAATTGTCCGTCGGATTTAATTTATTAACCAATGACTTGCCACATCTGAAAATCACTAATTGACTACTGGAGTCATTAACCTCTGAGCACAATGTGTATAGATGGGTGTAGCATTTTTAAGAAGTGGGGCAGAAGTAAATAAATTATAAAATTAGTAAAAACTAAAAAAAATGCTTTTTTTAAATACTGGCCTTTCTTAAATTGTGTAAGTGTATAATGTGTGTATAGAAAGCGGTTGTTTTATGACGGGTTAAAACAGTTTTGTTTCTAATGGCCTTTATACTAGGCAGTTTGTAAAAGGCGAGCGATTGACGAAACGCGTTGACTACCAACACTCGAATTATTATATGTACACTAGCTGACCTGGCAAACGTTGTTTTGCCACAAAAATTATATTAGAGTTGATCGTAGAAGGGTAAAAATTTAGGGTTGTACGTATATTTTAATGCCACGCCATAAAATAAAATTCTGTCCGAAAAATATTTTTTTGGTGGGCCAACCTTATCATTCAGGGGTATGAAAAATATATAGTAGCTGATTCTCAGACCTATTGAATATGCATATAAAAATTCATAAAAATCGGTCAAGCCGTTTCGGACGGGTGACACGAGAATTTTATATATGTACTAGCTGTTGCCAGCGACTTCGTCCGCGTGGACTTCGTTTACTCCGCACGGCACCTGGCCGCTAGGTGATGGCGTGATAATATGTAGCCTATATGTTGACCCGACCTGTTAGTAATCCATACTAATATTATAAATGCGAAAGTATGTGTATAAATGCGAAAGTAAGTATGTGAAGTCTGTCTGTCTGTCTGTCTGTTACGCTTTCACGGCCAAACCACTGAACCGATTTGGATAAAATTTGGTACAAATATAGTTAGAGACCCAAGAAAGGACATAGGATAGTTCTTATCCCGGAAATCCCACGGGAACGGGAACTATGCGGGTTTTTATTTTAGAATTTTTTCCACGCGAACGAAGTCGCGGGCACAGCTAGTATACAGATAAACAGACAAAAATTCTAAAAACTATATTTTTGGCTTCGATATCGATTGTAGATCACACCCCAAGTATTCTTTTAAAAAATTATTAAATGTACAGTTTTGACTTTCCTACAATTTTATTATATGTATAGACAAGATATACCTACTGCAATTTTTCGCGCGGTAATTTTATATTTTACCAATAAAATATATTTTCTTACTCAGTATGTAATTTAAATTTTTAGTTCGATTCAGTAACCGGGGGGTGCAGATGTCCCACCTTACGTCCCTGTGCGTACACCTATGCTAACTCCACCTTAAAGCTCTACTATTGAGAACCAGAGTGTCATGTATTCTCTAAGCTGAAAGGTGGTGGTGCTATAACGCCATCTACTAGGCTATCGGCTACGAGAATAATTTTAAACAGAAAAAAATTGCTTCGTTTTTGTTTCGGAGTTCTGTAACTCTATAATCTGTATGCATCCACATTAATAAATATTCTACAAATCCTACTACTATTTTTTTTTTATTTCTTATTTATTTATTTAAAAAGTATACATCTTAATTATTTGCTGAACATTCTTAAACCTATAATTAGAGGTTTATGTGGATGTTGCACACTTCACATACAACTATAACACTACATTCTACATAACAGTAACAATAATAAAAAATGATGTGGTGTCGTGGGACACCAGGTAGGAACGAACTTCCTTCGGCTAAACGGCACTACTCGCTTGTGTACGCGACTGTCGCGCCTGCGCACGTCTCATTTAACGCTTTTATTCCACGCATTTTTCTTACGGTTTTACTATCACATTTTTTTCAGTTCGGTCGCGCAGCAAAATCCCTATCCCCTCCAAGCCTGCCGTAAGGAACTTCGTTCCAATTATCTTAGCTTAAACATATTCAGTATATTATAAATGCAAATGTCTGTATTATTTATTTAGTTATGTATTACGTATTTCGTTGCATCGCGTTAAAATTTAAAGTACCACTCTGACATCTCAATGTTAAGAAATCCACAATCTTGCATATCTCTAGGCACTTTTTGCCTCGCACTACTCCTCTATGGAATTAATTACCGGCAGGTATGCAACCGAACGAATACGACTTACGGACCTTGAAGGTCCGCAAGAAAAGAGCTTACTCATTCTTAAAAGGATGGTGACGTAACTGTATGGTCCATGGGTGGCGGTGATCACTTACCATCAGGTGAGCCTCCTGTACGTTTACCCCCTTTTTCTATTAAAAAAAAATATTTTGGAGTATAGTCTCTACTAAAATCTCAACTAACAAAAAAAGTGAATAATTACTTTTTAAATCAGGCGTCACTTTTTTTGGAAATCTGCCCCCAACGCCTTAATAGAGGGTGTGAAATTTTATACAGATCAATTTAACGCGAGCGAAGCCGCGGGCAAAAGCTAGTACTCAGAAATCAGAAATACTTTTTACAAGTTATTTGGACACGTCAACATATTTCTTTTTAAAAAAAACTACTACCAGATCGGAAACGCGGCCACACACTGAGAAGATCCGCTGTACTAACATAAATACACCTACTAAAATTAGTACATGTGCTTTGACGCCTTAATGGATCATCATACTCAAATATTATCTAATTACAATAATATTCGTTTTTTCGCCTATTGAAAAATAGTACCTTTTGCATTTATCCAATACAAACAAATAAATCTTACCTCTTTATAATATCAATACAGATGTATACAGAATATTAACAAGAGTTACATTTGAATAGCTAAACAAGTTTATCGGCGACCGTGGAGTGTATAAATTGTATCGATCGTTCACGCCGGCGAACCTACACATAGGTTTCCCAACCGTACAGTGTGAGGCGGGACGTCCCGTTTTAACAGCCTAAATAGGAATGCGGGACGCTAATTGTCCCGCTTTATGGTAAATCAAACACAGGTTAGAAACAAATGTTTCGTATTTTAGTAAACTTCATTTATCGATTATGACTGTTATTTTCTGATTGTGTTATATTTTGTGAACTATTTTGAAAAACAAAGTTTTTATTTTGTCAATTGCTTAAATTTTAAATAAAAGTTGTATCATTTTTGTACGTATGATTTCCTCCTTGTTTTAAAAATATTACCTACTATCGATCGACAACTGATAGATTTTTCATTTTCTTATCGTCAAGAATAAACAAATCAATCAATCAACAACACTTTTAATTTCTTTCTCACAACTTATAAATGTAAGGCTGGATTTTAAAATATTTAGTACTAATAAAACCTTTTTACTATTAATAAATGTATATTATTTTATCTAATGGAATCAGCTAAGTTTAAAAGTAAGTGGGTCACAAAGTGGTAGTGAGAAAATTACCGGGCCATGGCAAAACAATGTTTGGGAAACACTGATATACGATATAACCCCTGGTTCCCGCATAGTTTGTGTGAACTGGCCACCCTACGTGCACAGTACCGAGCGACACAGTTTCGTGATTCAACACGTGCGTTGTTGGCTGCGTAAATAAACATGTGACCGCTGTTATCGTACGTCATCCCCGGGGTCAATTAATACAAGTCGTAACGTGTTCAAAATTAGATAACAGAGTGTAAAACAAATACAAACAGACAAACAGAGCCTTTTAGCTTTCACTCCATATTTTTTTTTTGAATCCGTAATAGATTTTATTTTTCTATGGAGCCGCTTTTGGATTCATAGTATTTTTATAAGTTTTCCCCAACCGGGCTTCTTTTATAGAATACACTATATGATGTTATGCCAGGTAGCTCGTAAAGTTCGAATTTTATTACACATACACTAGGCCACTTTCTATGCACTTTTGTGATATCTTTCGTCGCCTCGTTGGTCGAGTGGTTAGCGTCCCTGACTACGCAATCAACGGGGCTCGGGTTCGATCCCCGACGGGGACAAGCATTTGTGTGATGAGCATAAATGTTTGTATTTCCGGGTTTGGGTGTTTACTATATATATTCTGGTATTTATATATGTATTTCTATGTATTAGTAACGTTGACTAACACCCATAACACAAGCAAATATTTGATTACTTTGGGGTTAGATCAGTAAGTGTAATTTGTCCCGTGAATATTTATTTATTTATTATTTATTATCTTTTACTGAAAAAGTATCGCATATTGAGGTTTGAGCTTTGATGTAGTTTAAATTCATGTCTAGATATGATCTACCATTAAAATACCATTCTATAAACTTAAAAAAAAAATAGAATATACATGTTGTATTAGAATTTAATTACTACTAACGCCATCTATTATAAAACGAATGAGTTAAAATGCTAACGAAATTAGAAATCAGAAGTACTTTATTCAATAAATAAACTTTTTACAAATTATTTTGACGCGTCAACATTTTTTTAAACTTTACCGGATCGGAAACGCGGCCACATACGACACGAGTTAAAACGCTAAAATTAAACGAGTCAAAATGTTAAAATTCTAACGAGTTAAAATGCTACTTTCGCCTGGTAGATTTAATTCATTTTCATTCACTCCATTTTAATACAATATTAATCTATTAATACACTTGTACTTTTTAACTTCCCGCTACGTATGTGGATAAGGAAGTTACTGATTTTGCTCCGATTTTCAAAAATTGATGGCATTCGATTGGATTCCACTCAACTTAGACTTCCTGAAAATTTAAACCAAATGGGTCCAAGAGATTTCGATAAAATTTTGAAAAAAACCAAAAATAGATAGAAAAAAGATAAATTGTTTTTTTTCTTAAATCGGGATTTATTTAAGAAAAAAAAAACAATTTATCTTAGCGAAATGTTAAAAATGTGTTTTTCTTTATAAGATCAACTTTCATTTTTAATACCCATTTTTCCTTGAAAACTATTTTACAAGAAAGCTACCATAAATAAAATTGATTTCTATCAATATTATGCTCTAAGAGCGAAATGGTCGCGCGAGATGGATCTTGAGTTGCTACATATTATAGGTATCCATACTATATTATAGGTAGACCAGAAAATATGGTGTAAAATTTTAGTAGAC
Source organism: Apodemia mormo (assembly GCA_036924255.1). Taxonomy (NCBI): domain Eukaryota; kingdom Metazoa; phylum Arthropoda; class Insecta; order Lepidoptera; family Riodinidae; genus Apodemia; species Apodemia mormo. The sequence goes on from JAUPFN010000019.1 coordinate 31,884,921, forward strand.
AACTTTTATAATTGTTCTGTGTAGATAACGTTGATAATAATAAAAATCGTGTTTTTAATAAATCAAGAAAATTTTAAAGAATTTTTCTTGTAAGTACTAAAAAAATTTAGTCTTAGAAACATGTTTTTTTTTTTTTTAAATTTTGGTTTTATTTTCCTGCGCCCTTCTAGACCAAAGCCTGACGACGCCTTTGATGCGAATATAATGCGAAAATAGTTGGGTTAAAAATACTCTGGCTTTTTTAGGTTAGATAATTATAAATAAAGTCCATACATTAAAAGATGTAATTCTCAAAAAATACTTTTTTTATATTATAAGATAGCAAATAAGCAGATGGATTTTGAGATGGAAAGAGTCAGCCATCGCCTATAGACACCAAAGATGTTAATGGTGCGTTGCTATCTTGTGGCGAGGTCTAATACCACGTGCATAAGTTTACCGGCTACCTGACCCTCCAAACTGGAACACGACAATGACAAGCACTGACGCTATAGCGGCAGGAGTAGGTAAGGCGGTGGTACCAGACCCGGGCGAGACAATGCAGAACTCTACCACCTAGTAGTCACGATGGTAGTGACTCGCATAGCCAATCGGTCGCTTTTTACGACTATAAAATTATATTTTAGAATATAAAATGATAATTTTTAAATATTTGCACATCCCTCACAGGTAGAATATGTTGGTAACGTTTAATTAATTTTTAATAACTTGTAAGACCAATTTTCGAAAAAAAAATTCATCTCATTTTATTTCAAAATATACATTTTTTTGTAGCATAAACGGCCATATTTTTTTACATTAACTTGGAAGTTTAATTTTTTCACAGCTTCAAGGGACTGTAGACCTGAATATGTATATGGTTTTTAATTTCAACTCGATATCTTCACGCATTCTGAGATAGTGTCTTGACAGACAGACAAAGAAGTGATCCTACAAGGGTGCACTTTAAAACACCTGTATTGCTAGTTGTATTGTTACTAATTGAGTAAAAGGTCACCTATAGCAACGGTCGGCCTCTTCCTTGCAATCGCGCGCGAAGTGTCCCGTGCGGTTGCACTTAAAACACTTCTCGCGCTGACGGTTGAACCCAGAGTCGCGTGCGCCAACGCCGCCGCCCTGCGTGCATTCGCGGGCGAAGTGGCCTGTTCTGTTACATTTGTAGCAAACACTTGAACTCATTGCTGAAACAATAAATTATTCTTAATAACTAGCTGCACCTTGAGTAATTTATTTAACCTCCATTCAGTATAAATTTTAATAAAGCAAAATATTTTTGATAATATGTTTATAAGTAAAATATTTTATAGACGCGATAAGATGATTTTTGGTAGGGACATAATCTTATGGTTTCGCATCCGCAACATGCTTATGTTTAAGATAAAATTATGAAATTTTAATTTTTAATATTACAATCAGTTTGAAAATCTACATATATTATATTATATTATTATATTATATTTTATACATATAATAAAATCAATAGGAAAAAAGTAGGAAAGTCAATGTATGTCCAAGGTAAACTCAAAAAGTACTGCATAGATTTACTTCAAATTTTGCGTGAATATTACTAATAGGTCGGGTCAATATATAGGCTACATATTATCACCTACGGGGTGGAAGCTGTGCGGAGTAAACGAAGTCCGCGCGGACGAAGTCGCAGGCAACAGCTAGTACGAAACACAGTAGTTTTTTTGGCTTTGGTATTTTTATCTTACATTTATGTAATTTTGTCTTTAAAGTTGAAAAATTCACAAATAAATATTTTCTTTCTTTTCTTTCTTTCTAAAAAACTGTTACTATTCAAACAGGTATTTTAAAATTGATAATATTAAAGGTAGGTTTGGTGCACAATAAAGAGTTATTGTATTGTAAGGTTAAAATAAAAAAGAGTAGGTACCTACCAATTCTTTACGTAACGAAATATCGTATTTATTAAGAGCTAGACTGCAATAAGATAAAACATAGAAATTAACGGTTTTTTATTCCAGGCAACTTGTATTGAAAAATATTTTCTATAGTAAATACAGAAAAAGATTTTAGAGTAAAGTTAAAATAGCTTTTCAACTTTAGTTGATTTTTTTTGTTTAGAAGTCATAGGTTCCTATTATCATAAAAATATTGATGAATCAAAGAAAACTTTTGTCATTTTAAAAAATAAACTAACCTTAAAGTATTTGTAAGTGGTAAAGTATTTGGTTTACTTTCCTTACCTAGTAAAGGCAAAACATTTTTTTTAAATTGTAAAAGAAAAATATTTTCATGGAATTCAGAGTGCTAGTTAGTTTGCATCTCTGGGTGATATGTGAAACAGCTCTTCTGCCCTGCTAATTTAGTCGACCGTAAATTAATATTGGTGCAACAGAGTAAATCGCGCCCAAAAATTTGAACCTTCATTTTTGATGCTACAAAAATCTATGAAAGACATAGAAAAAATGTTGATCTATCTAAATTTTTTGTAGAGTCGAAAATAAAGGTGCAAATTTTGAGCGCAATTTTCTCTGTTGTACCCAACATGCACTTACCGTCGTCGACTAAATTAGCAGGACAGCCTTACACCTCATATTATATGAATAACATAGCTATACACATATATACTATTACACAGTATTCCATTTATTTCTATCAATGATTGAACAATGTATGTTTATTATGGAATACAATAAGATCTTTGAATCTTACCTTAAAATAATTATATTAACAGTCTAATATGCAGTATTAATTGTTAATTACACTCTTGTCTATTAATATAAATTTAGAGCAACATTAAAATAATATTAAATAAACTAAAGACATAACATTAAAAATAAATAAATATCTAGATGGCTGCAATCCTCACAATTGCACATTATGTCAATTTATAAGTCGTTATTTTTTTAAATATTGCACAAATTAAAAAGTGTTATTTAAATATTCATGTAAAAAAACCAATGGGAGTTACAAAAAAGTAGTTTTAGTTTCCACTATAAATGAGGTTTATAACAATATAAAATAAGTCTCCCTATATTTTAAGATTTAATACTGACTGACACAGGAAATACACTATTGAAATGACAATAGAGAAAGCCTAGCTTTAGCTACTATATCAATAAAATTCTTTTAAACATAAAATTCTTTTAAATACAGGCAATTTTGAGTTTAAATATCTTTTGCGAGTCTTTAGGATATTAGATAAACTAGAATCATTTTTATGTTTTGTTAATTAATTAAGGAAAATATATTGCTAGGAATAATCATATACAAAATATTGAGACTTTAATTTGATTGACTTCTATCATCATATTTAAGTGTTACTATTGTACGAAACTTTAATTATATTTATATTAAAACAGCAATAAGTATAAAAAAAACTCCATTTTGTACTAAAATAGTTTCAAGCTAATTTCTTTTTTAATATTTTAAGTAGGTATTTCTTGGCAAAATCTTAGCTCAGAATTCTGGCAACTGACTTAGATTTCTGAGACTAGTAGTTGTACTAAAGACACCCAATAACAAGATAAATACCTAAACACAGACCACTATGTAGAAAACTAAATCTTTATGTTAACCTTGCCTGAATTCCAACTTTAGTTACTATTCTCCAAGTTTAAAAAATATTTATTAAATGCGAATAAGTTTAGGAGTTCATGTACATAGAATCTTACAGAATATACATATTATTAAACTTTATGGTAATAACTAAAGAAAACAATGTATGAAGTCATAAAGGAAAAGAGATTATTTTCATTTTTGAACATGTGCTCAACCGTCTTGATTTTATACTAATATAATAAAGAAGTAAGTTTGTATGTTTGTATTAGCAGTAATCTCTGGAACAACTGAACCAATTTCGAATCAAAAACTGTTGGAAACAGTCACAACCTGATTTTGACCACATTAATTTCAGCAATTTATACATATATTACAAAAAACAAAAGTTTGTCGGTCTATGTTATGGCTGAACTGCAGAACCAAACTTGATAAAAATTGTCAAGGACATAGGTGGTGACCCAGTGTCAAACAAAGGCTACTTGCTTTCAAATTACAACCCTTAAAGGCGGAAATAGGTTTGTGATGAAAGACTCTGTTACATTTCTTGCATTGATGACCTGTTCTTTACCCATTTAAATGTTTTTGTACATCTTGTACCAATAACATCTAAACATGAATTTTATTTTTAGATGTTATCGCCGAGGTACAAACTTTTAATGTTAGATTTATTTGTTTAAAATGGTTACAAATGTTTATTATACTTTATTCATTTTATGTAAAGTCAAAAATGTTTAATTACGTAAAGCTTCCCAGACTTTTTTGATGAGTTGACACATATTCTCATAAAGCCTACATTTTCATTTGTCATAAAAACAAGAATTGCAGCTAGGGGTTATTATGATTGAATGGGGTACATGTGCTTGTTAAACCATGACTAAATTTCATTAGAACAGAAAAAACCAGCTGCAATCTGATCCGAAAATACATGACCTACTACCTAGCGCAGTTGGAGGTATAACATTATATAGGCTATTCCAATGTCAACTCAACAATCTAATGACACCTCTCAAGATAAAAATCCATCAAGCTGGCTAGGCTACAGTTCATGCCACAGATAATATACATAAAAAAACTTAACCCTCCTTCTACCTCCTTCAGTCAGACAGTTAACATTGTCAAGCAAGTTTTTTTTTGTTTGTGTGTGTGTGTGTGTGTGTGTGTGTGTGTGTGTGTGTGTGTGTGTGTGTGTATATATATATATATATATATATATATATATATATATAAATATATATATAAATATATATATATATATATATATATATATATATATATATATATATATATATATATATACACATTTATATAACATAGCAAACAAGGTAATGGCTCTCCGGATGAAAAGGGACAACCATTGGTTATAGATAACCAAAAATGTTAATGGAGTGCTGTTATCCTTTTGGTGGAGTCTTAATACCACATGCACAAGTTTACCAGCTACTTTACCCTCTAAACCGGAACCCATTCCTGCCGCAATAATGTCAGTGCTTGGCACTGTCATTATTGCGGCAATAATAGGTAAGGTAGTTGTATCAGACCCAGGCGAGATAGTGCAGAACTCTACCACCTAGAAGCCATGATGTTAGGGACTTGCATGACTAACTGTTCGCCTGTTACAACTGTCTAGCAGAACTGCAGATGGTCTATTCTTCTAAGGGGGCCCACAAAAAATTAGATTTATCACAATATATTCTAAAACAAAAGAAAATATACCTAATCTCATTATAATTTACTTATTTTTTTAACTCTTTAGTCTTTATGTACTTTATGTACAAAATATAAATGGGTAAATTATACATACAGTCCATTTCTTCTTACTTGTCCAAAGATGTCAACAAAGTCCACCTATTATAAAAACATTAAAGTTTCACATCAATCATAATATAATAATAATAATATAGCCTTTCTTCGGACATGATATTTCTTTAGTTAGCCATAAGTTCTTTTATTCCATTTTTGTGTGTCCGTTTGCCAGGTGGCAAAGGCCTCCTCCAATCTTTTCCATTCTGGCCTTTCTATGGCCACTCTACCCCACGTTGTTCCTGCGACTTGTCTAATGTCGTCGACGACGACGACGACATCAATCATAAACATTGAATTAAATATTATTGGATTACTAGCTGTTGCCAGCGACTTCGCCCGCACGGACTTCTTTTACTCTGCACAGCTTCTCCCTCATAGCGTGATAATATGTAGCCTATATGTTGACCCGACCTGTTAGTAATATTCATGCAAAATTTGAAATAAATCCATACAGTACTTTTTGAGTTTACCCCGGACATACATACAGATACAGAAACAGACAAAAATTCTAAAAACTATATTTTTGGCTTTGAGATCGATTGTAGATCACGTCCCAAGTATTCTTTTAAAAAAATATTCAATGTACAGTTTTGACTTTCCTATGATTTTATTATATGTAATAGATTGTATTCATTGATTTTAAACGGTTTGTTTGGCACTAAAAACTGTTTCTAATATATTGTTTTATCACATTTAATTTATTTAAATTTATTAGAAACTAAGATTTATTTGCACAGTTAAAAAATACCATATGAAGTTGACACATACAATATGCGCTTATCTATGAAATTGATAGACGCGGGCAATAATGAACTAATTGTAAAACGAACGAATGAGTAACTGAATGATTCTTTATCGAAGATTCATAAAATATGACAAATTGCTTGTAACAATGTTAAATATTGTTAACTGTTTAAAAGTTAAATATTTATTTGTAAAATATAAAATATCTGCTTTATTGAATCATTATTTTTCAAACACTTTTAAAGTAATAATATAGTTTTACAATCTGTTAAATGTGATTAATTTTGTAATAGTAATATAACCTGCTTTTAATATAATAAAAGCTTTATTTTACTAAAGGCAGGTTATTTATTCGATTTTAAAGAATCGTTACGCACTACAATAATTCGACGATCTTTTAATACAAAAAAAAACGTGAGTATTGTTTTTTGTTAATAGTTATATATAAATTCATTCGTCCCATAAAACTATAAAATTAATTTAATTATCTAACGATACTGCTCTCATCCCGGAAAGATTCCTAGTTTTTCATACTTATTTTTTTGAACTAGTATGGAGCAACTTTTTTAAAGAAAAAAGATAATTGATTACATTTATTTTCTCAAAAAAAACGAGATTATTGTTTTTTTAATAGTTATTCTATTTTAATTCATTTATCTTGTAATATTATAAAATGAATTAAATTATTGAGAATGATATGCAAATTTGCCATTTTGCTGGTAGTAACAATAACACTTACTATAACAATCATGCTTGCAGTAAAAATGTTATTGTTGTATTTAACGAAGTTTGCACTCTAATTTTGATGACTCATTAATAATAATAATAATAATAATAATTCACGGGACAAATTACACTTACTGATCTAACCCCAAAGTAAGCAAATTATTTGCTTGTGTTATGGGTGTTAGCCAACGATACTAATACATAGAAATACATATATAAATACTAGAATATATATAATAAACACCCAAACCCGGAAATACAAACATTTATGCTCATCACACAAATGCTTGTCCCCGTCGGGGATCGAACCCGAGCCTCGTTGATTGCGTAGTCAGGGTCTCTAACCACTCGACCAACGGGGCGGTCAAAATTAAATGAAGATCTAAAAAGTGAAAGTAAAAATTACGCATTACGTTTCCTGCCGTGTTGCATGAAAGTGCTTTCTGTGTTTTCGGAACGTTTTTCGATGTTATTTTGGTGATTCTGGACTGTTTATAGGACTTTGATCTCTTTCTCAACTGTTTAACTTGGCTTGTGTTTAATGGATTTCGATTTCTCTAGAGCATACTGACCTTGGAATTAAAATAAGAAATGGCAGAAAGGTCAATGCCTTTATTGACAAAAAAAAATCTGTAGCATCTACCAGCAGAGGTCATTTTTTCATTGTGTAGTGCTAAAAGTTAAACTAGGTCATACTTTTATAGTGTTTCTTCTTCTATACAAAATAGTGCTATATAATATAATAGTAGCTATCGCCTGTAGTCGAAATTCCACCATGGACTAAATTAAAATCTCTTTAAGTTTTACAACTGACTTTAGCCGTAAAGAAAATAAATAAACCTTAGTATACAATACAACAATTTTTAAATGTTTTATAGGATATTTCATATTCAGATCGTATGTTTTTTTGAGATCTTAGATATCAACACTAAAATTTACGAAAATAAATAATAATAGGTACCAACATATCCAGAGCGCTGGTAGCATCAATAAGGTCGTTGAAGGAAAATATCAGACAGAAAGTTTGATGCATTTATTGAAAAAGGAAAATCCTGTGGCATCTACCATATTCTTTTTAAACAGCATAGTGCAAACAAGTAAAATTAAATTAGATCATACCAAAAGTAAACTATCGAACACAATAAATATCATACAATCAATTTAGTTTGTCATACTTGTTCAACAGATCTTTCGAATTTTCCCAACCATATTACTTGTCTATGACCAATTTGAGTTACTGGTCTGCCATTATTGTTTACTAAAATGGAAAAGTAAGAAGAAAAGGACTGTAGGTGTGCTTATCTCTGTAAGATATCTCTTTCAGCAAAATCTGTACACGGACAGGTGTTGAAGAAAAAGTATTACAAAGCATAATCGTAGATCAAGAGTTTATTTCATGCAAATATATAAGTTCATGCAAAAAAAAATATATACCATGCCCTAAATCCAAGGATGCCTAATGTTGGCCCCCTTACATGTCTATGCTGATAATTAAGTTTAAATTCCATATTGGTCTAAATTTGTGTTGTGAATCACAACTTTACTCATATAACTCTGTAACACTAGAATTAACCAATGTTATAGCACTTAAAAACCAATGAGTCCTCACAGAGAGCTCTATTGTCTCCGATTTAGCTGAAAACGTTAGAGACCACTGTGTTTTTGATCATAAATAATCTCCCAATAGCTTTTACTTCTCTTCTGCAGAAAAATAAAAAGGTATAAAACATTATCCCTGATAATTTTGATGAATATTTCTATTTGTTATTAACCTTCCAGCTATCGTGCGCAGTCTCAGATTCCGCACGCAACAGTATGTGTACGAGAAAAATGAAATTCAAACTGGGGTGATTATTTACTGTTATTTGTCAATAGTTGCTTAGATATTTTTTTAATTGCTACTTATGTAGGCAGTTTCTACAACAGTAAATGTACCGAGTATTATAGCATTTACATAATTTACATTTCTGTCTATCTGTTTGATATAACCTGCTCGGGTCATTAGGTACAATTTTTGACAAATGACTCAAGCAAAATCATATTTTCCTTCTAAAACTTCTTTTTTGTTTGGTACCCATGTGTTGATATTGGTATTAGTGTTCTTATTCATAGAATTTTCACAATTATTGTTGTATTTTAGTTATAACAGAAACATGTCTAGATTATTATTCTAACTTGAAAATACTTGCATCAACTCTTGATCTTAAACGTTGTTATCATATGTGAAATATAAATGTAATAATAGTAAAATTTATAAATTATAATATATTTTATATTATAATTTATAAATTTTATTATTTATTACATTCTACGTGTTACAGGTCACTGTAGCGATTGCGATAGAAAAGAGAACCGCAAGACAAAATACAGTTGTTTCAGATGTGGAAAACATGTGATTTTTATATGCCGAGAATGTGCGTATCCAGCAGATAACATGGATAGTGATGATGAATAGGTTATCTTAGTACTCCTAAAAGAATTTTATAATATTTCTTTTTTTACTTTTATTTTATAAGAATTGAAAGACTTGTTATGAAAATATGTTCAAAAATAAATGTGATTATAAAGTTCCTATAACATAGTGCCATTGATGATAATGTTGATTGATCTCTATGATATTTATAGTATGCCTATTAATTATAAAGACTAAGAAACAAAATTTCGTTTTGTTTCATTAAAATATTGTATTATAACGTAATTTTATGTCACATAACTCAAACTTTCGAGTTTTTGTAGACCTATAAAGTAAGTTAATACAAATTAATAAAACTATTAATGAATGTTTTTTTATTAATATTTATGCAGACAAAAGACTCATTTTTATTATGTACTACACAATGTCATGAAATATTCAAACGTTTCTTCAAACCAGACAAGTAAATTTGCAGAATCACAGACCACGCGCGACTGCTTATGTTCGGTGCAAGGGTGCGGCATCTGGAAGGTTAAGAAATAACAATGGCCGAGATTAGGGCACTCATTTTTTATATAAGAGCTGGCCCCCGGCTGTCTATAGACCAAAAGAAACGTTTTTAACTACAGAATTTCAAGGAACAGTTATATTTTTGTTCAATAATTATTTGTTTTTTAAGAGCGTTTTCAGTCCATTATTTTAACGACCAAAGTCTGGCCACATTTATCTATTACATATATTGATAAAAAAACATATTAAAACACAGCCGACATTAAATTTAAACAACCATTAGACATTAAGAAATTTAAAATGGTGGTCCCCTTTACATATTCCATATACACAGAAGCAACATAACACAGCAATACTAGATTGTACACATTTACTAAAATATGTAAAATGTGTAATAAATAAATATTCACAGGACAAATTACACTTACTGATCTAACCCCAAAATAAGCAAATTATTTGTATGTGTTATGGGTCAACAATACTAATACATAGAAATACATATTTAAATACTGGAATATATTTAATAAACACCTTAATAAACACCTGGAATATATTTAATAAACACCCAAACCAGGAAATACGATTATTTATGCTCATCACACAAATGCTAGTCCCAGTCGGGGATCGAACCCAGGCCCCGTCAATTGCATAGTCAGGGTCGCTAACCACTCGACCAACGGGACAGTCATGTAATAATATATGTTACTTCAACAATTATCATCAATTATTAATTTACAAATTGTATACTGATTTTGAAACCTATATTAATATTATAAATGCAAAAGTCTTGATGTATGGATGTTTGTTACTCAATCATGCCACAACAGCTGAACTGAAATTTGGCACACATGTAGATGATGACCTGGAAAAGCATATTGGATACTTTTTATCCAGGAAAATTTTAGTTGTTCCTGAGGATACGCCAAAAACTTTTATAATACAGTGGGCTGCACAGTGCACAAGGTGCAGCTAATAAAAATAAAGTTTTTCCTTTAAGGATACATTTGAGCTTCAATCATAAATTCACTTATGGCTTTTATTTGTATATCATATTTATTTATTTTAGTAGACTTTCCCCAGAGAAAAATTCTAGAAGTCATAGTGTTGTGAAAGTAACAGAAGTACACAATTCTTGCAGAATCAACATAATTGAATGTTTTATTTGAAGTCAGTCTTCAGAGTATCTATTCTCGGCAAATCTGACACAAAATGTTATTGAAAACTGCAATTTTATAGCAGCTACAACAAAGGATGAACCCTAGTAGTATTTAAGAAAAGATTGAGTTTTTCAATACAACTGTATTGGAGCAGACAATCACTTGTTACTCCTTAGAATAATTATGAAGGTCATACATTGTTTATTATACACTTACATATGTTTTAATTAACTGACAAATAAATGTATAAACTTTCCTGAATAGTATTATTATTTTAGATATAGCTAGAATTGATATAAATATAAATGATCCACTACAGTTATCTTAAAACATGCATTGACTCATACCAGGAATAACATCAAGATGATGGTAAATTTGCATTTCTTTTCTTGAAACAAGTTCTTTTCTTGAAGTATTTATTTACCGGACATTTATATTTCTCATATGATAACAACGTTTAAGATCAAGAGTTGATGCAAGTATTTTCAAGTTAGAATAATAATCTAGACATGTTTCTGTTATAACTAAAATACAACAATAATTGTGAAAATTCTATGAATAAGAACACTAATACCAATATCAACACATAGGTACCAAACAAAAAAGAAGTTTTAGAAGGAAAATATGATTTAGCTTGAGTCATTTGTCAAAAATTGTACCTAATGACCTATGCAGGTTATATCAAACAGATAGACAGAAATATAAATTATGTAAATGCTATAATACTCGGTACATTTACCGTTGTAGAAACTGCCTACATAAGTAGCAATTAAACTTTCTCTGTTCTCACAGTTTGACATAACGTACTATGTGCGTCACGCGAAAAACTTAATTCTTCTAAGTAACAAGACATAAAACGTGCTAACAAACAACAGTAAATAAAATGGTAATGTTTAAAATTAGGTAACGACGAAAGTCAACATTAAATGTTAAATTTTTAATAACAAAAAGCTGCTGTATTTTAGAACTGCATAAACTGTGAAGTAATGCTGTCAACTAAACCACGTTTATTAATTCAATAAAACATTATTTTGACCACACATTAGCTAGAGTGTGCTAAATTTCGTTTAAATATTAAGACAAATCTAGATTCATAATGTAACCACGAAAAACACGGTTTTATTATATATACGCGCTAATACAGTCAACCACGTGTAGGGTACCGGTAGCGCGGGGTTTAACAATGATTTTACCACTTCCCACTTACCGAATAGTTGTGAAAATTCCTGTGCACTTATATCACAAATAAAAGTATCGTCCGACAATAACTGTAATTGAAACGTTTGCTAATTTATCGTATTTTATGATAGTATGTTTGCAAAGATGCCAGCCACCATCACTACGAATTCGTAAAAGACATTTCAAGCATAGACACAACAATAAAAAAAAGCTTCTACAAAGCATCTCTGGTTTAGAGATGCCACTAATAAAAATAAGATAGGTATCAATCGTCTTAATTTTTTACTAAAATAATACCTATGTATATACATACTACTTAAAATTTAGGGTACAAGCATTGATATATAAAAACCCAAAATACACAATCAGTGTCTCAAAAACGTCCTCTAAAAATGGGCGCACAATTTAAAATTGTGCGCTCACTTCAAATAGAATCCCGTCGCTCACGTCACTGCCTGCACGTCAAAAATACAAAATTGTTCTCTGATAAATTGTAAAATACGACATCATGAACGTTAAAAAAATATAAGATATTATATTTTCGGTATAAGAGTTTATCGATTTATTTTTGTTGTTTATATGACTAAATATAGGGTGTAATGTAGGATTTTCATTTTATTTGTCTTAAAAATTTACTCAACGCTCCAAATATAATACAACAAAATTTCAATGGTCACTTTTTCAGTAAAAAGACAATGTATTACAACCTCCTTTTAATTTAGTCGAATAATACAAATTGATCCTGTTATTATTAGTGGAGTCGATTTTTTATAAAGTTTAATTATTTTCATTAACAATTTTGAATACCTTTTATAGTTGTTAACCGACTGCCAAAAGATAAGAGGACATCAAATCGACGATTTTAAAATGTTTTATTAAATTGATTACTTATTTTGAGGACTAAGTGAGGTGATTCTTTTTATTCTTGTTGTACTAATATAAAATAACAATATCCTAGTCTTTATTGATCCTGTATGAACATAATAGTGATTTTTATGATGACTTTGGAGATATATTACGAAACTTTAATTATAACAATAGGAAATCATAAGTAACACGTAACAGTTTACACGTATTGTTAATAATGCTTGCTTAAGTGGAAGGAACACGTTGAATTAAAAACTATTTTATAAATTTAATTTTAATAGACCTTTGTTTTTGATTTTTATGATCCACTGATATAGTGGATATTTTATACTCTATATATTATAAATTTTAAAGTTTGTATGTTTGGATGTTTGATACTCAATCAAGTAAAACTGGCTGTACCAATTTGGATTTGGACTCAGATATAAGATGACCTGGAATAGCACATAGAATACTTTTTATTCTAATGCAGCGGTCTGCAGCTAGTTTCGTACGAATCTTAGTGACTGTTGATACGTACGGGTTGTTCTATTTGCATACTAGCTGTAACGCGCGGCTTCGCTCGCGCATATTTATTCTACCTTGCAAGAGATCTCGTAAGATCCAAAAAATTTAAGTACTGCTGGATATCTTATGGTCGTGTATATGTGAGAAAATCTGAAAACACTCCAATATTAACTATAAACAATGAAAACCAAATCAATAGCCTTTTATAAGCAATTTGACTATTTCTGCTTTTCCATTTTCTTTGTTATTCTATTTTATTATTTTTAGGAAACAAAAATCAATTTCACTATTCAACATGCTACTTGTTGAAATTAATAATAACATAAATTCTTTAACACTAAACACAGTTACAACTCTACTCCAATATAACAACAATTTTAATATTATACTAGCAGTTTGCATATTTTATAATTATAATGCTACATTTAAGTCTCATTACCTATCATACCTAATAATTATGCCCGAAAAAAAATTTTTTTTTCGCATTTTACAAAATTTGATATAGATATTATTGTTATATTTTTGTTCTAGTAATGACAGATATCTCTAAAATCTTATACTATGTCTGATTCCTACATACTATTAACGAATTAGATAAAGTTGAAACAGCCCGTATATTTGAGTGTGATAGTTTTGATCTATCGAGGCACATTCATGTAAATAAATCGGATCTAGCTATACTAACTCAGCACATCCGTAGTATATATGCAAATTTTGATGATTTTATGGTAACAGTATTAAATTTAAAATTAGATATTGATGTTATGATTTTTACAGAATGTAGAAGCTTTACCTCAACTTAGTAATTACCAAAATTATTTCACTCAACTTTTACTTATTCATGGAAAACATAATTTTAACTGTTAAACTATTGTTTATAATTAGTTAAAACAATTGTCCTATAACTGTACGGAAAAACTTTTACAAACTATTACTTAAGGTATAAATGTAATACTTTTTTTTAACTTTAAATAAGCGTGAATAGTTTATTAGTTAAAGCTAGTTGCATTTACAAAAGCATTGTAAAATACTACTTACCCGAGATCGACCTTGTTTATTTGTTCATATGCTCAACTCTTATACTTAGACCACACACCATTTAAATTTACGAAAAATGTTGCTGCGTAGCGTGTAAAGTATGTATCACATTTTAGTTGCTTGATTAGTTTTATTTTAATTTAATTTACTTAATGTTTTTATAATAATAATGTATTACTTTATTACATATAAGTTGTAATTTATAGGCACTAATGTTTTGTTGTTATATAACTCTATTTTAAATAATATAATTGTAAGATAGAAGAGCGGAGTCCTCTGGAACCGGCATGTAGTTGCCTAAAAGTGGACTCCAGCCTACTTTTGCAATTTAAAATTATGGTTAACGCAAATAAATAAATTTATTATTATTATATTATATATTATTTACTTTAGATCTTATTTAACCTTTCTTTATAGCTACTATATAAAAAAATCTCTACATTGCCGGGTGGGCCGTTAGTACTTTAAAAAAATAATATTTATATACGATATAACAAAAATAAACTAAGTAAAAAACGTAAGACTTATAACTTCTAAATTGTCTATACCTAATATCATAATAACTATACCGCAAACTAAAAATATCAATTATTAACACACCTATCGAAAAAACTAACGTAATTATAAAAGAAGTTTATAATTAGCAGGAAATATCTAACCTAAATTACCTTTGGCAATAATATTATATGTACTAAACTATACCCCAAACTAAATATACCTATCTATTAGGATTTCTATGTATGTGACACACCTATGTAACCAACTAATGTAATTATATTAAAAGAACCTGTAAGCTAGTTGACCCTACAGGTCACATGAAACTTCCTGCTAAATTGAGGTAAGTATTTTAAGCTCAAAGAAAAAAATTATGCCTAAGCATGGAGTTTTGAGTTCGAAAAGTTCAAAAATCTTTTTTTATATGAAACTTAGTTATTCAGTATTTGAAAAGATGTACATTTAATAAATAATAAATAAATAAATAATTTTTTTCAAAATGATCATTGAGTTTGATCTTTCGAGTAACATTCAACGCAATTTGTTAGCTCTAAATTGTTTTATTAGGTTAAAATGTCGAAAACATGTAAAAAAAGTGTTTTCAAAATTTTTCGTCATTGATAAATCCCGAACTAAACAACCGATTTTAATCCGATTTGCAGTATTTGACGCAGTCTTTTTTATTAGAAGCAGCAGAGGGCTAGCTGATAAGATTTTGAAGTATATCGGTATATTAGCCTGAAAGTTATTTTAAAAATACGAAATAATTTACCTGTAAACAGCGTATTTTTGATTTAAATATTGTCGAAAGTCGAAAAATGATAAGTTGAAAAAAGTTATGTTGAAAAAACACTTTTTTTAATTATTCGTCAGTTCGTGCGAAATTTCATGTAAATATGTCCAAGGAATAAAAAATTTCATACAAATTTTATTCCCTATTTAATCCCCATTGGAGTTGAACTTTGAAAAATCATCCTTAGTGGATCCCTAAATCATAAGAATACGTTTGCAAAATTTCAGTTTCTAGCCCTAAGCGTTTTATTTGTGAAATTATATAAAACATTCACACTACACAAAACAGGGTAAAATAGGGGATTTTACCCTCTAAGAGGTTGAATTTTGGGAAACGCAGAAATACGTAGGTAAGTCATTATTTTTGCCGTACTCTTTCGCCGAATTTGGCTTACGCCGTAGTGAAAGATTACATCCAGTTTAATTTGCTTGTACCTTCTTTATACAAACAGACAAAATCTGTTTTTTTTGACCAGTCTTGATATTGGAATTTTTAACAGGAGGTTCAATAAAAATTTCAGAAGCCGGCATCGCATTAGGAACTAACCTTTTGTGTTGCAAATGTCTATGGGCAATATTCGCTCGTAAGCCTGCAGATACTATAACTAAACAAATGTTCGTTTACATAATACTGCAAAAAAACAACAGCAAAACTGAAATCTAATTAATGTAAAAAGAGAATTCTACGAAAATCTAAACTTATTTCCAAGAAATTATTGCGTTTTCTACTATGTTGTCGAGCGTTTAAACGATATAGGCTCAAATAATTAACCTTTTCAAAATAAGCCTATAGGCGCGCTTACGGATTTAAGCTGTTTTCGTTTAAACGTTGATGTTTAAAATACAAAAATTTAAATACCATATTGGCATGATTGACGAAAAGTAACCTTATTTCAATAACGTTAAAAATCAAAATAAAATAGAATAAAGAACCTTATTTCTCTACTCTAAGAGTCAATATAATTTTTCATTTTATTGAATTAACAACCTTATTACTATTCCTATAAGAAACAATAACAATTTGGATTAGTTATCGTATTAAGTGGCTACATTATTTTCTACTTGTTTACGCAATATTTGTGTCGGACTGACAACGCTCCGTTTTTGGTTGGTTAGTACTTTTTACAATGAATTGACAACTTATGTTTTTTCAAGTTCCAGTACGCTTTTCGTTGTTGAAGAAATTCGACGAGCTCTTCAATTGTTTATTTTACTTAGCGCGCGTACGAACATGACACGAATCCCTTTACAAATTTTCAAAATAATTTTATTTATATTAATTATTGAAATTATGTTATGGATAAAAAAGTGTATATTGTGTTACTATTCTTTCAGATAGTCCTAAGCCTAAAAAATACGAAGGGAAGTTGATTGATTGATAAAGTATCTTATATTATACTAGCTGACCCGGCAAACGTTGTTTTGCCATAAAAATTATTTAATTAAAAAATAAGGGTTGGTGATAGAAGGGTAAAAATTTAGAGTTGTATGTATTTTTTAATGCCACATTATAAAAAAATAAAAATAAAAATTTTTGTCCATAAAATAAAAAAAAATTAGGGGTCGACAACCCTTAACATTTAGGGGGATGAAAAATAGATGTTGGCCGATTCTCAGACCCACTGAATATGCATAAGAAATTTCATCAAAATCGGTCAAGCCGTTTCGGAGGAGCACGGGAACGAACATTATGACACGAGAATTTTATATATAAGATATAAAATTTTCGTATTACAATTTTATTTACCATACTCCTCTGAAACGGCTTGACCGATTTTTATGAAATTTTATATGCAATATTATCCTTTAGTGTACGAGTATTATCCTTTTAGTGTACGAGTACCAATTCTCGTAAGAGTATTCTGGAGTATTCCGTTAGTTATATTGTTCTGTGGAGTATTGTCAATTGTGTTAGACATGGGTAACTCAGCGAAATTCCTTGCGTTAACTCAGTAACTCAAGCGCAGTGTACTGCGCCGGCTCATTGCGCTAACTCAAAATTGCGCCAAGGCGCAACAAATCTGACGTAGCTTGCGGGTAAAGGGAAGTGAGCAGCGAGCGAAACGTGTGCCGTGCGCCACGTTATAGATTTATAACACAAACAGCGCACAGCGCATGAATTGCGTTTGTTCATTGGTAACTCAACGAGTGAGTCGCGACACATAAGAGTCATGACTCACGATAATTGTGCACATGAATGAGAGTTTACTGCGTATAGTCTCTGAGTAGTGTGTGGTATAATAGCGGCTGTACACACTGGGCCAAGGTGTTGGGCCAACATTAAATGTTTCTGTTTATACATTGGATGTGTTGGGCCAATTGTTGGTCCAACATTAAATGTTTCTGTTTATACATTGGTGTATTGACCATTCTGCATTGGCTCTTTAATAAAGATGGACGTAGAATCTCTTACAGCCGTATGGTTTGTCATTAAAGATTCCTTTTTCTTTTTTAGTTCAATAACAGGAATACTTATCTTTTTTTTATATCATAAGATAGCAAACAAGCAGATTTGTCTCCTGATGGAAAGAATCAACCATCGCCTATAAGAAAGAAAGAAAGAAATTATTTATTAGCCAGAATATGGGAGTTACAAGTTATTAAAATTTGATTAAGTTACCAACATATTCTACCATGATATGGTGTGCAAATATTTTAAAATTATAATTATTTATCATTATAGACACCAAAGATGTTAATGGTGCGTTGCTATCTTGTGGCGAGGTTTAATGGCACATGTATAAGTTTACCGGCTACCTTAACCTCCAAACCGGAACACGACAGTGACTAGCACTGATGCTATTGCAGCAGCAATCTGCTATTCGCTTCTAAGCATCATTAACCTGAAATAAAAGTATTAAAAAATGGTATTTATTAATACTTTTATTACTAACCTAACCTATTACCTAATGTCATCTGAAACAGTGCACTGCTCTGAACCTCCTCTTTCACCAATGAGGCAAAACAAGGCGAAACGAGACAAGACGAGAAAGGTTTAAAAAATAACTAGTATTGACTTGAATTCAATACGAACAACATGTATTCAGAATTCGGATAAATTCCATATAATGATTCCGTATAAGATACTGAAAATAATAATTACTTTATACTTTAAAATCAGTCCAAATCTCGTAAATATGTATCGATAAATAATTATTATTTTCAATATGTTACAGAATTTCTCGACAAAGATGATCATATTTAATAATACATAATACTTTCTCATTATTACACCACAATAATGAGAAAGTTTCAATTCATAAAGGACATTCATCATCATCAGTCATTCATTCATTGGTTCATTTCGATATATTTCTATGAATTGTAAAACTCAGTGTTTGTCTACGCCATCGTAACTCGGGAGCAACAATTTAATGCACGCGCAATGCAACCGTCTTTATTGACGTATGACAATGAACTGAATAAGAGGCTAACGTGTGAACACCGTTTGCGGAGCGCGCCAAGATCCTTTGATGTGCGCACGAAAAACCGACAACATTCGCTTGGCCGGCCAATGTTGGCGCCAACCGCCAACATAGCGCCAGGTAGGCTTCTACACGTTGGGCCAATATGTTGGCCCAACGCTTGGCCAAATACTTGGCCCAATGTGTACAGCCGGCTTAACTATGCTGCGCCGTGCGCTGACACATTTTGAATAAGTGAGTTGACACACCCGCTCAGTGGCTTGAGTTAGCGTTCCGTTAGTTATATTGTTCTGTGAGTTAGCGCAATTGCGCGGCGCAGCGCAGTGTTACACATGTCTAAATTGTGTTCTGTGGACCAATTAGAGTACTACACTCTTCGCAAAAACCAAAAATCACAAAGTACTAAATAGGCTAAAACCAAGGAAGTTATATTCTACCCGGAATGTTCACACGCGCTTTAAAATCGTTCCGAAGAGTACTACGACATGAGTGGAGTGTGTCTCTTTCTACTAAATAAGGTGCCAATCGCCATATATAAGTGCGGCCATGCTTAGTTTGCAAATTAGTACTAAGTAATTCTACTAATTTGAGAAACAGTTTTTGCATTGCATAAGTAATTACTTAATAATAACAATAAGCACATTTTGGAACTCACTATGTTAATTACAATACATTTTATACTAATGTATTTATCGACGTGTATGAATAAAAGGGATTTAATGATTACCGAATATATATAAAAATCTACCATCCGAAAGTTTTATTTACACTGGCAATTGCAAGAAAGGGACAACATCCACTCTTGTCGTTGTCTTGCTCAGCACGTTTTTCTCCTCTGTTAAGTAAGAAACAAATGTCAACTTTATTGGCATCGAAATAAAGTACATTTTTATTTTTCAAATATTACTTCGTAACAATTCCAGTTATTGTATATAAGTTCCTTGGCTAAAACTAAAAAAAAACAAAATACGTACAAAAACTTAAAAAAAAATATGTACCTACGGCAATAAACAAGTATTGTAATTGATTGTAATTAGAGTTGGGTTAATACCGATATTTCTCAAGATTAGGTGATACTAATATATTCACTTTGAAATATTATAATGTCTTAACTAATATGTCAGTATTAACTAATATTTCACTGTAATTTGGACCTTAAAGTAACAGCAATAAAATCTGATACTGATACGGCAGGAAAATATCTTAACTAATATTTCACTGTAATTTGGTACCTTAAAGTAACAGAAATAAGATCTTATACTGATATGGCAGGAAAATATGTTAACTAATATATCAGTATTAACTAATATTTCACTGTAATTTGGACCTTAAAACAACATTAATAAGATCTGATACTGCAGGAAATACGTCCGTCTCATTCGTACGTACGACGCGGCGTATCGTGAAAATATTTTAATACTTTCACGAATCCGACGGGCGCCGATCTAGTGAATCCGAACTATTCCGAATACCGAATGATATTATCCTATTCATTTTGGATATCCGTTACAGATATTAGGCGAATATGAAATATTAGCGTATTACAGTTCGCCGGATTACTAATCCACGAATCCTTTCAATATTACTAATATCTTAGCGAATACTAATATATCAGTCACACCATTAATTGTAATTGTATACTCTTTGGCAATACACTAAAGTATAAACTACTAGGCTTGGGCCTAACCGGTCACTACAGAGAGCGCTCAATTTAGTTCAAAATCCAAGGATGAACTAGTTCGTTCTATTAGTTCATTAGTTCTTTTTTTGAAATAATTTATTAAGAACAATAAATAAAGAAAAAATATAGTTATGATTATTGTAAGTTTTGTTTATTGTTATTTAAAAAATACAAAGTATTACATGAAAATTTTACACGTCCATTTATGTAATATGAGATTTTTTATTTAAATAATGAAAAATAAAATAATTTATATTAATGATTTGTCAACAGCTAGGCTAGTTCCTAGTATAATCTGTAATTATATTAGAATACTTAAAAAGTATGAATTTTTATAATTAAAGTTGACTTTTTTGTTATGGCACATAAAATCTTTTATCGAAATAAAAACGAAAAAATAAAATGATTTATATTAATAATTAGTCATAATTAACGTGATATATAATAATAATAATCAATTATTTGTAACAATAAATGGGAATAGAAGAGAGTTTTTTTAATTTTAATTAAACTTACCGTAAAATAAGACATAAATAGTATTAGTATTCTGTTTGATAATTAGCCAGCAATACTTCAGTTGACGATTGTTATGATTTCATATGATTTGATAAAATTTTACCCATGGGGATTTGAAGTTGTTTAGTATCGATATCGATTATCGAAATATCAAGGCGCGCACAGTAAAAGTAAATAACTCGGTTGGTCACATAGTGCCACTGTCTAGTAAAGTAGACGCTAACAGAAATATAAAAAGAACTAAGAGCGGGATTTTCAATGAACTAGTTCGCATAGTTCACCTAAAAGAGCGCTCTTCCCACCTAGGTCGCTCGCGAACTACCCAAGACTATAAACTACCTACAAAAAGCTAAATAGAAAAACCTACATGATGAAATTTTAAATTGGCTAATAATCATTAATTAGTATTGTGATTTTTTTGTGGCTATGTAGGCATACAATATAAAAGTTAGCTGTCTTAAATTTCAGATAATTTCATATTAGTTCTTCAAAAATGTTAGCAGAGAAAAGGCCAAATAGCCCTGATAAATCTGAAGATGATGAAGGTTGGATCGGTCCAACACCTTCTGAGGCGGTTAGAGCAAAACCTAAGAAGCGAAAAGGTAAGTAAAAATTAGAACATTTCATTGAAATTCTGTACTTTTGACCAGAGCCAGCTAGGGTCAGGTATTTAGATGCACTGACCAATCGAATCTGAGCCCCGCTTAACTCGTACACTCAACATTTTATTAAATAGAAAAAAAAACACGATAAAACATTCAGTTTATTCAAAATTTTGAGTGTGTAAGTGTTGGACGGACTCCACATTTGAAGTCAGCAAACCTTGGTGGGTCTGGTCAAAGTTACAGGTATTTTTTAAGGGCATGTATTATCATTTAGATAATCATTTATTAATATAATGAGATATATAATTAACTTTAATTTAAAAGTCATAGTCTTGTTCAAAATTGCCTAAAGTGTAAGTAGATATATATAACCTATTAGCTAAATGTACTATGGTATGGTATGGTGAGTCTGTTTGGTTCATATGATATGTTTACGCCGTGTTGGCCCCGGCCTCCTTTGAAGAATAGGCCAACTGCAGTTCTGCCAGGCAGGTCATAAAAGGCGACTGACTGGCTATCAATTCACTACCATCGTGGCTACTAGGTGGTAAAGTTGTACATTGTCACACCCGGGTCTGGTACCACTGCCTTACCTATTCCTGCCGCAATAGCGTCAGTGCTTTTTGCTGTTGTGTTCCAGTTTGGAGGTTAAGGTAGCCGGTAAACTTATGCATGTGGTATTAGACCTCGCCACAAGATAGCAACGCACCATTAACATCTTTGGTGTCTATAGGCGATGGTTGACTCTTTCCATCAGAAGACCCATCTGCTTGTTTGCTATCTTATGATATAAAAAATAAATAAAAAAAAGAGTTAATAATATAAGGGCATGTATCTTCACAAAGATGTAAGAGACCAACTAGAATTTATTTAGTTCAGACAATTTAAACAACTGCCTGACTGAGATTTGACCCTGCTATTGCACTGACAATTTTCTCATACCTACTTTAAATAGCTTACTGCATGATTCAAATATTTTTCAAAAGACACAGGAATATCTTTAGGTATTCCTGTGACTTTGAAAAATATTTGAATCATGCAGTAATATTTTTAGGTATTCCTGTGTCTTAGAAATTGCAGTGAGAAAGGCATTTTAATAATTTAGTAAATAGACTTAGGTCAGCAGTTAAAAAATGAGACAGTTAACTGACATTAACACTGCAAGATTCATGTATTTTAGTTACTTCCACAGCATTATGTCATATAGAATACTTATCTGGGGAAATTTGGCTTATATAAATATTTGTATTGCAGAAAAGAACTAGTAGATCAAATAAACATAATGAAATGAAAAGGATCCACAAGATGGTCAAAAATGATTTAAGTGCACCAAACTGATGCTAAATATCTATACTATCATCAGTCAGTAAAAACAACATGCAAGCAAACAAAGCTGTCAATTACGAATTTAACCTCAGAACCAGTCCACATGTATAGCATGTTAAAAAAATTTAACTTGAACAATCTAACTTTCCTGGTTACCAACCAATTAAGTAAAACAAATCAAGGAGTGTGCATTTTTTTTGCATAATTAATATTAGTTAATTCATCCAAACTTCAAATTTTAATATCTTTAAAGTGACATTGTGTGTGTAGATTGGATCCTTTTCTTGTAACTATGTCTAATTCACAATCTTAGCCGGAGGGATTCCCTCAGAGAAAAATTGAAAGAATTTAATATTCTTACTGTAATATACCAATACACAGTGTAAGGGACGGTTTACCGAAAATCAAAAATAATTTTTGTACCTTAACCTTGCATAATTTTATTAATTCTAATACTGTATAGTACTTATTCTGAAAATAGTTGAATTAATAAACAATGTATCGTGCACTACATACTGTTTAAATAAATGGCTGGTTTGATAGGACCATGGGCACAACAAGTTGGATTAATGTATAGATGGGCGATTGTGAATGACATTATTCGAATAATTTGATTGTAGCAGTCAAATTGTTCGAATAACCTTATGACTCATTCGAATTTGAAAAGAAGCGAGAAGTAAATATGTATGTATTGCGTCGTTTCATTCCTTCCAATTTAAATTTCATTACTGCTAGTTTACATATTCGAATATTCGTAACCTCACCTAAAAGTAAACTCTATGTACTAAGAAAAAGTACTTATTTTCGTGTGGTAAATTTGATCATCGAACTTAACGAAAATTACTAGTTTGTATTCATCCGAATATATAGTTTTTAGTTTATTATAGTTTTAGTTGCAATTATAGTTTTTCTTGCACCCATATAAAAATATTTTGATTGTAAAACCTAACTTAACTAATTATTATCAAATAAAACTTGAAAGTAATCTTTATAATACAAAAGAAATGGTCAATTTTGTATTGCAAACTGAATGAATAAACTAGCGGTTCACAAATCAGTTACTATATTTTAATTATTACTAGTACGAATATCAATTAAAAGTAGACTGTAATATATGAGAATACAGACTAATTTTGTATGGAAAAGCGAATGAATGAACTAGCAGTTTTATTAGAATTTGCATACTAGCGATCAATTGCTTTTGTATTCGAATATTAATATTAGTAGTATCAAATTATTCGATTATTGGAATCAGTAACAATCGCCCATCTTTAGATCAATGTACGCTTTACATTTCATGGAATTAAAATAAGAAAATATCATAAAATGCAAATTTTGCATTTCAAAAAAGAAACTGCCATTTTGACTATAATAAAAAAATGGCATGTTTTCTTAATTTTACACCATCTCTTACATATTTGAAATTTGCATGTATTTGAAAACTTCATGAAAAAATATTTAGGCATTTATGAAAAATGGTGATGTACTCTCACTAAATACAAGGAAGAAAAAAAATCTTGCTGTGCATGCATCTCGTCAGACATCCATAGAGTAAAGCTGGCTGTAAACGCTCAAACATGTTTGTCAAACTTTACATTTTGTTTGTACTTTTTTATCAAACATCAGCGCACACATACCAACAAATTTGTTTGATTTCACTTTCAAAGTAGTTTTCGCCGTGAAGTGATGCTCCGACACTCAGATGAGTAATAACTAACAACATGCCTCAGCGGCGGTCGCGCCAAAATGTCGAGTTTGTTTGACAAACATGACTGTACACCTTCAAACACATATGACAAACACGCCGTCAATCAAAACTTTCAAACATACATCCAAACATGTATGTTCCTTGACAAACACGTCAAACATGACCATAGACTATCAAATAATTTGCCAAACATGTAAAATTTGATAAATAGTTTGAGCGTCTACAGCCAGCTTAGGTTTTGGGGTAATGTATAAGCTTTTACCATACACTTCCCAATGCTATAAAAGATCTACCAATCAACAAATTTAAAAAATGTGTTCAAGCAAAATTGTAAAAAAAGGTATTATTATAAGATGTCAGATTATTGAGAAACTAAAAAAGCCTGGCATAATAGCACTTCATATCAATCAATCCCTTATATTTTTTTGTAATAATTCTAAGAATATTGTAAAGCATTTAATATATAAAAAAAATAATAGGAAAAAAGAACAAGCCTGCTGAGTTTCTTCCGGGGATCTTCTCGGTGTATAGCCATGTTTTAATCCGTGATTTGATTTGAGTAATTTTTTAAATGTCAACTCATCAAAAGTCCCCATAAGGGTTATTTGAATAAAACAGTTTTTGATTTTGATGTTAACACATTTTTCTAGAATTAATAGAAGTTGGGGCTGAAGACTATAGTAGACTGTTTGTATACTAAGTTTGATGTAAAATTAACAAAATTTTGAGCTTGACGTAAAATTAACAAAAGCTTGATTATTAACTACAAATGTCCAACTTCTTTACATACAGTCACATACCCAATATAAACACTATTAAAAGTATATAAATTTTTAGTTTTGGAGTTTGAATCATTATACTTGGAAAACCTTCCACTTTCTGAAACATATGAACGCAGTTACATGCACAGGGATGTGGTTACACATGTTGTTGTCACAAAAACAGATTTTGTTATTACTGCGAGCCAAGACGGGCATTTGAAGTTTTGGAAAAAACAGGTAAGAATATTTAATTTACTAAGATGTTTTCTGCTTTATCAACTATTTGATTTGAAGCTGCTTTTTTTTATTGAAGTTAAACTACTTTAGAATCACTATGATTTGAAAAACAGAGATGTCTCACAATAAAGAAACAAATACATTAATGTATGGGATTGAGCTGGCAAGAGAATGAGGTTCATTGAACAGTATGAACTTTTAAACTAACGCATTCTACTATCATTTTAAAAAATATATAAAAGGGTCAGAAACGTGTACATATATAGAACTTACTTGTAAAGCTCGACGTTTAGGCCAAGTTACATTGACCATGGTCACAAGCGGACTGGAGCAGTGTGTTTCCTCCGTCATTCAAGTCGGGATCGATTTTCATCTACCCCCTTCTGGTCTGGTTTTTTCGAATTTAGCCTACACAAAACACTAACCGTATCTTGGACCTTTGTTTGCAGGTACACTGTAAATTTAATATTTTTGGTATATTACTCAACCAGTTTCACTTTTTAAGCATCTTCTGTATGTAAGCACTTGGTGAAATTCCATTACTGTTAGGCACAATTAACAATGCACTTGTACATTAATTTCACTTCACAACACATATATTTTTTGTATGTTACTCAACTGGATTCACTGTTTAAGCATCTTCAGGATGTAATATACTTAACGGATCAGTTATTTACAAATGCATTGTAAATTGTGCCTAACATTTATTATATTTACACAGTTATCTATATTTACATATAATAAAATCGTAGAAGTCAAATCTGTACATTGAATATTTTTTAAAAAGAATACTTGGGGCGTGATCTATAATCGATATAGAAGCCAAAAATATAGTTTTTAGAATTTTTGTCTGTTTGTCTGTATTAATGTCCGGGGTAAACTCAAAAAGTACTGCATGGATTTACTTCAAATTTTGCATGAATATTACTAACAGGTCGGGTCAACATAATATAGGCTACATATTATCACGCTATCACCTAAGGGGGAGGAGTTGTGCGGAGTAAACGAAGTCCGCGTGGACGAAATCGTGGGCAACAGCTAGTCATTACTAAAATTAACCTTTTGTAAGAATGGAGATTAATGCTAGTAATGATTATTGTCATTGATTAAGTAGTCCAATATTATAGCAGGTAATAAAACAGTTGTTTTGTGCCTTGCTGAACCATAATCTATACATATAATTAAATCGTAGGAAAGTCAATGTATGTCCGGGGTTAACTCAAAAAGTACTGCATGGATTGACTTCAAATTTTGCATGAATATTACTAACAGGTCGGGTCAACATATAGGCTACATATTATCATGCTATCACCTATGGGGGAGGAGCTGTGTGGAGTAAACGAAGTCCGCGCGAACGAAGTCGCGGGCAACAGCTAGTACCAAATAATACTCATTATATTATGAGTGCAAGTACCCAAAGTCATGTGAAAAATGTGTGTATACAAAAAAAAAAAAAACATTTTTTTACAGGAGGAGGGTATTGAGTTTGTAAAGCACTTCCGATGCCACCTGGCTCAGATCACGCACATAGCAGCTAACAGTACTGGAACACTACTCTGCACTGCTTCTACTGAGAAAACAGTAAAAGTTTTTGATGTTATAAATTTTGGTAAATCTTTAGTGACACAAATTTTATTTATGATTTAGCTAATTATGTGAAATTGCACTCACTCATTTTTTTTTCTGCATAGGAGAAATAAAACCTTAATGACGTAGTTGTTCTATATTAAAATTACTTTACATATGCTCAATTATGTAGAGATGTAGATAATACATTGACATTCTCTCTAACCCAGTAATTTTGCCTAATACGAGTTAAAAGACTATATAGATCCCCATTGAAAATTTTGCAACCTAATCTCGGCAAATACTAGATCAATGTCCATTTGAGTTATCAGACTACTGCCTTAACCGAGGCAAATTGCTAGCCATGTTTTTTATTATTGGTCACTAAATCAAAGATCTGATTTCTTTGCATCCTGTTCAAGGGCAGATGTGTATTCCTCGGATTATTCAGATGCCATTTCTAACTGTATCGCTGAATAATTTTTTTCCTCTTTCTATCAATCTATTAGCCTAGGAATTGCCCAGTGCACGAATTTCGCCCACTGGACAATCCCTAGTAATTATTAAATTATTAATCCAGGAGGTAAAAATTGCTTCCAATAATTGCATGTGTTTTCCAGGGCTATACCACATTTAGCCACATTTCAGACCATTGTGCGTTTCTCCTTCTTTTTATGTTGTTTGTTGCCTAAGGTGTTGCATTGGAGTTTCACAATAAAAGAAACCAATATATTGATGTAGCAGAAGTTAATTCTTTAAGAGACAAAATCAAAAATTTTAAATGATAATATTGATGTCATTGTGATGATCATAATGAATATTTATCAAATAAATTGACAAAAAATTGAATGTAATGTGACAGACACTACAGATTTTATTAGTGGTATAGTTATTAATGAAGGGTTCTTATGTTTCAGACATGATAAACATGATCTCCATAGAATTTGAACCGTATTGCACTGAGTGGGTCCATTCTGCAGGTGACCCAATATCAGCTATGGCTGTGTGAGTAGTTTTCTTCTATCTTACTTCCATTTTCTTCTTCTACTAAATCTTTTTACATAATTTTAGAACAATCTCTTTACTTAACCTGTAAAATTCAATCATTTTTCTTTAATTTCCTACATTGTCCTTTTAATAATATAATCCTTTTAATAATATGCATTTGTTTACTTTTGTTTTTATCTTTGTTCAAGTACAAGTAACAAAATTGAAAAAACTTGATTTTTACGAGTCACTGGTCACAACATATGATGTTTAACAACTGCAGTGGCGTAGCTATACCGGTGGGCCACATGGGGCAGGGCCCTGGGGCCCCAAATCTCTGTGGGCTCCTTGCACTCTATGAAAAAGAATGTACCACGCTATGCACAATAAAAAATTTATGCTAAAGTTGCTTTGCAATTTTAACATATTTTTTTATTTGCTGGACAAATTACACAAATTGATCTAAACCCAAAGTAAGCAAATTATTTGCTTGTGTTATGGATGTTAGCATGTATGCACATAATACACACCCAGAAATACAAAAAAGTTGAGAGGTGTCAAGGGACACCCGGATGGAACGAAGTTCCTTTCGATTAATTAGTGAAGGAATTGTAATAAAATTTTAAATTGTAATAAAATGTAAATCTGGCTTGCTTTTTATAAGAGAGAGAGAGAGAGAGAAAGAGAGACAGACAGAGAAACATGCGCACGCCGCACAGCTTACAATAGCTTACTATAGCAAAAAGTGTCGTTACAACTTTTCGTGAGAATTTTTTCCGTCTAGCTCCCTTTCACAACGCGCGATAAGGAACTTCGTTCCAAAAATTTATGCTCATCACAGAAATGTTTGTACCTGTTGGGAATCGAACCCAAGTCCCATCGATTATCGTTAGGTTTGCTAACCACTCGACCAATGGGGCAGGCAAATTTAAATGTAACTACATATTTATATTTTGAATATATTGATGACATTTTAAATATATATTCTGTATTCGTTGTATTCAGAACTCTACATATTCCAGATTTATTATATCCCAGATTCGTCATAAAACATACGATCGGCAGCGGCGTGCACAGAATTATGACACTGGGTATGCAGTGGAGTACTCGGTCACAAAATTTTTTCTTTCATAGATAGCCAGCCACGCGACGGATCTCTAAGTCGGAAACCATGCCAACAGAACAAGTCTTAGATGTACTACTATTCATGTACATCTTTTACGGCAACACAGACTAAACAGCGATCGATCGTCGCGGCGGAAGAAATTCTAATAAGTAAAGTAATAAGCTAAAAATTATAAGTACTCACCTAGTCAGCTTCCATTTTCACATATTCAAGGTTCCGGTTTCTTGAATTTACTAAATCCCTTGAACTTGTTATTTTTAATAAACACACATTTTCAACACAAACCTCACAATCAAATAACATTAAAAAAATATATTTAACAAATGCACTAGTAAAAGCAAATCATTACAGTTATTGTAGAAACTCAATAATAAACTGTTAAATGTACATACTTTCAAATGTTAAAATGAAAAATCTTCTAAGGAAACTATAAATATACTGGCACAAACAAAATACTATACAATGCTTATCACATGAAAAATTGGCCCACACGAAACAAAACATTTCTGCTATTTAAACAAATACCACCTTACTAAAGAAAAATGCATAATGTGACAACACGTGATTTATTAGATTTCCGTCTATTATTTTTACTCGGATTATAGCCATTAGGCAACGAACATTTCCGAGTTCCGATTTCCGACAACTGCCGAACTCCGTAGCCGCCGGCTGGATTCGCGCCAGTCTTGGCTTTCGATATTCATGGGTGTGTGCGTTTGCAAACTATGCACGGACACCAAAATTACTACACACATGCGAACAAATGTCCTGCGGAACGCGATGGCATGAGTTGGTTGGATTCGTCAAACGCCTGGTAAACATTATGTTTGTGCGCTTGCAAATAGGTGCTATTTATAAAATATTAGGCGTTTTTAAGTTATTATATTTTGTTTATTCATTTATTAACTATTAATTAAAGTCATCTAAAACGTACGAACGTTTTATTAAAATATCTGTGAACGGCAAGTAAAGCACTGCATTTTTTGCCTACAAGGAGCGCACACCCCTGATAGTCGGTCAAGAAAGTGCTGTTATTGGTTTAAAAATCTCTACATGATTAAGATTCTGTACCCAAAGGGTGCTCAGCGGGACCCTATGAACGGCAACACAGATATTTTCTTTGATTTTCATAAAATAGTTTTAATTTGTTTATTAAAATAAGTTACAATTTGTGTTTACTTTTTAATTTTGGTCTATATTGCCTATAGACGCCAAAGTCCAAATATTTATGATTGACTATTTCCATTAGAAGATCTGTCTGCTTGCTTGCTTCTTGTTATATATTTAAAAAAGCCTTTTTCCGCATTTTAGCTGACAAGGCAAAATTAAGGCAGATATATTCTTCAGAGGGGTCCCAAACAACCTGGAGTAGAATTAAGTTTCTTATATAAAATAATCCTGTCTTATAATACTGTATTGACTTTCAGATCCGAGAAGAGCAGTAATAAAATCCACATTT
This sequence comes from Apodemia mormo, assembly GCA_036924255.1. Classification (NCBI taxonomy): domain Eukaryota; kingdom Metazoa; phylum Arthropoda; class Insecta; order Lepidoptera; family Riodinidae; genus Apodemia; species Apodemia mormo. Next base: position 31,916,077 of record JAUPFN010000019.1, read on the forward strand.
TCGACGGTACCCAAACCACCAGCACTCCGTTGCACACGTTTGAACTCCACCAGCACGAAGTAGTGACCATCAGATACAATCCAGTTTTCGAAGCTGCAGTCTCAGTGGACAAAGCTGGCATTATCGAGTACTGGACTGGTCCTAAACACGAGTACCAGTTCCCCAAAAACGTCAAGTTCGATTCGAAGCTTGATACAGATTTGTATGACTTCGTCAAGAATAAGACGTATCCGACAGCACTAGATTTTTCGCCCGATGGAAAAAAGATGGCCTCTATTAGTTTGGATAGAAAAGTAAGAGTATTTGATTTTTATTTTTTATATTTATACAGGTTTACTTTAAATAACAAGAAACCACTTTATATATGTCTAAAACATATCTAAAACATAATTGAAATATAGTAGAACTGATAAAACCGACTTCCGATTTCTTGTGTCTCTATTTTAAATTTGATGAAGATCTGATCCTGGGTTGGTACAGATCTTCATGAAATTTATGACAGAATGGTTTATTAGATTTACTAGATGTTCTAACATCTAGTTCTACATAGTCTCGCCCAGGTCTGGTACATTGCCATCCGGCCACGCGAATCGCAATCTCTCACGGATTAAACTGGATGTGCCTTTCAAGACAATTTTTTAGGATATCAATGTAGCTTGCATTTACACAGAGAAATACAGTTAGAATATTTACCGTTGAAAAAAAACACTACTACTACAGAGGTATTCCTTAAGCCTTAGCTTGTGTCTTTTAGTATTTGTGTGGTTGTGCAATCTACAATTAACAAGGTCGGTATCTATAGGCGATGGTTATCTCTTTCCATCTGGAGAGCCATCTACTTGTTTTTTATCTTACGATATAAAAAAGGGAAGTATGTACTCCCAAACAAAAAAAAATATTTCAAAATCCAATAAATGACTGAGTTTTGAAGTAGTAAACATAAAAAATACTGTCGTCTAAAGAACCTCCTCCTTTCTTTGATATTCCACTTTCCACTAATATTATAAATGATTTGTGTGTTTGTTTTTTTATGTTATAAAATAGCAAAAAAGCAGATGGCTTCTCTGATGGAAAGATATAACCATCGCCTATAGACAACATAGATATTTTTTTTATATCATAAGATAGCAAACAAGCAGATGGGTCTCCTGATGGAAAGAGTCAACCATCGCCTATAGACACCAAAGGTGTTAATGGTCCGTTGCTATCTTGTGGCGAGGTCTAATGCCACATGAATAAGTTTACCGGCTACCTTACCCTCCAAATCGGAACACGACAGCGAAAAGCACTGACGCTATTGCGGCAGGAATATGTAAGGCGGTGGTACCTGACCCGGGCGAGACAATGCAGAACTCTACCACCTAGTAGCCACGATGGTAGTGACTCGCATAGCCAATCGGTCGCCTTTTACGACCTGCCTGGCTGAACGGCAGTTGGTCTATTCTTCAAAGGAGCCCGGAACCAACACGGGGAAGATGTTAATGAATGAATGTTGGGTTGTTATCCGTGAGGCGAGATTTGAATGCTACATGCATAAGTCTACCGACTACCTTACTCTCCAAACTGGAACACTACAATGACAAGCATTGACGATATATTATATACCCAAATACCGCCTTTTACGAGATGCCTAGCAGTAAGGCCTGGCCTGTTCATTTAATCTTTAAAAGTAGTCCGGATCAACCATTTTATACCCATAAAATATGTCCCTTATATCCATACTTTACCAAAAACTTTAGATTTGTGGCGCCTATACAAAAGAAAATCCCTACACTAATATCCTAGAGGAAATTATCAAAGAACAACTTATGTTTGAGGCATTAAATGACAGAATACTGTTACGAATAATCTAGAAGCGTGTGGAGTTGGAGCGCGCGCGCGGTAATTATCTAGAATTAAAAGAAAGAGATAGCTACTCCTATTGACAAACAAATAGTTTACCTGGGCTATGCCATAATGGACTTTGTGGGATATGGCATAAGGTTGAAAGTAGCGTGTACTAGGATTTATGACTCAACATGTTTACGATAAGAAGTGATTCATTGTTTCCCGATACATTTAGATTTTTCTGGATCCAGCTAGGACTTTCCCCTGCCTATAAATACAGAGATGTTGACAAACACAAGGCAATTTTTATCAAGCGATCGAGAGCGATACATCAAGTGACAAGTGCGAAACGAGAAGTGTTTAATTGTGTAGTTCAGTGATAGTATAGTGAGTGACTAGCAAGTAGAGTGTATTTTAGTATTACGTTGTGTTGTGTAAATACACGGATTTAATATAAGTGGTGTTTTCTTTCAAGTACGAACCCGAGTACGTAACAACTGGTGTCGGAAGTGAAATTGTGAAATGCCACTTATTCCGAAGGAAGATGTTACCACCAGGTCTCAGGCTGAGACACAGAGGGTGTCAGAGGACACTGAGATGCGTGCAGCCGAGGAACCCACAAGTGTTGCCAGCACGTCACTATCGTCGAGCGCAGTGCCTACTGATCTTTCTGTCGTACTGGCCGCTATTCAGCAACAACTTCAGCAACATCAACAGCTACAGGAACAGCAACAAAAGAAGCTACAGGAACACATCAAGGAACATTTATCTGGTTTGATGATAAATTGTCAGTTATCTTGGCGCAGCAAGACCAGTTAAAAAGCGACGTAGGCCTCGTCAAGCGCGATGTGAAGGGTGTTGAGAAGAAGGTTGACCAGTTGGAGGCTAACTGCGATAAAATAAGTGTGAATATGGTCCAACTTGAGAAGGAATTTATGAAAATGAAGATCACAGGAGTTAAGTCAGGTGCTACCATTACAAGCTGCTCTCACCAGGTGGGTCCTCGTGTAAAGGTACCCACTTATGACGGTCTTACGTCATGGAGTGCGTACCGCACTCAGTTTGAAATAGCAGCGAAGGCCAGTGGTTGGACAGACGAACATTGCTTAACAGCTCTAAGTACGGCGTTGCGGGGACAGGCGCTCTCCGTGTTGGACGCAATGCCTAAGCAGTATCAGTTCGCTGATTTACCGCAAATGGGAAAAACCTTCAGGAAGAGAATATCATCTACAGTTGGTCGTGCCAAGGAAACTTATCAAGGACGTACTACGTGAGTTGCATGATGGGGTTTCTGGAGGACATCTTGGAGTACGACGAACATTGGTAAAGGTACGAGAGCGTTTTTACGGGTTGAATTGCCGAGAAGATGTCGAGAATTGGTGCCGAAAATGTACGTCATGCTTAGCAGTGAAAGGACCGCAGGTTAGAAGCCGAGGCAACCTTAGACTATACAACGTGGGAGCCCCCTGGGAAAGGATAGCGATTGACGTGGCTGGGCCATTTCCTAAGACAGATAACGGAAACAAGTATTTTATGGTCGTGATGGATTACTTCACGAAATGGCCGGAGGTGTTCGCAATCCCTAATCAGGAAGCCACGACGGTCGCTGAGAAATTAGTCAATGAGGTGATATGCAGATTTGGCGTTCCGCTGGAGATTCATTCAGACCAAGGCAGAAACTTTGAATCTAATGTATTCCAGGAAATGTGTAAATTATTAGGAATGTACAAAACAAGAACTACACCTTATCACCCGCAATCTGATGGAATGGTCGAACGATTTAACCAAACTTTGGAAAGACACTTAGCCAAGCTGGTAGAAGATCACCAAAAGGACTGGGATAAATACATACCTCTGTTCTTACTGGCTTACCGAACAGCAGAACACGAAAGCATAAAAGTGACGCCAGCCTATGCCAACTTCGGCAGACAGTTACGTATACCAGCAGACTTAATGACTGGAGGCCCGCCACCGAATGCAGAGACCCAATTAAGTATACCGGAACATGTTGAAGATATTCGTGAGAGGTTACGCGATATACACTCGTTAATAAGTGAAAACGCATTGGAATCAAGTCAGCGGATGAAGACCAGATACGACCGAAACGCCAATCATCGAGGTTTTCAGGAAGGATCTCTTGTTTGGCTACATAATCTGGTTCGACGAAAAGGAAAATCATCTAAGTTACAGCGACGTTGGGATGGGCATACAAAGTAATCACACGGATCAATGACGTAACCTACCGAGTGCAGAAGCAACCAAGAGGGACCATGAAGATTGTTCATGTTGATCGATTAGCCATCTATAATGGAAGTAATGATGTTCGGGACGAACATAACTAAGAGGGGGGTAGTGTTACGAATAATCTAGAAGCGTGTAGAGTTAGAGCGTGCGCGCGGTAATTATCTAGAAATAAAAGAAAGAGATAACTACTCCTATTGACAAACAAATAGTTTACCTGGGCTATGCCATAATGGACTTTGTGGTATATGGCATAAGGTTGAAAGTAGCGTGTACTAGGATTTATGACTCATAACATGTTTACGATAAGAAGTGATTCATTGTTTCCCGATACATTTCGATTTTTCTGGATCCAGCTAGGACTTTCCCCTGCCTATAAATACAGATGTTGACAACCACAAGGCAGTTTTTATCAAGCGATCGAGAGCAATACATCAAGTGACAAGTGCGAAGCGAGAAGTGTTTAATTGTGTAGTTCAGTGATAGTATAGTGAGTGACTAGCAAGTAGAGTGTATTTTAGTATTACGTTGTGTTGTGTTGTGTAAATACACGGATTTAATATAAGTGGTATTTTCTTACAAGTACGAACCCGATTACGTAACAATACCAACAATTAATCAAAACTAAAAAATCAAAAAAAGAAGTACTTGTAGATTATTCAGGAATATATGAACAAAGAATCTACACCAATGGATCCAAAACTACATCAGGAACTGGAATTGGTGTATTCTCCCAAGACTTAAACATAAGGATCTCGGAACCCTTAGGAAAACACAACACAAAATTCCAAGTGGAATGTTTTGCTATCAACAGAGCTGCTAAGGAGATGAATGCAAAGGAAATAAAGAATAAAACCATTCATATTATTTCTGATAGTGCTTCCGTCCTTGCAGCTTTAAAAAACACCAGCATAGTGCTAGAATGCCACCTAGAAGATATATTTCTAGAAGATGCAGCAAAAAACAACCAACCAAATAATCCTACAGAGGATAAAGGGACACAGCAACTCACAGAGCAATGATGCAGCTGATATACTAGCAAAAAACGGAATAAACTGGAAACTACCAGGACCAGAACCTTTTGCCGCCATACCATACAGGCAACTCACAGCATGGCTAAAAGAGAGAGCATATAAACAACATGAGGCGTTATGGCTAACTACTGAGAACTGCAAGCAGACAAAAGAGATAGTGTCTCCTCTTTGAAACACTTCACTCAACAAAAAGTCAAAAGTCATAGGCACCATGATATTGTCACTTAAATCTGCATCTATACACATAAGTGTAACAGCCCAGCCCTCTATGCCGCGGCTGCACGGAGGAACAAGAAACCACCGCTCGTGTTCTCGTTGAGTGCAGGAGTGTGGATGAACAATGGACACACATCCTGAAAAACCCAGTAACTCTCATAGAAGCTTGCCCCAACATAAACCGTCTTGTAGACTTCTGGAAGGAGTTGGGATGGTTGGAACGATTCGACCAGCTACGTACAATGGCCCAAGTGGCTAAGTACGGATATAGCAATAGTTAAAAAAAAAGAAAAAGGGATCAACAGTTTTACATGTCTATCTGAGGCTCGGGCGCGTTAACACATTGTCACCAGAGTCTGAGCAGCTACTAAGATTTAGAAAGTAGAAAAAAATACAGAATGATGTATGCGCTTGTTACAGGTGCGGATATTTCACTTCCTCACGGGCAAGCTGCACAAAGTGATAGACGAGAGTCTGCAGCGCTTCCAGGAGTTGCAGCATCAGACACAACAGCTACCGAACATGGAATTCGGAAGAAGGTATATTCGCTTTACAATAATACATTTGGTATTCTTTGGATCTGTCTGTACGTGGTGTGTAACAAAAATCCTGACTAGTCGTGACAGGCATTGTTCAGTAACAGTCTATATTAATTAGATAAATAAGAAAGTTTGGATGTATGGATTGATGGATGTTTGTTACTCAGTCACGCAAAAACTACTGGACTACTACTGGATTTGGATGAAATTTGGCACACAGATAGATGATGACTGGCAATAGTACATATTATTTTTTATTCCGGAAAACTGAGTTGTTCGCGCGGGATTCACCAAAACCTTTTTATAATGCAGTGAGTTGTACTTTGTAGCCAGCATTGTAAATGCGAAAGTTTGGATGTTTGTTACTTAACCACCCAAAAACTACTCAATAGGTTATTATCAAAATTTGACACACAGGTAAATGATGATCTGGAATAGCACATAGGTTACTTTTTGACCTGGAAAACTGAGTTGTTCCTGTGGGATTCACCAAAATATTTTATAATGCAGCGGGTACTCATATATGATACTAACCGCCCACCCTGGCTTTACAGGTGGTAACCGCAACCACTTAATTTAAAAAAATGAGAAAAATCTATAGTTTACAGTACCACCATGTTAATTAAATAAAATTATTAGAATATTTGACCATTCCTTATTGTTATATATTTAAAATTTTTATTGTTATATGATTCAATAGTAAAGAAGCAGATAGCTCACTTGATGGAAAGAGACAACCATTGCCTATAGACACCAAACCTGTTATTGGTGCGTTTCTATCCGCGTGGCGAGGTAAGGTAGTGGCATTAACACCACATGCATAAGTTTATCGACTACCTTACCTTCTAAATCGGATCACTACAGTAACAAGCATTGACGTTTTTGCGGCAGAAATAGATAAGGTGGTGGTTCCAGACCCGGGCGAGACAATACCGAACTCTATCACGTAGTAGCCACGATGGTAGTGAATCGCACAGCCAATCGGTCGCCTCTTAAGATCTACCTGACAAAATGGTAGATGGTCTATTTTTTAAAGGGGGACCGGACGAACATTGGGTAAAGCTACAGTTATTTATAAGTAATATTAGTATATAAAAAGTAGCATCTGTTTTACCTGGCTGAATGAAAGGACGAAATGTAAGTCCCGCAAACGAATTCAGAATGAAACAGCTAACCTAATTTGAGAAACCCGTTTTTCCCCATCCACTCCACAATTTCTTTTTCTATATAGGATTATTTTTAAAGGTTGGCCAAATTTTTTGATACTATTGAGATCGATAATATTGTTGCGAATAATCTAGAAACGTGAAGTGTTGGAGCGCTGGAGAGATCTAGAAATAAAAGAAATAGATACCTAGAGTCCGCGCGCGAGCTCCGAGGAATCGGGGACTGAGGTACGGGCGGGTGTGCTATGTTTAATATCGACTAATTCACTGCACGTCAACATTCCGCAAAATTCCTCTGAGCTCGCGCGTGGACTGTACTTCAATTGATAAACAATAGCCGCTGTTTCCCGAATAGTTATGCCATAATTGACCTTATCTCTTCAGACATAAGGATGAAAATAGCGTGTTTTAGGACTTGTTTACATTAATCTGTGTGACCGCTTTTCCGATCCGGTAGTAACTCAAAAAATATTGACTCGTCAAAAGTGCCTGTATAAAAGGATAAGGATAATTTGAATAAAAATGTTTTGACTTTGACTTAAAATTATTATTTGCGAGATGATTTTGGAACGTTCGGGATTGTAGTCGAACTTTACCTTGGGTATAAATAGGGATGTGTTGGCGAATAGAATGCAGTTTTATACAGCGATTGGACAGCGATACTTGAAACTATCACTCTGTAGTCAGTTAATTCTAGTGTTAGTATAGTGAGTTTTATTAGTCCTTATTAGTGTATTTATTATATATTGCATTGTGTTGTTTTGTGTATTTGTGTTGTAAATACACGGTTTTAATGTAAGTGGTGTTTTATTGCACAAATACGAACTCAAAGCACGTAACAATATGTACGATTTATGTAATAAAAAATACTTAAAAAAATCAAAATTTAATTTTTGTCCGACACAAAAAACAAAACGCATGGATATAATTTCAATTACACAAAATTCGAACTAAAATATTTTGGTGTCTTAATTAAAAATGATCGCGAAAAACGTACTTAGAGCTAGAGATTACATATTTACCATCGTAATTATAGGTAAATGTAAAATGACACACTGCCAGCATTACAGAGTTCATTTACAAGACTCGGTGCATCCTATGCTTGAATTTAGTGGGAAATTTTTGACGAATATTTTTATTTATTTATTTGCATTCCACAATGTTTACAAGATGTTTACTTAAAATAATGGTTAGATCATCGTGAACCCTGTGGGGTGTAGCAATGGCAAGGTAGGAAAGAGGAATATACTTATATATCTTTATTACGTCGACTAAATGACAGTCACACATCGGTTGGTAAATGTGTTTATTGAACTGTAATTTAACTGAGTTTACATTAAGCTCAAATACTAGAGATACACGTGTATGCTGCGTGATAAAATCTGATAACGATGTTGCGATAAGATACCAATGGTATCTGTGCGCGGTAAGTGTGATCGTGTTCTATCGCGCCCTCGTTACAATATTATTTAATTATCATAATAAATGTAATTATTTATAAGAAATATTTAATTAGAATTGAATTAGATTAATTATGTACATTTTTTATTTTATAGAAATTTATTATTCAAATATTCATTTATATCATAATAGCATTTATTTATTAATAGACTTAATTGTATTATAAATTGATTAAATTTCGATTCATTTTTTATTAGTTCGGGTAATTAAAAAATAGTATTAGTCGCCTCTGTGGTCTAGTGGTCCAGCGTTGGCGTTGACCACATGAGGTCCCGGGTTCGATAATCGGGCACATAAAAAAGTGTTTTTTCAGTTTTCTGAGAAACATAAAGTTGCTCGGGATTGGAAAGTGCCCGGTTGGTGATAGGTTTGCCACCTATCACATTTGTGGAACCAAGTATCTTCGGCTAATCGTGGGTGCACTTGTTGTACCTCTGCCTACCCCTTCGGGGATATGGGCGTGAAGATACTTTTTCGGGTAATCTGTTATAATTTTTTATTGATATTACGTAAGTACTCGTAGAGTGAAGTTTTAAACGGGAAGTTGGCATTTAATCTATTTATGTCATAATTTTTTGTCTGTCTATATATATATATATATATATATATATATATATATATATATATATATATATATATATATATATATATAAATCAATTTCTGTTCGTTAGTCTCGCTAAAACTCGAGAACGGCTAAACCGATTTGGCTAATTTTGGTTTTGAATTAATCTTTGAAGTCCAGGAAAGGTTTAAAAAGTGAGAAAATATAAAAAAAAATAGAGTAGTTAAAAAGGCAGAACAACGTTTGCCAGATCAGCTAGTTTTACCATAATAATTAAATCGCATGTTAAATTCAATATTTAGTTCCTAATTTTAAAATTTGGCCGGACTTTTAAAAGTAACCCTGTATAACGGATGGCGATTAAATATGGTAGTTGTGAATGTCAGGATGGCAGCAGAGCGGGAACTGGAGAAGTCAGAAGCGATGCGGCTGGCCAACATCGTGTTCGACGCGAGCGGGCACTTCGTGGCCTACGCCACCATGCTGGGCGTGAAGCTCGCCAACCTCGCCACCAACACGTGCGCCGCCGTGCTCGGCAAGCCGGAGAACCTGCGTCCGCTCAGGCTGGCGCTGTTCCAGGTACCGAGCACGAACACCACACACAAAAAAAGTGAAACTTTTTATAAAAGTAGGGTGTGTGAGAGAGAGAGAGAGAGAGAGAGAGAAATATATATTAAAGGAGTCAAGGAAAATGTTCATTGTGTTTAAAAAGTAAAAAGTTGCCATAAAACCTCGTTGGTTGTGTTGATTATATCTGGCTAATTTTGGACTCCATAACTTTACTGACCGTGACCCAGTCGCGACCATGAAGTATTAGGTAAAGTTGGACGTAGCACTCGGATTAATCACTTACGTTATATCTCAGTCTGTGAGGTCTTGCCATTTTTTTATACAGCTGTGTAAGACAGGGAAGGCAAGACCCCAGAAGATGACAGCAGTATTTAAAGTTGTGTTTCAAGTAGGTATTAGAAGTGTTGCCTCCAGATAAAATACCGCTTCATGTTTGAGAGGTTGCGGAACTTTACCACCTAAATAGTTACTAGTCCGAAAGTTAGTGACACATATTAACCTTCTACGATTTTTATAGTCTGCACTTGGTGAAAATCCAAATCCAATCCAATTTGGATTTTGTTGCTAGTTAGTAACTGTAAATACCCTGAGGATACTTGTGTAAGCGAAACCGGTTGGAAATTAATTGTAATTACCTTATTGTGAAACAGTACAAGTGAATTAAGTAATAAATATCTATTAACCTTCTCTCGCCCTTTACAAAATGCCTAGTGATAAAGCAGTTGATGTATTCTTCTAAAGGAGACCTGCACCAGCACGAAGAGCATGAGTAGAGCAATAAATAAAATAAAATAAACTTTATGAATCTTGGGTTTAAAAAAAACGTCAATTGTAAGACGTCATATTTTAGGGTCAAACAAATCAATCAGCAGTGGCGAATACCCTCGAGATGGAAGGGTCAGAGAACCCCGCCCTGCTGACGGTGAAGACGGACCCCACACTGTTCTGCACGGCCTACAAGAAGAACCGGTTCTACATGTTCTCCAGGCGGGGGCCTGATGATGTCCGGAGCCCAGATGCGGACCGAGATGTGTTCAATGAGAAGCCTTCCAAGGAAGATATCATATCGGCTACTGAAGGACAAGGTAAATTCATCAAAAAATAAATATCACTTCGTTTCTTTTGCAGCTTAGGCAGAGTGAAGTGAACATCCAGATGCTTCTATTTCTTCAAGATTCTTTCGTGAGAAAAAATGTGATCGCCCATAATATTTTACTAAGTTTAAACGTTTATAAGCAATAAACGGTTTTCTTCGGATAACCAGCATAAGTATTCGTGGGGTATTGAGAGCAAACTTCTGTAACATTTTCTATGCAACTTTGGAATCGAAACTAGGATTTCATATTTTGAACTGAACAAGCTAAAATCTAAACCATTAGGTTATATGATAGGAATAAGTATAGTAACAGAATTTATTTTTATTTATATGTTGTGTGATAGTGAAAACAAATGGCTTTTCCGATGCAAAGCATAAGCATAGTCTATTTATATATTTGGTGTGTGTAATATAAATAGTCCGGGCTCCTTTTTGAACATATTTGGTGTTTAATGGTGATGGTTATCTCATTCCATCAGAACTATCTGCTTGTTTATCGTATAAAATAAAACACACTGTTTTGTTAAAGTATATTAAGTCGACTAAATGACAGTCACACATCGTTGGTAAATGTGTTTATCAAACTGTAATTAAACTGGGTTTACATTAAGCTTAAATACTAGAGATTCACGTGTATGCTGCGCGATAAAATCTGATATCGATGTTACGATAAGATACCGATGGGCGCGATAAATGTGGGCGTGTTTTATTGCGCTCTCGTTACAAAGTACATAGTATAATCCCCGTGTTGGTACCGGGCACCTATGAAGAATAGCCAACTACTGTTCTGCCAGACAGGTTGTGAAAGGTGACCGATTGGCTATACGAGTCACTACCATCGTGGCTACTAGGTGGAAGAGTTCTCCATTGTCTCGCCCGGGTCTGGTACCACCGCCTTTCCTATTACTGCTGCAATAGCGTCAGTGCTTGTCACTGTCGTGTTCCGTTTTGGAGGTTAAGGTAGCCGCTAAACGTGGCATTAGACATCGCCACAAGATAGCAATTCACCATTAACATCTTTGGTGTCTATAGGCGATAGTTGAGTCTTTCCATGATATAAAAAAAAATACTATAGGTGTGCGGTGGTCCCACAGGTGTGCAGCGCGTGTACGAGTCGGCAATCCTCCACACGTCGCTGGGCGACATCCACATCCGGCTGTTCGGCGGAGACGTGCCGCGCGCCGTGGAGAACTTCTGCGGCCTCGCGCGGAACGGGTACTACAACGGACACGTGTTCCACCGCGTCATCAAGGGGTTCATGGTGCAGACTGGGGACCCCACCGGTAACGTCACACGTCATTATACATGTTGTACAGCGTACTACAACGGACGCGTGTTCATGGTGCAGACCGGGGACCCCACCGGTAACGTCACACGTCATTATACATGTTGTACAGTCCCTGCCGATATTACACATCGACATACATATTCTACAGTGAAAGATCCTCCTGATGACATCACATAAATTCTACAGCAAGTGATTCTACCGTTAACGTCATAATACGCGTTCTACAAAGGAAGATCCTGCTGTTACTATAATTATAAAATAATATAGTATTAGTTCCTATCTGTAACATATAACTACAATGGGAGTTTTTACTGGAGACATTATCACCCAGGTTCTGTAGCAATAACATAATTACACATAATCTAAAGCGGGAGATCCTATTGATGACATCATTATACATTTATTGGACAACTACCAGTGACATTATACTATATCTTCTATAGTGTAAAATTTTACTAGTAAAAATGATATATTAATGTGCCAAATCTTACAGTTAACATCACAATATATATTACACAGCAGAAGATCCTACCGGTTACCGTTAACATTACCGTACATTACTAAACTTAAAGTTAAATAATCAAAAACGGCTACACTCACATTTAATCGGTTTTTTTTATTTATTTTTTTATATCATAAGATAGCAAACAAGCAGATGGGTCTCCTGATGGAAAGAGTCAACCATCGCCTGTAGACACCAAAGATGTTAATGGTGCGTTGCTATCTTGTGGCGAGGTCTTATGCCACATGCATAAGTTTACCGGCTACCTTACCCTCCAAACCGGAACACGACAGTGACTAGCACTGACGCTATTGCGGCAGGAATAGGTAAGGCGGTGGTACCAGACCCGGTCGAGCCGATGCAGAACTCTACCACCTAGAAAATGTGTAGGTTCTGACTAGTTTTGGACCTATTTGAGGTCCTACCTCAGGGTGAGTCCGACGTTCGCGATTAAACATGATTTAGTTAATAATGTCTCACGAAAGTTTTAATAATTTTAGAGTGAAAGTTCCTACCGGTGACATGTTACTGTTACTGTTTTACATTACTAAAGTGAAAAGCTCTTACCGGTGACAGTTTACCAATATCATCAATGCACATTATTACATCATTACATACTGCTGGTGACATTTTAATATTATAATATTATGTGTTCTACACCTTAAGATTTTACTGGTAATATCATATACTATAATACAGTATGAAATGGTGATTGTATATTACGTTCACATGCCTACGATGACCATGTAAAGCTGTCGATCCCAGTTATTGCAAAATACAAGCGATATGTAAGAAACGTCGACAAAATGCGGCAATAGGGATCACCTATCTCGATAATAAAAAAAACCGGTGAATTGTAGTGAACTTGGACCTCTAATGACTTTTGGTTTACTTTGCCTATCTCAAGAGAGCTAGCTTCTTTACAAGGGCGGGTCTCTGCAAGTCGGCTCAGCGCCTTTTTTGCGTGTGATTTGAGGATGGCTCTACTCTTGTCATCCTAACTCCTCAAGGAAGCGCAGCAACCCTTTGGTATGGGAGAAAGCTACAGGAGCGACCTCGGAGATCCGAGGTACTTGACCCGGTAATTCGCCACAACCTTCCAAGATAACGTGGGCGGCCGTTTCCTGAGTCTTCATGCAATCTCTGCACAAAGGACTTAACATCCATGAAAGCTAGCGTGATACAAACAAACTTTATATCAGAATAATAAAAATAATATCGGTATATAAATTACACAAATTGACCTAACCCCAAAGTAAGCAATTTATTTGCTAATTATGTGAGTGTTAATGATACGAATACATTGAAATACATATATAAACACTCAAATATGTTTATTAAACACCCAAACCCAGAAATTCAAACCCTATGCTCAAAATATGAATGCCTGACCCTGTGGGAAATCAAACCTGAGCCCCAATGATTGCGTAGTCAGGGTTGTTAACTATTTGAATAACAGAGCGGTCACCAATGGCTTCACTCACATTAAATAAAAACTTAAATTTAACCACAAATAAGTCGTGTAACCACAAATAACCGCAATGAATACACAATTTCTAGGCCTAGTGCTTGCCTTAGTGTGACACGTGGTTGACGTATATGATAAGTGATATATATATAGATGTGTGTGTTCAATTTTAAATTCCCACGGTCGGGGACTAGCCTCTTAACATTTTTTTAAATTGTTGAATATCTATATATTAATATGTGAAGGGAAAACTTTGGATTCTTTTTAAGACAATTGCGTGAATAGTGGAGTGTGAAATTTGGCACAATTAAAGTTTATATTGCGGAGGACTGCCGAGACCTAATATTTTTAAATAAAATCCATTAAAATACATTAAATTAATAAAACTAAACATTACAAACGCTGAATTAATCTAAATACTTTGTTGAGAGAAAATTTTACTCATACTTTCGTAGCAGTCATCTGTGGACGGAGGTTGAAGAGCAAGAGAGCTACAGATAATATTTACGACTATACGTTAGGGACGTAACGTGTAACTCGTGATGTGCTCAACGTTTTCCAAACAGGATTTTTAAAGATTTCCTCGGCACGGGATCAGTGCAGAAATACAAATGTAATAAGCAAATAGTTCACGAGATGGAAAGAGATATCCATCACCTATAAATACTAAAGATGTTAATGGTGCGTAGCCATCCGAATAGCGGACATGGTAATAAATTCCTGATGGAATACCATGAATTAGTTTACCAGCTATCTTATCCTCCAAACAGGAACATGATAATGTTAAGCACTGATGTTATATACAAGGTTACTTTTAACGGTCCGGCCAAATTTTACAATTAGGAACTAAATATTAAATTGAAAATGAGTTTTAATTATTATTGTAAAATCATTACAAGATGATTTAAAAATATTTGTTTAAAAATATCCCACTGAATTCATGAATTGGATGCGCCGTCTTGTGAATGAACTCTGTAATACTGGCAGTGGGTTATTTTACATTTACCTATTCCTACGATAGTAACTATTATGTACTCCTAATCTCTCGCTCTAAGTACATTTTTTCTCCGATCACTTGTAATTTGTTTAACGGCACTAAAATATTTTAGTTCGTATTTTGCGTAATTGAAATTATATCCATGCGTTTTGTTTTTGTGTCAGATAAACATGAAATTTTCAATTTTTGACAAATTATTTTTTTATTACATAAATCGAACATTTTGATTCTGAAAACTTTTCGCCGTGTTGGTCCCGGCCTCCTTTGTAGAATAGGCCAACTGCCGTTCTGCCAGGCAGGTCGTAAAAGGCGACCGATTGGCTATCGAGTCACTACCATCGTGGCTACTAGGTGGTAGAATTCTGCATTGTCTCGCCCGGGTCTGGTACCACCGCCTTACCTATTCCTGCCGCAATAGCGTCAGTGCTTGTCGCTGTCGTGTTCCGGTTTGGAGGGTAAGGTAGCCGGTAAACTTATGCATGTGGCATTATACCTCGCCACAAGATAGCAACGCACCATTAACATCTTTGGTGTCTATAGGCGATGGTTGACTCTTTCCATCAGGAGACCCATCTGCTTGTTTGCTATCTTATGACATAAAATAAAAATAAAAAAATATAAATGAACAGCCTATGAAAATTTAACTGTATATCTAGTAGTGACGATGGCAGTGGTATATTTGGTCGATCGTTTACCTTTTACGGACTCCATGGTAAAATGGCATATGTTACATTCTACGAAAAGAAGCAGGTTAACACAAGCATGACTTAATTTGTTGTTCAGGTACGGGTACGGGCGGGGAGAGTATCTGGGGCGGTGAGTTCGCAGACGAGTTCAGGCCGGGGCTGAAGCACGACCGGCCGTACACCGTGAGCATGGCCAACGCGGGGCCCAACACCAACGGCAGCCAGTTCTTCATCACGCTGGCGCCCACGGTCAGTCACACGCAAAACACTCAAATTCGCTTGCTTTATATCATACGATAGCAAACAAGCAGATAACTAAAAAAAGGTGAAATTAATTAAATTTGCTATTCGCGAACTGTTCTATGTATCCTCCGTGATGATACCGAAAAGAGAGACGTCGGTTTAATAAATGGATAGGACTCACCGATGGTTCGGATCAAACGAAGACCCCAGCGGCACACTTATCCGCCCACATCCACCACACTTTTATAACCACGACCACGCCGGCACCAATCACAAAAGCACACAATTCATGTACGTACTCAACGCACGTTTCACTTCGAAACCGAAGCATCTTCAGGAGAAACGAACACTACCTCAATCTACGCGAGTGTAAGTAATACCTATAATAAATTTCACCTTTTTAATAATAGATTTCCGCAAAGTAACGCCTGAATCAATAAAAGCAGATAGCTCTCCTGATAGAAAGAGAAGTCATCACCTAAGACACAAAAGTGGTCTAAGGGGTTCCTGTAAGTTGAAATAAAAATGCTTGGTTTGGTTTCATTAGCGTTCACCAGGAGCAACACCGCAATCAGCTTTAGTCTATTTATAATCATAATGTTAATTAATCTGCGTACCTGCTAGGCAGCTCGTAAGAAATGAGAAGACGCTAAATGTGTCAATGCAATAGTAAATATTAATGGTAGCGCTTTACGAGAGGTGCAGAATAACGCCTTATAAATTTCTTTATACAAATCGACCACATTGGTTGTACTATTAACATTATTTTACCGTTAGCTGAGCAGTCTATTAAGTGTATCTTACCTATTCCTGCTGTAATAGCCTCAATGCTTGTCATTGTGTTTCGGTTTTGAGGGTAAGGTAGCCGGTAGACTTATTAATAATTTAATTGCATGAAAATTATAATTGCATGTGGTATTGCCATCCCATCGCACGGAAAACAGCGATTAACATATTTGGTTTCTATAGGTGATGGTTTCTCTTTCCATCAGGAGAACAATCTGCTTGTTTTCTATCTTATGATATAAAAAAATCTTATTTGTTAGCTTTGCTATATAAAAAAAAGAGTATAGAGAGCTTTTAGCGGCACTCTATCGCTATCAATTATAAGGCCGTAAATTACCTTGTTTTAGTACGTGGCTCCAAATACAAGCGCGATTGCGGCTTGTTACATAAATAAGAAGTAGGTTTATTAGGTTACCTTTAGGTCCCATACCTAGATAGATAAAAGGGGGTCGTTCCGTCCAGTAAAACCTCATCTAAGATTGAGGAAAAAGTTACATTGCAATAACAATTGACAAATACTACTTTACTGTACTATAAATGGTATCGCTAATTTGCCATAAACATAGTACATACCGACGCTTGGAAGGCAATCCTCACTAAGCGACATTGAATAAAATTTACAGGAGGGGTGACTTAAAGTTCAAATATAAAATAATATTTTCGACACGATTAACAAGTATTTAATTATTTGATAGTAGATTATTTGTCTATTTAAAAATATGTATTGTACGCTCAGCAATGGGCGCGCGTAAACTATAAAATTACCTGATTTTTATTTTCAGCCCTGGCTTGATAACAAGCACACAATATTCGGTCGCGTTGTTCGAGGCATGGAGGTTGTGCAGAACATAGGCAGTGTGAAGACCAACCCCAAGACGGACAAGCCGTATGACGACGTGCGAGTCATATCTGTCACTGTCAAATAAAGTGATCCAAAGGCTGTATGGATCTAGCTCTTTTGCCTATCCTTATTGGGATGACATTAAAAAATAGTTTATATAATAAAATTATATACAAAGTTGTTTTTCAATTCTTGTTAACCAAATTAAAAAAAAATCAAACTATAAGTAGTTTCTGTTTAAATCAAACATCATTTAATCGGTGACATTTGATTGTGTACCACAGAAACACTTGTCGACACCACACAGTATATTTTAGGGCTACTAAAGAGACCATCAAAACAGGCTTCAAAACAAAGAGCTTAGTCTAGTCGAGAAGTTGAGTGCCTGCCAGAAATAGTTACAAGTTTCTTAAAAATGTGGTTAATGGCTTAAATGGCTAATTTTAAAATTTTTGGAAAAAAAAATTGCAATTGTTATTAACAAAAAACTGGATAAAAATAACCGTTTATTGCCCAAATCTTAAAAAGGTATAAGTGATAGCTCAAATATTAAAAAAATTCTGAAAGAGCAGGAAATTTTAGTAAAAAAGTTCTCGACTCCCGGAATTGTAGCTCCAATATTTATAATTTTAATGTTGAAAATCGGCTTTTGTGCGGCAGTTTAGGCACGCGCGCGCCGCCGCCACTGTAGTGAGCGTAGTATTTAAATAATTTTTTTTATTCAATTAAATATTAATTTCAAAATTAATATTTGATTGTAAATTAAGACACACCAATTTGTTTGTTGACAAATTGAGTCAGTGCTTGGAATTTGTCGTGCTCCAAAATCCAGATGTTTTTAAAGGACAGAAAAAATGTTTTTCGCCATATTATTGCAGGTTGTTATTTTTGTAATTTTATGTTCTAGAAAAAAATTAGAATAAAAAAGTTGTTTATAACAAATTTTTTACTAAATAAATGAATAAATTGTTAAGAAAAATATTTTTTCCATTAGACCGCCCCGTTGGTCGAGTGGTTAGAGACCCTGACTACGCAATCAACGAGGCTCGGGTTCGATCCCCGACGGGGACAAGCATTTGTGTGATGAGCATAAATGTTTGTATTTCCGGGTTTGGGTGTTTATTATATATATTCTAGTATTTATATATGTATTTCTATGTATTAGTATCGTTGACTAACATCCATAACACAAGCAAATAATTTGCTTACTTTGGGGTTAGATCAGTAAGTGTAATTTGTCCCGTGAATTATTATTATTATATTATTATTATTATTTAGATATATGAAAATTAAGATTTCAAAAAACTATTTCTTAATAAGTTATATAAATAGAAAAAAAACCATTACAAACAATAATATATTGTTTTTAAGATTTTTTTAGTTCATTATTTTTTACGCTAACAATAATTATGGTGATCAAAAAATTTTTTCGAAAATATTTAATTAATCCATTTGTTTATAAAAAACAAAAAAAATAAGAATAATGATGAAAAATTAAGAAAATAATTATATAATGCCTAACAAGAATGTAAAATCAGTAATAGCTTAAAATTAAAAAAAATATGATTTAACTAACATTATTTAATTTTTTTTTAATTCAAAAGTTAATAAATTATAAAATAAAAATATCTTATTATGTTTTAAAACGTCATCTTGTTGAGTGTGTTTGTAAAAGTCCAAGAAACAAAAAACTCATAGATTTATTATTTAAAATTTTATACTGCCATTTATTATGACATCACAAACCAGTGGAAAATATTAATTAACAATTGAATAACTTTTCGAAAAATGGTGATAAAACTTTTATTATCGCGGAATCATATTCTTTAAAGTGTCTAAATGACGCCAGAATTTTTTCAAAGTTTTGGAATTAATATTTAATTGCATAAAAAAATATTTAAATCTTACGCTCACTACAGAGAAGGCGCGCGCATGCTGAAACTGCCGCGCGAAAGCCGATTTTCAACATCTGTCTACACCAAAATCGCGCACTCTGTCTATTTCTATCAGAGTAAACGAGAGCCCACTATCAATTTAACTGGGCGGCCAGGTCTTAATATCGCACCGCTTAAATAGTGTCACAAGTCAAAAAAAAACGATTCTCGAGTAAAAGGGGTTTAAAGTTGCTCCTGCCTTTTTTTCCGCTTTTCCGGCCAACGCCACTAACGACGTCACTAACGCCATATAATATCAAATCATTGAAAACGGTAGTAACTCACCATTCGCGATAAAACTATGGCATAATACGATACGAATGGTACAATAAAGTGATTTTTTTAATTGTGACAGTATTTGAGCGGAGGTGCGAAATATTGTAAATAAAAAAAGTGTGGATTATTTGTCAAATATGATTCGCCAGCGGTTTAGGTATGAATATGATGACTTCATGTTTTTAATTCCAAATCCATATGTCGAAAATGTATATTTCGAAACTTCGAAAAATGTATATTTTCAAAATGATGACCGGTTTTGATCTTTTGAATAGCGTTCTAAGCAATTTTTAAGCTCTAACTTGTTTTTTTTTCGCTACAACAGTGTTCCCAACTCTCAAAAATTTATCTCCCTATAGCCCCAATCAAAAACCCCCAAAATCCCTACAATTACTAGAAATTCCCCCTAAAAAATTTCACTATTTATAAAATAAATAATTAAATATTTTTACATAAATAATACATTAAAAATAATTGATATCATTAAACAAATAATAAATTCAAAACAATCAAATAATTTTATTCAGCAACATTTTTTTATATTTTTTATTCATAAATTATTTAAAACTTCAAGTAACAAATCATTTTGTAATTATTGTAATTGTAATCATCAATAAATATTTGAAGTTAAAAAAATCCCTAAAAATACCCCTAAAAATATAACACCCCTAAAAAAATCCCATCCCACTTTTTTTCCCCCTAAATTTGGGGGGAAAACCCCTAAGTTGGGAACCCTGCGCTACAAAATCAATAGTTTAAAAAATGTCGAACAAATGTCAAACTTTTGACATTTGTTCGATTTGCGTCATTAATAAATTCCGAACGAAGCAACCTCCGATTTTAAACAGATTTACCGTATTTGACGCATTTTTTTTGTAGAAAATTAAACTAGACCTAAAAGAATAGATTTTTAAATAAATCAGTATATTATCCTGAAAGTTGTTTTAAAAATGTGAAGAAAATTTGCTGTAAGCATCGTAATTTTAATATTTGAAAAACTGTCACTTTTGAAAATTTAATTCGATTTTAATTTTTAAAAAGGATTCGACGTTAGTTTTTTAAGTGCTAAAATAATGTAGATAAAAAAATTGGTTGAAAAATTTCAAATTTAGGTCGTAAAAACACTATAAAAATTTTTGGTTAACGATAACTCCAGAACGGATATACTGATTTTGATACAATTTACGTATTGGATGCAATTTGTTGAAGAAAAGAGCTGATTACATTTTATATCCAATCGGTACATTCATTTAGAAGTTATATTAAAAAAATACTGTCTCGCCAAACATTTTTTTTGAGATTTTTCAAAATTATTGAAAATTTTCTGGACCTAATTAGTTCTAATTTTCAGTAAGTTGAGCGAATCCAACCGAATGCCATCAAACCCACTCACACACACATACATGAAGATATACTGTCATGATCGTGAAAATAGTCGGAAAAGGTTCCTAGGAACTCAAAAAACATGGAGATCTGGTGAAAACTCAGTTTTCGAAAATCGGGACAAAATTAGTAACTTTCTTATCTGCATACGTTGCGGGATGTTAAAAAGCGGGGGGTAGGGGGGCTAAGAGGGGTGAACACCCCTCTTCTCCCCCACCTATTCCTCCCTTCTCCTTCCCCTATCAATGCGGCACTTTTCCAAACTGTTACCAAATATATTCTAAATGATCTTTTATACCGCGGCTTCATATATCGGGCTACGGCGAAGTATCGCGCTGTATCGAGCTGCGGTAGCTCGATATAGCGCGAGATAATGGCTCGGCCGTACTTGCGCCTTTCGTCACAAAGTTATTATAGCGCGCTAAGGTACCGCAGTCCGGAATGTATGCGACGATAGCCGATAATAGCCGGTCACACCTACATTTGTCGTGTCATTGCACGAAGCTTTGTGACGATACACGCAAATTAGCCGAGGCCTCACAGATAGTCTCCAGTGTTCTGTGGAACTGCATCGCGAAGGGCCTTGACGCGTCACTGCAATGGGCGTCAAACTGCAGTCCGCAGGTCATATTTGTGCAGCTCACTACACAGAAACAATAAATAATTACGATAAACAATAATCAGGGCGAACGAAGCGAGCCCTACACTAGGCCACTTTGTATGCACTTTTGTGGTATTATTGAAAAAATATCGCACTTCGAGGTTTGAGCTTTGACGTGGTAGTTTAAATTCATGTCTAGATATGTTATCTACCATTAAAGTACCATTTTATAAACATTAAGAAAAAAATAAAAAATACATGTATTAGAATTTTATTACTACTAACGCCATCTATTATGAAACTAAAGAGTTAAAATGTTACTTTGGCGTGGTAGATTTAATTCATTTTCATTCACTCCATTTTAATACAATATTAATCTATTAATACACTTGTACTTTTTAACTTCCTGCTACGTATATGTGGATAAGGAAGTTACTGATTTTGCTCCGATTTTAAAAAATCGAATTTTCTCCAGATGTCCGCGTTTTGAGGTCCTAGGAACCTTTTTCGACTGTTTTCGCGATGACGTCAGTGTATCTGTATGTATGTATGTATGTATGTGTGTGTGTGTGTGTGCGTGTGTGTGTGTGTATTCGTGTGTGTGTATGTATGTCTGTATGTAAACATCTCATAACTTTTGAACGGCTGGACCGATCGAAATGCGGTTGATGGCATTCAATTGGATTCCACTCAACTTAAACTTCCTGAAAATTTGAACCAATCGGGCCTAAAAGGATTTTGAAAAAAAATTGAAAAAACCCAAAAAGAAATTTTGGTGAAACAGATTTTTTTTAAATATAACTTCCAGATTAATGTACTGATTGAGTACAAAAACTAATCAGCTATATTCTCAAAAAAATAAGTCTAATGCATAAATTGCATCAAATCGGTTTATCTGTTTGGAAGTAATCGTTGACGAACATTTTGAAAAAAGTCTTTTTTCGACATAACTTCGAAATATTTCAACCAATCATTTTTTATTATTCTACAATATTTTAGTACTAAAAAATTTACGACGAATGCCGTTTTAAAAATTAAAATCGAATCTTATTTTCAAAAGTTACAGCTTTTCAAATATTAAAATTACGTTGTTTTTAACAAATTTACTTAATGTTTTTGAAATAACTTTCAGGCTAAAATACCGATTGACCTCAAAATCTTATCAGTTTTTCTCCTTTAAAAACTGCGTCAAGTACCATTAATTGGATAAAAATCAGTCACTTTGTTTGGTATCTATCAATGACGAAAATTTTTGAAAAAATGTTTTTTGACATTGCTTTGAAATTTTTGAACTTACCGATTATTTTGCTAAAGCAATACTTAAATTGAGTTGAATGTCATTTGAAATTTGATCAATTTGATCATCGATTCCAAAATAACAATAACAATATTATCTCCTTGACTTATTGAATATAATTTGTTACAATTATATATAACTACTATAATGTTTTGGTTAAAATTTGCATGTCAATACTTTGACTAAATGTGTAGAACGTTTTACTTTTTAACACCTATTATTGTACACACATTTTAGGCAAATAAATATTATTATTATTATTATATACAGTTTTTCAAAAATCAATGTACTGCCATTTTTATCAAAATAAACTGCATGTATGATTGTTTCGTTGGTCATTCGTGTTTTCTTGCTGTTTTTTGTGACTTAGCAATTGAGATATTTCAATATTTCTTAGAACTGAAAAAAATATATGCTTATAGTTTTTACTCTTTTGAGCTTAAAATACCTTAATTTAGCGGGAAGTTTCAGGGATGGCCTGCAAAGTCAACCGGTTACAGATTTTTCACAATATGATTATTGTGAAACAGTACAAGTGTATTAATTGATTAATATTATATTGAGATCAATTTTCAATCTTAACCAGAGGGTAAAAAGCTACAAAAAGGTATGGTCATGCCTGTATCCCCGAAGAGGTAGGCAGAGGTACAACGTGTGCATCCACGATTAGCCGAAGATACGTCGTAGTCCCACAACGTGATAGGTGACCAGCTTATCACCAACCGGGCATTTTTCCAATCCCTGGCATCGTTGTTTTTATTAGAAAATTTAAAAATACACACATTTTTGATTTGTCTGACTCGGGAATCGAACCCCGAGGGTTTCCCTGAGAGAAAAATTTGAAAAATTTATTCGCTGAGTTTCTACCGCCAATTCTTCGTGCCTGCGGTAAGTCCAATATTAATCCTAAAAATTTTGAATGTTAATTAAAAAAAAAAATTCCAAAATCGATCTTATCTTAGCAATTTTTTAAGAGTTTTTCTTGTAAGTTCTAAAAAAAATTTGTCTTAGAAACATGTTTTTTTATTTTGGTTTTATTTTCCTGCGCCCTTCTAGACCAAAGCCTGACGACGCCTTTGATGGGAATATAATGTTTGGGTAAAAATACGCTGGCTTTTTTTAGGTTAGATAATTATGAATGAAGTCCATATATTAAAAGATTTAATTCTCATAAAAATACTTTCTTAACAATATTACTAGGTAGTATAACTTTGCGAGCCCTTACAAAGCTCTACTTTTTGCTAGTAATAATAGCAAACTGTAATTTACCCACATACATGTAATTAGGTAACTTCATGTATAAACCGTATTTTGATAATGACCTAGTGAATCGACGAAAGTTATTGTATTTTGTTCCATGATAGAAAAAAAAATGTGTAAACGGTTGTTCCTACATGCCATCCCTGAAACTTCCCGCTAAATTAAGGTATTTTAAGCTCAAAAGAGTAAAAACTTTAAACATAGATTTTTTCAGTTCTAAAAATTTTGTTAAAATGGGAGTATATTGATTTTTGAAAAGTTGTATATTCTGGAAACGCTGGTTGAATTTGATCTTTCGAATGACATTCAACTCAATTTTTGAGATCTAAAATATTATTTTAGCTAAATAATCGATAGGTTGAAAAATTTCGTAGCAATGTCAAAAAACATTTTTTCAAATATTTTCATCATTAATAAATCCTAAACAAATTGACTAATTTTGATCCAAATAACGGTATTTGACGCAGTTTTTAAAGGCGAAAAGCTGATAAGATTTTTAAGTCTTCGGTGTATTTATTAGCCTGAAAATTATTTTAAAAATATAAAGTAAATTTGCTAAAAATGACGTAATTTTAATATTTGAAAAGCTGGAACTTTTGAAATTTAGAATCGATTTTGATTCTTGAAATGCCATCTGACGTAATTTTGTTTGGTACTAAAATATCGTAGAATACCAAAAAATGATTTGTTGAAAAATTTCGAAGTTATGTCGAAAAAACACTTTTTTTAAATTTTTCGTCAACGATTTTTTCCAAACGGATAAACCGATTTTGATGCAATTTATGCATTAAATGTGGTTTTTGAGGAATAGAGCTGATAAGTTTTTGTACTCAATCGGTACATAAATCTGGAAATTATATTAAAAAAATGCTTGTTTCACCAAATTTTTTTTGGTGTTTTTTCAGAATTTCTCAAAATCTCCTGAACCGAATCGCTTCAAATTTTCAGGACGTCTAAGTTGAGTGGAATCCAATCGAATGCCATCAACCGCGTTGCGATCGGTCCAGCCGTTCAAAAATTATGAGATGTTTACATGCACACATACATACACACACACACACACACACACACACACACATACAAACATACTGACATCATCGCGAAAATAGTCGGAAAAGATTCCTAGGACCTCAAAACGTGGAGATCCGGTAAAAACTCTATTTTCGAAAATCGGGGCAAATTCAGTAACTTCCTATCTACGTACACTACGTACTACGTAGAGGGAGGTTAAAAATAACATACGAGGATATGACCTTTCGGTGTTTGTTAAGGAGTATCATAGATTCGTAATCTTTGGGTAAAAGAAATACAGTAAACAGTAGCATGAAATTGAAGAATTTGAAAAAAGGATGTTAATGTATTAAGAATTTGAGAAGAAAATAATTTAAGGAATGTTACATTGTTCTTGTTTGCTTTGCAGCAGGCAGCTGAAATATAACCTGCGGGCCGCGGTTTGAGTAGTGATATTACGACGTAATTATGACGTAAGCGGTTGTCGCGATGTAGTTTATGACATCGTGCTTGGGCGATACTTCGCCATAGGCCGATATATGTAGCCCTGGGGTTAGAAAAATGGTAGATGTTATAATGTATATGTTACCGGCCAAACTCGATTTCCGGCCGAACTAGTTTGTTCTAGGCCAAACTGGTTCATACTAAGCGTGTCAGGACATGTTAGTTTAGCCCAGGACAATCTAGTTTGACCTAAATACTTTAGTCTTAACTAGTTTCGCCTAGGCCGAACTAATTTTGAATTATTATTCAAGTAATTTAAGGCTTACTTTCTTCTCCTTATACATACACCTGCGTCAGATACCATCTACTGTTATTGATTCATTTGGGTTAGGTTAGAACAGTGACCATCGCCAGATCCTCTCTATTGTTGGTGCTACTGAACTATTTGGGTTAGGTTAGATTAAAGAGTGAAATTTACTAATTATGCAAGTGGATCACCAGTTTTTTGGCTGATGGGAGTATCAAGGTCGTAGTCGATGGTGCATGCTCCGACCTAAAACCTGTCAATGCTGGTGTTCCCTAAGACTGCGTGGTGCTATCACCGACACTGTTTCTTCTGCATATCAATGATGTTACGAATTAGTAACATACATTGCTATGCGGACGACAGTACTGGTGATGCTACATACTCCGGCCGTAGCGGTATTTCTCGGGAACGCGTCGAAGAGGACCGGAACAAGCTCGAGTCTGAACTCGAGAATCGACTAACCGATGTCTCAGAATGGGGTCGTCAATACCTGGTTACATTTAACCCCAAAAAGACGTAGCTTTGTGCGTTCACCGCTAAAAAAACATCCTTTGTCGTATCTCCTCGGCTCGAGAACACTCACCTGACAGTCTCAGCCAGTATTGGAATACTGGGAGTCGACATATCGAACAACGTTCAGTTCCGCGATCATTTGGAAGAAAAGGCTAAACTAGCCTCCAAAAAGCTTGGCGTACTCAGTAGAGCAAAGCAGTACTTCATGCCAGCCCATCGCCTTCAACTTTACAACGCCCAAATTCGACCTCACATGGAGTAGTACTGTTCTCACCTCTGGGCCGGAGCTCCTCAGTACCAGCTTCTTGATCGCATTCAACGTAGAGCGGTTTGAATCGTCGACGATCAGGCTATTTCTAATCGGCTTGACTCTTTTGCGTTACGCAGAGATGTAGGTTCGCTCTGCATCTTTTACCGTATGTACCATGAGGAGTGTTCCGAAGAGTTATTCGGACTAATTTCTGCAGCTAAATTCCATCATCGGACATCGCGTCAAAATTTAAAATTCCATCCTCACCACCTCGATGTCTGGAAATCCACAACCATGCGCTTTTGTCGGCACTTTTTGCCTCGCACTACTCCATTGTGGAATCAATTACCCTCGGGGGTGTTTCCGAACGGATACGACTTAGGGACCTTCAAGAAACGAGCTTATTCATTCTTAAAAGGCCGGCAACGCAGCTGCAAGACCCCCGGTATTGCAGTTGTCCATGGGCGGCGGTGATCACTTACCATCAGGTGCACCACCTGCTCGTTTGCCCCCTCTGCTATAAAAAAATAATACTAAAAGCGTGCTCGTAGGAATACGAAAGGTATATCTCTGCGCTGAAGGGCTACAATGTGTTTATTTTATCACTTGCAATGATCCAGTCAGCTCAATTATAATTCAAAATTTGTTCATCGTAGGCCAAACTAGATTATCCTGACCTTAACTAGAAATATCCTGACACGCTTAGGATAAACTAGTTTAGCCTAAAATCGGGTTTTGCCGGTAATATAAATAACAATAATTAAGGCTCTTAATTCCATTTAAAAAGTCATCACTGACTACGGTGTACATTACAGGTAAGTATACACTTTAAGTATTAGCTATATACCTTCATTACTTAAATGTAAGTAGAAATTTTTATTTTCTAGTAAATCATTTTTTTGTTGTTCCAGTGATAGAATAGCCAGACGAGCGGTAGGTAGGTACATTAATAAATTTAACTTCTGCATACTTTATGACAATGTGTTTGTAAGTAAAAATACTTACTCATCAAAAAATATAGTTGAATTTTGCGACATCTAGTATCGAATAGTCAAACTAATAGTACAAAATAATTGTTTCTGAATTAGTACCTATTCGATAGATTGGTACCAAACTTGAAGTAATCTAAAAGCTTACACCGTTATGTAAAATAATTATAATAATTCTTGTTTACGCTGTCTTGTTGTAATAATTATTAAAGTTATATATTTTCAACACTATAATACATGAGATGGCTCAGCTACGAGTCATGAAAGCAAATTAATTATTATTTTTTAATCAGTTATTTTGCTGATATTACAAAGATACTTAATATTTTTCTACTGCTACACGTTACCTTTAAACCATCTTATTATCTATAGGTGGTGGTTTAAATTTTTACGTAAATAAGAGGAAATTCTTAATATAGATAGGTAGAAAATAATAAAAACAAGCAAATGACCTGCTTACTGAAAAAACCACCTAGGAAGTGTTTAAATCCCGCCGAATTTTAATTTCCTAAAATACCAAGGTAGATATATTTTTGACGATATTTTGTGAAGAACCTGTAACTATACCCATTGTTACTTAAATCTCGTTATAGATGTATTTGAAAGAAGTACTTATCCCTAAAGTTATAGGTAGGTTATTCTATCTACCTATGTGTGTAACAAAATGCGTGGAAACTTATTAAAAATTATCATCGAAGGTGAGCAGCAGCAGTGCTTAGCGCCGATTTATGAAAGCACTTGATATTAATTTTTACTGAATGACCTTAAAATGAATAGGTTCTATTAGCATTTGGGAAATAGGTATGCACTATATTTATTGTACTATATACGTTAGCAAACTGTTGCAAGACACTTTTAGGCCCGCTTTTAGTGCTAATCCATTTAGGTAAATACCTAGGTACCTACCTAGTTATTTGGTAAATGCATTTAATCATAGAAAAAATTATTTAATGAATATTTAAATATGTAAGTAATATGTAGGTACTTAATATGTATTATGTAGGTAGGTACCTAGACGGATAAAAATGTACCCATAACATTGTCTTAATTTAATGTTGGTTTCTAAAGTCTTATCAAAATAGTATTGAATATAAATTGGTTTTCAATAGTATTAAAGGTATAATCCAATTGGTATTTTATAACCAAACAAATGTTGACGCGTCAAAATGACTTGTAAAAAGTTTTATTGAATAAAGTACTTTTGATTTCTGATTTGATATCAATTTGAAAAAGATCCTATGATAAAGCGTGCATAAATACCTATTTTGATTGTATAGGCACCTAAATGCAATAAAATCGTACTAGAAATGAACTAAAACACATAATAAAACCATTTATTTCTGAAGAAAATTTGAGAAATCACCTACTTAATATAATTAGGATATTAATCTATTATATTGTGTATATTAGGATATTAATCTATTATGTATTATATATTCATAATTTCATAAACTACAAAGTTTTAGGAGCATTTTATTTTCCTTCTGTTGCTCGGCTTCTGCTTGGTAAACGAAACACACGATATCTCCATCTCTTTCGTTCTCACGTATTTCTCGAATCTCCTGCCCGCCCGCTGTCCGTGTATATTTCTTGTACCGCGGCTGCTCCTCTCCCCCTTCCCCCAATCACGTTTTCATTGTTTCTTTATTGAATACGTTTCATTATTTATTTTATCCAATATTATTGTATAAAAACATTATGTGATCGATTACTTAGTTTGTATAAAGTTCCTAATGGCAATATCTTGTAATGGCAATACATACGGGGAATTTAATTTCTCAGAAACATGCTAGCCCCATCGTAATCTAAACATAGATAGGTAATTCACATAAAATTGACGTAGATATTTATTATAGCCAAATTAGTTTAACATTTTCGGCAAAAAAAGTCCCAATATCTTGAAATTAATTATATAATATATTCTTATATATTCTATAATGTTCAACATATCTTTGAACTACTTTGGAGATTATTAAGTTCGAAATTCGATTAATTTAGGCGTTTCTATCAGTCTTGGTCCTTTCGTCGCGCACAACCTATCTTTCTCACAATAAGACGGTTTCATCTTGATACTATTAACAATCTTACAAACATCATTAACTAAAATACATATTTTCAACTATACTTACGTGAAAAAACATCTTGATTATCTTGGTAAATATGTTAAGGTATAATCTAAGTATGTACAAAAACATAGTCACACCGGATCCCTTGTAGGGTAGACAGAGTGAACTGAGTGTCGAAAGTTTTTGGTTTATAATAATTTGGTAAAATCTACAACTATATGGAGCCTACGGTTAACAGAATTTGAGCAGTCGTGCCTGAAAAAGAAATCTTACACCGCTGCATGTAGGAGCGTAAGAAAAGTTTTTTGGAAATTAAGGATTTTACACAAGCGAGTTTCTTCTAGTGTCTCATAAAAAAAAGAGAAAATTAGGTTTGTTTTTCATGCTTGCTTGTATTATCAGAACCTTGGTGCTTGCATCATTTTAGTTCTGATGATTGATATCATAATTCGCAACAAGACCTGTGTATTGTTTTTTGAAATGTTTTGGAATATGTAACAAATGCTCGTATTTTTACTTAAACAAGTTTAGTTTAGTTATGATTTCATGGCTGTAGATTAGTAGGTTATAATTCTGTGGAAACGTATTATACCTCGTACAATGGAAACGAGCAACTCAATTCTCGGTAATCGCACGAAGTCGTAAACAGCCCGCTGTGGCCTCGCGCCTCGCTACATGCCAGCTAACCAATAGCTGGCAAGTATCACGACATATCACGTCATCGTAAACCAATGAACGTCCGACTTTATCGCGAGACTACTAAAAATAGCTTATCTGAGTCATGGCATAAAAGCAGTCGTTGTTTCTTGACAATGTTTAGAAACAAGTGAAACATTGGAAGTGTTGGACGTACGTTATCGTATGAGAAAGTTTTTATTCGTTCAGTTAGTTCAGTGATACCGAAGTCGTCGGTGCTAACACATGGTTCGGCAATCCGGCCACGGGATGGAGACTACATTTTACGAAGATCAGTATCCCCTTAGTGGCCCCGTGGAAAGTTTGAAACGATCCCTTACCCTGGATCTGGATATCGGGCGGGGCGGAAAGAGATCGCGAGGAGGTGCTCCTGTCCTCTCATCACCAGACCTACAGCTGCTCAAGCTGGCGTCGCCGGATTTAGAGAAGCTTATCATGCAGAATGGCATGATCACCACCGCTACTCCTACACCTGGAGGGGTACTTTTCCCTCCGGTTATCCCACCTACGGAAGAACAAGAAATGTACGCGCGACCTTTTGTTGAGGCGTTGGACAAGTTACATCATGGTGAACCAGCGCCACAGGGAAGGCGGATTTACGCTGACCTAGACAGGCCACTTGAACGGTACCCTACCCCAGTCGTCAAGGATGAACCACAAACAGTTCCAAGTGCTGCAAGTACACCTCCCCTATCTCCTATCGATATGGACTCACAGGAAAGAATCAAACTAGAACGTAAACGGCAAAGGAATAGGGTAGCAGCATCCAAATGCAGACGGCGTAAGCTGGAGCGTATATCTAAATTGGAAGAAAAAGTGAAATTGTTGAAAGGAGAGAATGCAGAGCTCGGACAGATGGTGGTGAAACTAAAAGACCACGTCTCGCGGCTGAAGCAGCAGGTGATTGAGCACGCGAACGGTGGCTGCCACATCGACGCACACTTTTGATCGGGCAGCCAGCATCGCGGCCGCTCATCCACATTCCATGCTAGTCGCGCCCGCTTGGACGCAGCATACAAAGCGATTTGTGATCTTAATTTTACCGTGTATTATATAGTTAACTCCTAGTGTTTAAGTGAAGTCGCGAAATTGTGCTATTCGGAAATTCAAGTGATAACAGAACCTCTGTTCGAGTGATCGGCTGACGTGCCGGTGCCTGGGTTTATACCAAGTCACAAGATTTAATTTTTGTTGTAAGTTGTAGTTGTGGTTTTTCTTGTATCAGTATTGCGTTGTCTCATTAAGAATAATATAGAAACTAGAAAGGATAACAGTGCAACGTCATTAAACTAGACTGAACTGAGCGAGGTTGAGCGGCGTTGCCAGTTTCACGCTTAAGTTCTCCTTTCAAAGGTCACATACAGCCGCATTTGTTTCGCTGTCGAGTGTTCCATTGTTCAAATACAATGTATGAAAAGTCATTTAGTTTATCCGTCAAATTGTATGATAAACATGCACAATTTTATAAACAGAAAGAAATCCAATGATAGGCGGATGCATAAGTGTGAAAGAGAAACATAAACACAGTGAAACTGGCAACGCCGCATTAATACAAGTCACGAGCGGATGTTCTGTTAATTAAAATTCCGCCTGC
This sequence comes from Apodemia mormo, assembly GCA_036924255.1. Classification (NCBI taxonomy): domain Eukaryota; kingdom Metazoa; phylum Arthropoda; class Insecta; order Lepidoptera; family Riodinidae; genus Apodemia; species Apodemia mormo. Next base: position 31,948,222 of record JAUPFN010000019.1, read on the forward strand.
GCCACCCTCGCGGAATGGCGGCCATGTGTTCGACAGTCGGACGTTCCGAATCGTGTTTTGTTGCACAAGGTTAACTTTTTCATGTTTAGGCGCCATAACGCCTGATGGATTATTTTTTTTTTTTGGCATGGGCCTGATGGATTAAGTTATTAGGGCTGGTGTGTTAGACTGATAGCGAGTCCGTGCCTTGTATGAATGCGAGATGTGTGATATAGATTCTCAGAACTGACCCGGTGCTCTTTTAAGGTCTTGTAATGAGAGGCCGTCCGTAATGTATGATGAACGAATGAGGTATATTTTGTAATCATAAAAATGTGTGATGCGCGATGATAAGAATGAGAGATGTATTTATTAGTGAGAATGTTTAATTTTTAGGATCAAGTAGCAATCTCGAGTGCCTACGCTTTGTAAACTGAAGCCTATAAAAAGATTTTTATTGTTTTTGTTACCATTTAATATGCGACAGTAAATTGTTCGGTACCATTGTCTTCTATAAGTTATTGTAAGTAATATTATACCAATTAACGAGTTGAATTGTTATAGACTATTTAGGGGGAGCTTGCTTAGTTTTGCGAAACGTTTACGCAGCAAGTGAACCTTTTGTATTATTTTTATACAAGAATTACTTCAGAATGTTAACAATTATTTGTAAGTTTATAAAGATAGAGACAGTTATACTAAAATAATATATTTTATGAATTTAACAAAGAATATTGTTTTATACTGAATACAAATTGTATGATAAAAATCCAAGGAGAAAATAAATTATGAAGATTATTATACCATTTATATTTTGTTTTACTTCAAATTTCAACCATTCCAAAGAATTTTAAACAAGTCTATTTCTATAACAGAATACCAAGGATAACATTCTATTCTACCTCATGTACCTATTTCTATATGAAGTTGAAGTACCTACCTAGGTATGTACACGCTTATGAGCGTGTACATACCTAGGTATGATACTTATGAGCGGAGTAGGTAGGTACCTAGGTATACATATACGGATGCAGCCGCAAGAACAGCTGGGTAATCAGTTATAACATTAAATTTTATGTGATTAAGTAGGTGCCTGTCTTAATAAGAAAATAATTAAATTATAAAAATGAATAAACTAATTTCAAATATTTGTCAATTACACCCATATTTCAAAAACTACTGAACCATTTTTCCAAGAAATTCCATGCCAATAGCCATGTAATTAGAAGCCTAAATAGATTAACATACTCAAATATTATCCAGTTCCCACAATGTTACGTACATACAGGTCAAACCGATAAGTGATAACCTCCCTTCCCTGTCTGTTAGAATTGTATTGTTCGTTATTACTATATTGTAAATACTAGGTAAACAGTTACCTGTTTGTTACGGACAAAGTCAAATCATTAGAAATAATTAGTACTGGAGTTTGGACCTAAAACTTGTACCTAATTTGAAAAATGTCACTTATAAAATAAGAAAAGATGTAATGAGACAAAAGAGGAATAGTAAGTACCTACATACATACTTATTCCTCCAGCTTTTTGTGTTTTCCGTAAACATTAAAATATCAAACTTAATTGAAATTACTTAATAAAAATTGATCTATTACACGTTTAGTTCACTAGGGGTTAAGACAGTTATATGATGACAATTATTTATACAATAATCACTTGCAATATATTGTCATCAAACGACACATGTCAATAACCCCGAGCTGATATATGTAACAAACTTACTGCATATCATTACGTAGTATGTGGGAATTCATTATTAGATAACATAGAAAGTATAAACAAATGACAAGTCATCTGTCGTCGGACGCCGTGAGCTCAGAGTCGGCGTGATGTTATTGGGCTACTGAAAATACACGTATGAGGGCAGGTAATCTGATAGCTCGCTACAATAAACTGGAACCAATGTATATATATGTATATATATATATATATATGTATGTATATATGTGTGTGTATATATAATATTAATTAATTATATGTATACCTAATATATATCCATTCTAATCGAGCATTTACGTCACAAAAAGGAAAAATGCCTGCTACTGCCTACACAAAAAGGGTACTAAATTTTAAGTTAGTCGTACACCTGATTAGATTTTCAATTAATTTTCAACTTTGAGATAAATAGATGCAACTAAAAAAAGATAACTCTTTTCCCCGTGTTGGTCCGGGCTCCCTTTGAAGAGTAGACCATCTGCCGTTTTGCCGGCAGTTTGTAAGAGGCGAAAAATTGGGGATACGAGTCGCTATCATCGTGGCTACTGGATGGTAAATTCTGCATTGCCTCGTCTGGGTCTGATACAATAACCTTATCTTAGGTTCTAGGCCAACTGCCGTTCTGCTAGGCAGGTCGTAAAAGGCAACCGATTGGCTATACGAGTCACTACCATCGTGACTACTGGGTGGTAGAGTTCTGCATTGTCTCACCCGTATCGGTTACCACCGCCTTACCTATTTCTGCTGCAATAGCATCAGTGCTTGTCACTGTCGTGTTTCGATTTGGTGTGAAGGTAGACGGTAAACTTATTCATGTGGCACCAAATATTAAAATTACGCAGCACCATTAATATCTTTGGTTTCTATAAGCGATGGTTGTCTCGTTCCATCAGGAGAGCCATCTGCTTGTTTGCCACCTTATAGTAAAAAAAACTCAAAAGAAATGTGTCGAACTTAAAGCCCTATTATTTATTTTCTTTAATTAGCGCTGTATCTGTAAGTAAACGCAAACGTTTTGGTGAATGAGCAACTGCAGTTTTTAAAAGCAAAAAAGCAAACGATTAATGTTATGAAAAATCTTTTAAGCATAGTATTGAAATCAAAGAATATATCAAAAATTATTAATTTTTTTTAAAAAACGCTTGCAATGCTGGCAATTTTATATACATAAAACATATAAAACACTTTTCTAACAAAATAAAGGCAACTTTGAAATTGGCAGACTTTTTTCATGAAGAATATTAAAGTAAAATATTAAAGTGAAAAAAAAAAACAATTAAAAGTAGGAGTCAATGTGACGGGACATAACACTCCTGTTTTCCGTCGTGGGTTAAAATAAGCTTTTTATTAAAATTTTCATATCATCCAATTTTAATCATATACGCTCAAGCTGTTTATCAGTATTGGTGGAGCTACATTACCGTGCGAAGATTCGTGAGGCGTTGTCGCGATAAAACTTTGAGGTTATGCTGCAGTCAATTTGGAGTTTTGTCCCATGTTGATATTGAGTTGGACTCCTTTTGAACAATGGATAAACTTTTACCGCAAGAATAAGGCCCTAGCCTTTTTACGAGGGCTAATACGGGTCCTTAATGTGACCTCTAACTAGGTGGTAGAGTTTTGCAACGTCTCATCCGGGTTTGGTGCCACCGCCTTATCTATTTCCGCCGCAATAGTGTCGTCGCCGCTCTCGTGTTCCCATTTAGAAGGCGAGGTAACTATAAACTTCAAACTTCTTTATTTGCATAAAATAGGATACATTATTCGATCTTATACATATAATATGTTGGTCCTTAATCCTATTTTACCGATTGTGGCTTGCTAATGTTTAAATAATCATATTTATCATTAATTAAATAATATTTTTAGTACATAATTTAGTATTAATAATATAGTAATAATGAAATAGTAAAATGTAGTAGATAGTAAGTAGGCGGTTAACTTGTGGCATTCCATCCTTGCTGCCCAGATGTCAACGCACCATTTAAGAGTTTATAGACAGTGGTTACCTATTCCATCAGAAGATTTGCTTGTTTGCTATCCCACGATGTAAAAATTGGTAAAGTGCGTGTCGGGCCACGCCAAATATAGTGTTCCAAAGTTGCCTATCACATTATGCGGACAAAGAAGAGGGATTTTTAGTTTCATGTTATGAAAATTTAAGCTATTTAAGCAACGTCAATGACAAACTATGTACATCCGCACCACAGGTTCAACGCCTATAAAAACTTCTCTTAATACAATTTTTATAAGTTGCTTGACTATTACTCAAAAACTTGTAAAGCCTTTTAAGCCGTGATATTCCTTTTAACTTAATTGTATTTACTACTACCATGTTTTTTTTCCACTCCCAAAACCAAACTTATAGCTTGCAGAGGGAGGCGACTCTTGACTCTAACAAAAATTAGCACTTAAAAGCTTAATATTTTACAAACAAGTCCCTTAATCGAAAATTTGTTTTCACAATCCTATAATATTTTTTAAAAACCTATCCAAAGACACCCTACGCAGTGGGGTAGGTGAGAAAAAAATAACATCCCTACTTTACATGAAGGGGAGCTACCTCGAAAAAAATATTTTTCAAGATTTTATTTTACCACTTTTTTGAGGTGACTAATATGTATATTCGTGACAAATTTCAGCTTTCTTTTAATAAGGATCTCTGAGCTATCATGCGGACGGGCGGACGGACATAGCGATATTATAAGGTAAACTAGTTGTTAATTTACTCGGAAACTTAAACAGAAACAGAATTTAGAAGAAATCCCCAAAAACCCCAAGAAGGCCACAGTGTACATAAGTTTAACGGCGATCCTCATTGGAAACAGGACATTGATGAGCGTCGGTGTCTTTGCGTCTACAATAGGTAAAGCGGTCAATTACAAATCCGGGCGAGGAAAAAAACATGACGTGAGACGCTTAGTCTTTTGGTTAAGTAGGTAGTAATGCAGGTTTTCCTTTGTAATAATAATAATAATAATATTTATTTGCCTAAAATGTGTGTACAATAATAGGTGTTAAAAAGTAAAACGTTCTACATGTAAAGTATTGACATGCAAATTTTAACCAAAACATTATGGTAGTATATAACTACGTATATAACTACATTATGGTAGTATATAATTGTAACAAATTATATTCAATAAGTCAAGGGGATAATATTGTTATTTAAAATTAATTTTAGATTAAGATTAAGCAATTTTATAAGATACTAGCTGTACCCGCGACTTCGTTCGCGTTTGGCCATCCTTGCAGAGTAATTATTAGGAACTGACCATAGTATTTCTCGTATTCAGCAATACTTTGGACGGCGAAGCACTTTTATCAAATGAGAAATATTAAGAAAAAATTCTTTTAGTGTGGATTTGAAAACACGTTGACTTTGATAACGAACCTTGTGTCTTGTAGGGATTTAGGCAGTGTTTAACTGAAGTCACCTCGCCTTTTATTTTCTACAGTCATGCTTACAGTTTTATTTGTATGCCATTATATACTCATTCCATTTAAAAAATGATTTTATATTTGAATAAAATCATTTTTGCAAAACCTATTTTTTATAGAAAGGAAAATTGCACACCGGTGAAGCAAATGTCTTCATCTGTATTATAATTTTTAAACATGGCTGGGGCTATCCATTCACCGCATAAAAGTGTCGCAACTAAAATACGCCACTGCCAGGGCAATCATAATCAGCAAAGAGGCTGCGAATTAAATTCTTATTTGTAAAAAAATGTTTTCGTCTACCTTGAAGTGAGTCCAAAAAAACTTCCACCCAGAGTTATTTACGGTGTTATCCTTACTCCATTGACAGCTGTTATATTTGAAAGAAAGAAAATATTTATTTGCAAGAATATGGGTGTTACAAGTTGTTAAAAATAAATTAAGTTACCGACATATTCTACCAATATATGGTGTGCAAATTTTTTGTTATATTACGTGCAACGTTTGTCACATCATAGCCGGTTTCAGAGCAGAAGGCTCGGTCAATAATCCTTCAGGAGTTACCGCGTACGAAAAAATTAAAAAAAAATGTGGTTAAACATAACTTTGAGATTTTTCAACCAGTTAATTTTTTCCCAAGACAACGTTTTTCATCTTGCTAAAACTGCGTTTAATGCTTTTTGAAAGATTAAAATCGATAAAATCGCGATCAAAAGTTACAGCATTAAAACTTCAAAATAGACATTTTTGGTTTCAACAACCTTAGATATTATTATCATAACAACTTTAAGATTTTTTGAGGGCAAAAGATTGAAGGTGAAAGTATTGGCTTGTACCTAGGTTCCTAATGGGCAACGATGATATTTAAGCTAACTAATTTTAAAATCCATGGTGTATGTCTGATAATTAACAATATCTGACTCCATTGCAGTAGTATTAGTCAAGACCTATAAAGTCAGGGCGAAATAAATAGTATTTGCTTCCAGTAAACGTTATAACTGCAATGTTATTATTATTAAGCATAATATCTTGACCGTGGAGGAGGACGTGTGGGGGTTAGGAACATTTTGTTTAAAACAATTAAAATACGGCTTTTTGCAATTTTTTGCCAACATTTCGTAAAATACGCGTGGAATCGACATGTTTTTTTATTATCAATAGGGAAGCGCTTGACTACGATCTCGCCTGACGGTAAGCTAAGATGCGGCCTAAGATAGAACGCGCTACCCTAGAAGTTCCCTAGAGTTCGAAGAGTTCAAAAAATCTAGTTTATATAAATGATACTTAGGAAATTAATGTTTGAAAAATATACATCATATTTTTTAAAATTGATGATTGATTGTGATCTTTCGAATGGCATTCAACGCAATTGTTTAACTCAAAATTGTTTTAATCGATAGGTTAAAAAATGTCAAAGAAATGTAAAAAAAAACTTTTTTTAATTTTTTAAAACTTTTTTTTATATTGAATCGTCACTGACAAATCCCAAATAAATCCAGTTCTGAACCAATTTCCAGTATTTAGCGCGGTTTTTTAGAGGGCAAACCTAATTCGATTTTTTAAAAAATCTGTAATAAGTTTACTGTAAACAACGTAATTTTAATGTTTGAAAAGCTGTACCTTTTGAAAATTTGACTCGATTTTGATTTTTGAAATTCAATATAGTTTTTTTAGTAAGTACTAAAATATTGCAGAAGATTAAAAATGATTAGTTAAAAAAATTCGAAGTTATGTCGAAAAAAATAACTCCGAACGGATAAATATATTTTGATGCAATTTATGCATTGGAGGCAGTTTTTTGAGAAGTAAAGCTGATTAAATTTTGTACTATATCGGTTCATTAATCTGGAAATTGTATTAAAAAAATATTGTTCCGCCAAAAACCTTTGTGAGGTTTTCCAAAATTTCTCAAAATCTCCTTTACTGAATTAGTTAAAATTTTCAGGAAGTCTAAGTTGAGTGGAATCCAATCGAATCCCATTAACCACGTTTCGATCGATCAATCCGTTCAAAATTAATGAGATGTTTACATACACACATACACACTCACGCGCGCACACACACACACACACACACATACATATGTCATCATGAAAATAGTCGGAAAAGGTTCCTAGGTCCTCAAAACGTGGAGATCTGGTGAACACTCGATTTTCGAAAATCGAGGCAAAATCAGTAACTTCCTTATCTACGTAGCTACGTAGCGGGAAGTTAAAAATATATACCTAATTAAAAAGATAAAAAGTTATTTATTCAAGTTTTCTTTTTAGAATAATTTTTATTTAAAGCAAATTTCGTAGCAGGAAGTTAAAAATAAATAAATTAACACATGGCTTTGTAGTTTGTTATTAATAAAAAACAAAATAGCCTTTGACTAAGAAGCTATTCTTTTTCATTGAAAACAATTTGCAATAAAAAAAACATCTTGTTGCACTTTTCTTAAATTTATTAATATTTTCATTCTCTAAAAAATATTTTAAATGTAAATTTGTATCATTTTCAATAAGCAAGATAAGCAGTCAAGGGTTTTTTTATTATTATAACAAACTACTCTGCCTCGTGGTCTAGGGACAGCCTATTTGGCTCAGATCGTGAGGTCCCGGGTTCAATCCCCGGGTCGGTCAAAGATGTTATTGAGATATTTTCGAGGATTTTCTCGAAAATCTAAAATCTCAGTAGCAACACGGAAACTGGCGGAGTGGTATATATATTACCACTGCCGTGCCTCGGATGAGCACGTAAAACTTTCGGTTCCAGTTATCGCTAAAAATAGTCGATCGAATATGCGGCGATGAGGATTACCATTTATCTCACCACCGACAAACCGGTGAATCGCGGTGAACCGGAAAGTCTATAGACGGTCGGTTTACTCTGTCTACGTCGCAAGGGAACCGGGCGTGATGATACTTTAATAAAAAACAACAACGCCACGTAATTTTTCCTCACATTTTTGATTTTTGATTCTCACAAATAAAGGAAAGTTAAGTATCTTTTGATAGAATTTGTTTTGATGAAGTTATATGTGTGTAATTTTTTTCTGTAAGATGTTGATCTTATTCTGGACAGAACTTATAAGTACATGTTCGTATATTCTACTTCCAGGATATGGGCGTGTAGATACTTTTTTATCCTTTTTTACGTTATGCAATGTAAAAACAAAATAGTGAATTTTCCCAATAGCCTATCCTTACGTTAAATTTTATAAAGAACAAATTCTATTAGTATACCCAATTTCGATTAGATGCATCTTTTCTGAGATATTAGCAAAAACCTGAAAATTGACCTGTTATATTTTCAAATATATTATAATTATTCTTATATAAATAAATAAAATGTTTAGGTTTATATTTTACACATATTTTACTAATTTTTAAGCTAGTAAAATTGCATTTATAATAACTTTAATAAAAAAGTATACATTCTAGAACTGAATCTCTCGTAACACTATGAAATGATAATCCTAACTTATATTGAGCCGTGCGTTCAAAGGTTTTGTATACACTCCGGGTGTCACGTTCAACTGGACTTACCACCCGAAACCGTTGAAACTTCTGATGTCTGTAACTTCTAAATTATAAAACTCATGAACTTGAAATTTTTAAGGGATAATCTTTATAGTACTTACTTTTGAACAAAAAAATAATAAAGGATTTCGGATGACAGGTTAATGAATTAAAGCTAAATATACGTTTTTATCTTCATCCCCTATCCCACGGGAACCATACTGAATTTTGGGATAAAAAATATCCTATAACCTTCTTCGGAGTAGTAACTCTAATCATGCTAAATTTCATTTGAATCCGTTCAGTAGATTCGGCGTGATGCGCGGCCTTGATACAGACAGACAGACAGACAGACAGACAGACAGACAGACAGACAGACAGACAAAAATTAAAAAAATTACATTTTTCGCTTCAGTATCGATTAAAGAGTATCTTACAAAAAAAAATTTTAAAATATCTTCAATGTACAGAAATCGACCTCTTACAGTTTATATATATGTATAGATTCTGCTTAGAAGCTCCATTTAAAATACATTACTTCTCACCCCTTAATTAAAATTGTTCAATATTTGATTATGAATAGGTGACAAACTTATTAAATACTCAAACTTAATATACCTACGTACTAACCTACATGTTAAAGTCAATTATTATATTGCATAATCAGATATCAAATCCATGTCAAAAATTTAAATTAAAAATGTATATATATTAATAATTAACTACAAAATTAAAATGTCAGATATATTATGTTAAATTAAAATTAAGCATTAAAAGTTATTCAGTTTAGTCACATTTTTAAATGTATTTTAAGTTCAAATGTACAATTACACAAATAAAATGCTATAAATATATTTTGCTATTTTCAATTAATATCAAAGAATTCTTTTAAACTATATAAGTTTTTTTTTGTAATAACCAGTTTTTTAAAACATGTAGTTGTTTTATGACTGATAATTCTCTTATTTGCCTTGGTAATTGATTATACACTCTTAGATACATAATATAACAATTTTTCGTGTACATACATGATTTGCAAGGAGGCATAAGCAGTCTAGTAGGGTCTCGATACTCAAGTCTTGAGTTATCTCTGGCCATATTAAAATAAGTCGGGTGTTTATTAATAAAGTTAACTATTTCCAAAATATACATACTAGTTAATGTCAGGATTTTATTGTTTTTAAATAATGGTCTACAGCTGTCCAATGGACCCGTACCAAATATTGCCCGTATGCATTTTTTTTGTGTTCAAAAAATTAAATTTAAAGTCTAAAAAAATTTAAAGTCTAAATCACCACAAGGTATACCATTGGTATACCTTGTGGTGATACCAATATTATATGTACAAAAGTCGGCCTGTTTGGTGCATTTTTACAGCTAAACCGGTACACAGATTTGATGAAATTTGGTATAAAACTCGGAGTGAATCATATGATTTTTCGATAACCTACCCCTGAGGAGCTAAATTGGAAATAAAACTTTGTATAAAAGATTATTATATTGATGAAAATACTTTACTGGCGGCCTGCCGAAGCTGCGCGGGTTAACGATAGTTAAAATAAATGCATTTGATCATAAAACTTGTTCGTTTTAAAAGTTAAAAGAATATACAATAGCATATCTCTACCATAATAAAACTTTTATACTTCACTTAAAATTACTCTTTGTTAGTCGGCATTAAAAGTCGAAAGGGACCTTCCTTCCATTAAATATTAATTAGTCTTTGTTAGAATTCATATTGTAATGGCAGTCTAATCTAATCTGGCTATATCTTTGTTGTCGATGTAAGGTTGCCGTTTACTTTTGTAAGCAGGCAATTGTTTATAGATTAAAATGTTTCCAGTACAGATAAAAAAGATAATTTGAAGGCCTTGTGGTATTAGTTATTACTCAATTAAAGCAAATGATTGTTGAAAATAAATGTTAACAAACAACTATTAAGACTAACTCATAGTTGATTAATCCCTCTTAAATTGATTTTGAAAATCGAATTACATAAATACTTACATTGGCGCAGAGTAAAAGTGTCATATTTTTCCGCCGCACGTGCGTTTGTGCGTGCATGCGTGCGTGCGTGCGTGCATGCGTGCGTGCGTGCGTGCGTGTGTGCGTGCGTGCGTGCGTGCGTGTGCGTGCGCGTGCGCGTGTGTGTGTGTGTGTGTTTTGGGGGGATGCGGTATTTAGACAACAGTGTTCCGTAAACAGCTTTTTTCCTGGGCCATGATATTCTGTTCTTACCATTCCACAGAGACGGCTGTTCTCTGTACAATTTGATATATTCGACAATAAACTCTCTTTACTTAAAAAGTATCTTCACGCCCGTATCCCCGAAGAGGTAGGCAGAGGTACAACAAGTGCACCCACGATTAGCCGAAGATACTTGGTCCCACAAATGTGATAGGTGGCAAGCCTATCGCCAAACGGGCACTTTCCAATCCCGGGCAACTTTGTGTTTATCAGAAAACTGAAAAAACACTTCTTTTATGTGCCCGACCTGGGAATCGAACCCGGGACCTCATGTGGTCAACGCCAACGCTGGACCACTAGACCACAGAGGCTCTTTACTTAATTTTTGAATTCTCTTTTTTCATTATTTTTCGCGCGCGGGCATGTACTCGTCAAAGTGAAACACAACTGAAAAATATTGCGCAATACTGTCTCTACACGATGCAAAGGAAAAATATGGTGCAATAAAAATTAAACCTGCTCAAACTTTTGTTTAATCTTAGTGTTATTTTCAAAATTAACCCTAAATGGTCAATTATATTGCACAATTCGAAATATTGCGCAATGTAATTGATCGTCTATGGAACGCCTAAAAATTCTTTTTAATCCACAATCTCCAAAGTATCATGTATGTTCGTGATTTTTTACACTATCCTTAATCCTCATGTCGCTCTAACGTTAGAACCTCGTTGCGCTTTCCTCCTAATAACTCTGCTGCATATTAATTGCACTCGTTTACGGTACATGCTGTAAGTCTGTGGATTTAGTGTTTCAATATCAGTTTTTTTTATCTAGATTTTTTCCCCACCATTGAAATGAAAAACATTATATTATAACCTTTTATTTTTCCTACAATTTAATCTACAGAATCTAACAGGTTCCTACGACGCTCGAGTAACTACCCATTTAGCGTCTTGGGCTCCCATACTTTTACTAAATTTAACTGTAATTAAAATAAATTAATGAAAGTTTTTAAATAGCAAAAAAAAAACTGTAAAACTTATAAAAATTTTAAAAATATGCATATCATATTATAGTAGGGTAGGATGTGTTGGTTAGTCCAAATGCCAGTTACTGTGCAACCGGGCTTCTTGCGGGACAGCAGAGTGCCAGGGTCTCGAGTGTTACCGGGCCGAAACAGCGAGCTTAGTCGCAGCTGGCGTATAATATGGTATGTTGGATTTATTTGTATTAACTTGTAACACCCATATTCTATGAAACTAAAATAAATAATACCGTGAACCAAATAATGAACTGGCTCAAAGAGAATAATTTAAACGTTAATCTGTTAAAAACGAACTATATAAGATTTACAAATAGAAACCTTACATATTCAATGGAATGGAAACATGTTGAAAGAAACGGATGAAACCAAATTTTTAGGTTTATTAATAGACTAGCGGCCCGCCCCGGCTTCGCACGAGAAAAAATGATTAAAATCGATCCAGTAGTTTTGATTTATTCATTACTACCCGTGGCCCGCACGCATTAAATTTGAAGTAAAACGATTCCCCTTTCTCTATGAAGATTTCCTGCTGTCTTTGGAATATCTAAATTCATATAGGTGCTACATTTTTAGTTTTTACATTTTTACCTATTTCTTTTATTTTTACAATTAATATATTATGGAATGTCTTTATATACATCGTTCACACCTTTCTTGCTATTAGACAATACAAATATGTTTTCTTTAGAGGTTACTCTTAAAAGAGCGATATATAGTTGGCCATGTGAAAAGCAGCAACGCTCAAATCAAGCCTGCAACGTTGAAAGCTTGACCCTGCGATTTATTAAAGCGAGGCATCAGGAAAAACGGGAAAAAAATGTGTAAATGGTTGACCTTACGGGCCATCCCTGAAACTTCTCACTAAATTAAGGTATTTTAAGCTCAAGAGTAAAAAATGTAAGCATAGATTTTTCAGTTTAAACATCTATTTTGTTAAAAATGACAGTATTATTAATTTTTGAAAAGCTGTATATTTGAAAACGATGATGGCATTCAACTCAATTTTTGAGATCTAAAATATTGTTTTACCTAAATAATCGATAGGTTGAAAAATTTCGAAGCTATGTCAAAAAATATTTTACTTTAATTTTTTTCATTGATAAATCCCAAACAAATTGACCGATTTTGATTAAATTACCGGAACAAAAGCTGATAATATTTTTAAGTCAATCGGTAAATTAACTTGAAAGTTATTTAAAAAACTTAAGTAAGTTTGCTAAAAGTAACGTATGAAAAGCTATAAGTTTGAGAATTAGATTTGATTTTGATTTTTGAAACGGCATTTGACGTAGTTTTTTAAGTACTAAAATATCGTAGAACACCAAAAAATGCTTGGTTGAAAAATTTCGAAGCTATGTCGAAAAAACACCTTTTCAAAATTTTTCGTCAACTATTACTCTCAAACGGATAAACCGATTTTGATGCAATTTATTTATTAGACATAGTTTTTTGACGAATAGAGCTGATTAGTTTTTCTACTCAATCGGTACATAAATCTTGAAGTTATATTAAAAAAAATACTGTTTCGTCAAATTTTTTTTGGTGTTTTTTCAAAATTTCTCAAAATCTCCGGTTCCGACCGGACCGAATCGGTTCAAATTTTCAGGAAATCTAAGTTGAGCAGAATCCAACCACGTTTCGATCGGTCTAGCCATTCAAAAGATATGAGATGTTTACATACACACCTACACACATACACACACACACATACACACACACATACAGACACACATACAGACACACATACACACACACACATACATACATACATACATACATACATACAGACAGACCTACTGACGTTATCGTGAAAATAGTCGGAAAAGATTCCTAGGACCTCTAAACGTGGACATCTGGTAAAAACTCGATTTTCGAAAATCGGGGTAAAACCAGTAACTTCCTTATCTACATACGTAGTGTTAAGTTTTTTTTTTTCAAATAGCCTATGTCACTCAGTGAAAACAAATGAAAAGTAAAATGAAAAGTAAGTAAGTAAAGTAGTAAAAAACTGGTTTGCTAAATCACGTTTTTTTACATTGATTGTTAAATAACAATTTTACAAAAATTATACGATATACCTGAAGATATTATCTAAGGAATGTGCTAACTTATTACATGATAGAATGTACTTTACTTGATCATATAAAATTTCGAAAACAGGAAAAATAATTTGTTAATACTATTTCTAATCATCCACATGATTTTTATATGATGATATTTAGTTAAAAAAGGAATGTACTAAATTTTGATTTTCAGCTGAAGTCCTATATTTATTTATCCGAAAATTAACACGTTTCCCAGCGGTCCCGCGGCGGCGCGCGCCGCCCTACCGGCCGGTAACCCCGCAACCGCTATGCCCCTGCTTTTTAAATTTGTAATATCTTCGAAAATATTCATTTAAATTACATGCTGTAAACGGCCATATTGATCTATATTAAATCAACAATATATTTAAGGTATTTTATTGGATAAGGATTAGTGCTGTATTGTTTAAAATTGCTTTGATAAAAAGCCATTATTTCTCGTAAAAAGTAAATGACAAAAAATGCTATTGTGGGTTATCCATAAGAGCTAGACATATAACATCGCGGACTTTTCTATAGACCTTTTCAAGGTGTACAAATACTTAGTACATTATTTTGATAAATCTCGTAGGGTTTAGCCTGCGTTTGCAATATAAGCGGAAGAAAAATATAATTATTTACGACATGACATCAGAAAACTCAAAAATTGCAGTATTTCTCTACAATATATTAAATGTTATTATACACATAAACCTTCCTCTTTAATCACTCTATCTATTACAAAAAACCGCATCATAATCCGTTGCGTAGTTTTAAAGATTTAAGCATACATAGGGACATAGGGACAGACAAAGAAAGCGACTTTGTTTTATACTATGTAGTGATAAGAATCGTAACTGGAAATCCCAAGTAAATAGTGTGCTCGAAACTGAATAGTTATGTATTCTTATTAAGTAGAGTCAGGTCTCTGCCAGGGCAAAGTGCCGCGTTAGCTGCTAACCACGGATATGTTGGCTCGGTTCTTAGGTATGGCATTCTTATTTGGGGTAATTCAACCTCTACTCAAAGGGTGTTCATCGCACAAAAAAAATGTATTCGCCGAATTTGTGGAGTAGGACCTTTAGTATCATGTAAGCCATTTTTCAAAAAATTAAACATATTGACGCTAACTTCCCTATATATTTATGAAGC
The DNA here is from genome assembly GCA_036924255.1 of Apodemia mormo. Lineage (NCBI taxonomy): Eukaryota > Metazoa > Arthropoda > Insecta > Lepidoptera > Riodinidae > Apodemia > Apodemia mormo. Next base: position 31,963,325 of record JAUPFN010000019.1, read on the forward strand.
AGCTTTTTTCGTAAGGAAATATCCTCATCTATTTACCAGAACTGATTCTGAAAGCAGAATTTTTACTTCTAGGGACCCCACCAGGTTAAAGTTCCCCAAATGTTCTAGCGTACTTTACAAACAAAACTGCTACGCAATGATAATTAAGGCCTACAATGCGCTACATATATATATATATATATATATATATATATATATATATATATATATATATATATATATATATATATATATATATATATATATATATTAAGGAACGTTTTTCTTTTAAGGAGAAAAAAAACAATGTTTAAAAATATTCCACTAACACTTTTTTTTTGGTTTAAATAAAATATTAGTTGCATGCAAAAATTGACATTTATTGTAATCAATGGTAAAATATTTAATAAACTGCCCAATATAATAAAGGAAATTAAAGAATTGCAGTTGTTTAAGAAACATTTATTTAATTTATATGCGAAAAATGTTATTACAGTATCATTGACTAATTGATGTATAAAACTATATAATGACAATGACAAAAATATTATTATAATACGAATTGGTAGAACATAATTTTTATTTCATTTTGACATTTTTTTTTAAATAAACATTTTTGTAATCTCTTGACATTATATACAATTATATTTTTTTTTCAATAGGTACTATTTATTTGAAATTTGTAACTGTCTATTTTTAATAATTTATTTAGGTATAAATGTAAAAAATATGAGTTTTTCTTAAATAGTATATAACAATAATCTGAAGTCATAAATTTGCATGCCATTCATCTGGCAAAATAGGTTTAAGCACATCGATATATGATCAAAATCTTTTCCAACCCTATTTTGTGCAAATAAAGAATTTAAAATTTAAATTTGAATCTTATAAATAAAGACTCTTTATTTCTTGCTTTCTTTCTTGCTCATATTATGAGCATACAAATCACGGATTATACAAATCAATGTATTTTTAATTTAAAGATCGCAGTTTAAAATTTCGAATATACATCAATCTTTTTAATTTCGAGTTGGGTAGCAACATATTAAGTAAATATTTATATATTTTCCTCTTTTCCGATACAGATATACCAATACAAATTTGTGTAAACATATTTTTAGATACCGATGAAGGTCGAACGAGTAATCGACGTGCGAAACGCTGCCAAAATCCTTGGAAACCGGACATCCGAACGTGGTGATTCAGGCATTATGTAGATGTCACACTTTTCACACATGTCAGCGCCAATACACTTCATGTGCTATTTGAATAACATTACAAAAAGGTTATTAAGTTCAATTTGTGTTAATTTTGGCTCTATTTCGATCAGAGGCCGACAATATGTATTTATAACAAAATAAACCCACAAATCTGGGTCATTTTTAAATCTCGATAACTAGCACAAATAACCAACAAAATTGCTTAAGAGTTTTTGCAAGATTATTTATGGTCATAAACACAAATCTAGTGAGTGGTTTCTTTTTTTCGTCAAATCTGTGATTATATAAAAATAACATTGGAGTATCTACAAAAGGCGGTAAAATGAGGTGCTTTAAATACAAAATGGAAAAAGAATCTATACGCCTCATCCCTGAAGTGGTAGGCAGAGGTACAACCAGGGCACCCATAATTAGCTGAAGATACTTAGTCCCACAATGTGATAGCAAGCTAATGGCCGACCGGGCACTTTTCCAGTCCCGGACAACATTGCTTTTATCAGAAAACTGAAAAACACGTTTTTAAATTGCGTGACCTGGGAATCGAACTCTGGACCTCATATGGTCAACACCGACACCGGACCACTAGACCACAGAGGCGGAATTCATATAGAATGAAATAATTAAAATCATGATAAACGACACAAATTTAAATTTGCGTGGAATTTTAAGTTAATTATCTGCATACAGCATCACATAATATTAAACAGCGATTTTATTCGCAGTCCGACATTACGAGTTACGACACGTAACGCTATATGCCCCCCTCAGATTTTGCCGTAGCTTCCGTCTGGTAAAAGACTACACATATTGTAGGTCACGATGAAACCGACAAGGCCAGGATTTTTAATGAAGAATACCATCTGGAAGTATATAGATGAACCGTAATGGGAGATTTGGAAGTAGCGATGGAGTTTGAAAAATTCTTTACCAATGTGGCTATTTCAACAATTCAAGTTCTTACCTCATCGGCCAGATCTGCCGAATCAGTACTGAAGCAATGTGTACCGGCATGTGAAAACCCTTTTGAATTTTCTTTTGTGGACGTTAAGGATATAGTTAAAGCTTTTAAAACATTAGAATATAAAAAAAAACTTCCAACTTATGGATCACTCCCTAAAAATCATTGCTTCAGTAATAAATGTACACCATACCTAGCTGAAATATTTAATAGTTGTCTAACATATGGTGTTTTTCCCGATTTGATGAAAGTCAGCAGCGTTATTCCAATTTTCAAGTCTGATTTAAAATCAAAATCAAACTAATATCGACGTATTTCGGTTCGGCCTATTCTGAGTAAAATATTTGAAACAATCATTCTTGACCAAATGTAATTTAATTATTCCATGATAAACAGTTTAGTTTTACAAAAGGTCGCCCAACTACTGATGCTGGTGTAAAATTATGGAGGAAAATTTATGAAGCCTATGAGGACTGACAGGATGCGCTCGGAATGTTTTGTGATTTATCTAAGATTTTTGACTGTTTCATCTTATGGAATTGAAATAAGGCTCTTGATCTATAGAGTTCTTATTTAAATGGAAGAATCCAGAAGGTCAAAGTTAATCGAATAAAATCCTTCGATGCTGCTGTACAAAAAGGTATTCTCACAGGGGTCCATCCATGGTCAATTTCTGTTTCTTATATACACAAATGACTTGCCTCACTATGTGGGTGATAAGTATTGAATCGTATTGTTTGCGGATGACACTTTACCTTTATTTAAACTGAAAATACAAATTGGTGAGTATGACGAAATAATATAATTTATATTATACGTTAATAATCTACTTTTAAATGGTAATGTGTTAAATTTTTAAACGCCTATTCTATCTACATCAGATATTGATGTACAAACTCAACAGTAAAAAAATGGATCTGTGGACTTTACTCAATTTTTAGAAGCTACTGTAGACAAAGAACTGCATTGGGGACCACATATTTTCTCCGTGTTGGTCTCGGGCTCCTTTGAAGAATAGGCCAACTGCCGTTCTGCGAGGCAGGTCGTAAAAGGCGAACGATTGGCTATATGAGTCACTACTATCGTGAATACTAGGTGGTAGAGCTCTCTGCATTCCTCCATATAAAATTTTGCAAAATTGCATTCTCCGTCCGCGAAATTTGCGAAATTAGAGATACAAAGTTTTAACTTACGTATTAATATATTGATTATAGACTATATTTGCAGACGTAGTGTTGGAATATGGGTCAGAACAAGCGGGATTGTTGAACGATAACATATTATGCCTATGCATTGTTCTGCAAAAAAACATCGCTAATATTTATAAACACCGTCTGTTTATAGATCTGTGGACCTATATATTTAAAATCGGATTGTTATTTAAACATTACACTTCAGCGAAAACATGTTAACTGCGAATAATATTCAATTGTTTTAACATATATTTATATTGGTTATATTACAGAACAGTAAAAGAATAAATAGCTTTTCTGAAGAAAAGAGATGACCATCAGAGATGATCATAGTGAGAGACCATCATAGACATCAAAGATGTCAATGTTGTATTGCTATCCATCTGACAGGAATATAATGGTTGGAAGTGGTACATGCAAACAAGAAGTTTTCAACAAGAAGCAATTCAGCATGTAAATAAATTTTATGACATCTATCATTCATCATCAACGAGGTAGTCAAAATAGTAATTGTCATTAAGCTGACTTTTAGGGGGTGGGGTGTGATGGGGTGACTTTAATGAACTGAACCAGTTTGTCGCAGTCCTTTAAGCGAGATGGGTGAGGATACTATCAGTAGCAGATCCAGAGGGGTGCTAGGGGGCTCAAGCCTCCCAAACCTTGAACAATTGGATCATTATCTTGATATCCCAAACAAAAATTTGATGGATCAAGCCCGCCTAAATAAAAATTTGCTGAATCTAGCCTACCTAAACAAAAATTTGCTGAATCAGCCCGCCTAAACATAAATTTGTCGAATTAAACCCACCCAAACAAAAATTGCAATTCGTCTCTAACACTATATTGCTTGCTATAAGTAGACTTTGAAGGTAGACGGTCTATTTTTCAAAGGCGGCCCGTGCCAACATAGGGTTACATTTAAAAGATATTCATCTATAGGCATAGTCTTTTATTCAAATTCATAAATAACGTGAAAATGCATAACATGAATACGTGAAAATAACGCAAAAACGCAGCGACCTCGTGGCGTACAGTTGTTGTAAATATATCACTTTCTTTCTTAGTGACTCATAGTTTGAAATCTTTCTATGATTCCTAGGAATTGAAATATTGTGAAATGTTCTAATATACTATGCAATCTGCACTATAGTGCATTATAAACATGGAAATTAAAAGTATCTTCACGGCCATATCCCCGAAGAGGTAGGCAGAGGTACAATAAGTGCACCCACGATTAGCCGAAGATACTTGGTCCCACAAATGTGATAGGTGGCAAGCCTATCGCCAACCGGGCATTTTCCAATCCCGGGAAACTTTGTCTTTCTCAGAAAACTGAAAAAACACTTTTTTTATGTGCCCGACCCGGGAATCGAACCCGGGATCTCATGTGGTTAACGCCAACGCTGGACCACTATACCACAGAGGCGACAACGAGCATGGAAATTATTGCTACTTTTAAATAATTTTTATTGGATTAAATGAAATAAAAAATATCAGAATATATTTTAATACTAGCTGTTGCCAGCGACTTCGTCCGCGCGGACTTCGTTTACTCCGCACAGCCCCTAGCCCGTAGGTGATAGCGTGATAATATGTAGTCTATATGTTGACCCGACCTATTAGTAATATTCATGCAAAATTTGAAGTAAATCCATGCAGTACTTTTTGAGTTTACCCCGGACATACATACAGACAAACAGACAAACAAACAGACAAACAGACAAAAATTCTAAAAACTATATTTTTGGCTTCGATATCGATTGTAGATCACGCCCCAAGTATTCTTTTAAAAAAATATTCAATGTATAGTTTTGACTTTCCTACAATTTTATTATATGTATAGATTATAAATGCGAAAGTTTGGATGTTTGGATGGATTGATATTTGTTACTGAATCACGCAACACCTAGGAACTGAACGGATTTGAATGAAATTTATCTTATTTATTAAATACTAGCTGACCCGCGCAACTTCGCCCGCGAGTATATTAGTAAGTCATCCAAATAACTTTTAATAAAAGTTTCATCCCCTATTCAGCCCTCCAGGGACTGATTTAAAAAAAAAAAATAGCCTATGTTTGACCCCGGACCATCAACTATATCCATGCCAAATTTCATGAAAATCAGTCCAGTGGTTTAGCCGTGAAAGCGTAACAGACAGCCAGACAGACAGACTTTCGCATTTATAATATAAGTATGGATGATATATCTATATTCTATACCAATGTTATAACGAGGTAAGATTAGTTACTACATAGTATAAAACCAAAGTCGCTTTCTCTGTCTGTCCCTATGTCTATGTATGCTTAAATCTTTAAAACTACGCAACGGATTTTGATGCGGTTTTTTTAAAATATATAGATTAATTCTTGAAGAAGGTTTTAGTATATAAACCGTTCCGATATTCCCATCGGAACAAAAGTTACGCGGGTGAAACCGCGGACTGGTCGCTAGTCATGGATAAACGGAAAAACTACTAGCTTTTAGTAAAATCGAAATATTGTGCAATATTCTTCTAATATCTGCATTTTGCACCGTATCGTACCGTTCAGTGATGCGATATGTTATATTTACATTCTATTTATATATTAATACCGATATAAAGTAAAAAATTTGTACCCCCTTGCCCGACAATTATGCGAACGGTGGAGCATGAAATTTAGCACAGTTAAAGTTTGCAGAAACCTAACATTTTTAAATAGTATGCTTTAGAAATGTGTCTATAAAATTGATTAAATAAACATATTATATATACGTATTCATATAGTATGCTTTAGAAATGTGTCTATAAAATTGATTAAATAAACATATTAAGTATACATATCATATGTATACATATTACATTCATGTGACATACATGATAATATAGTACACATGTATACCTACTCCTTTTTACGTGATGTGTGTTGGATCAGGTGAACGAAGTCGCGAGCTACAGTCGATAGGCCCCGGTTACACACTATTAAGCCCCGGTTTCACTTTGATTAGTGCGAGTGTGAGTGTTTAATGCAGGTGCTTAGTATTAAGCCAAAAATACGTGAAGATAGCCGTGGATCAGTGCGAGTGATTCGTAATCAGTGTAGTAAAAGTGAATAGATGCTGATTACTTATAACTCGCACTGATCAACGGCTGTCTTTACGTATTTTTGTCTTAATACTAAGCACCTGCATTAAACACTCACACTCGTACTAATGAAAGTGAAAACGGGGCTATAGTGCGAGAGTGAACGTTTAATGTAGGTGCTTAGTATTAAGCAAGAAACACGTGTAGACAACCATAGATTAGTGCGAGTGATAAGTAATGAAAAATTTCAGCCCAGAATATGATTAACAAATAATATTTTAAACGTTGCACTGGTTTGGTTAATAGACAAATTCCATTAGAATATGCAAACGTTACGATGACTATTTTTTTCCCATGACAATTCAACATTTGGAAGACCAATGGCAAGATGCATCGACGATATCGTCAAGCTGAAGGGAAAAACCTGGACAAGAGTGGCTCAAAATAAGGAAAAATGGCGTGAGGGGGAGGAGGCTTATGCCCTGCAGTGGGTTGATAAAAGCTGAGGAGGATGATGATGATGATGACTTCAACATTGTCAACCTAAACCAAAAAATTGTCAACCTAACGTTTGCATATTGTATTGGCTTCAAACAATACTTCATACCTACTTTCGATTGGTATGCAATTCGCCTATTAACCACACCAGTGAAGTTAAAAAATCAGGACTGAAATTTTTTAGTCAACCCATTTGCCATATGTTTATTAACATATTTAATTTGATATAAAACATTTTTCATCCATTAACCAGTTCTATGAAGGTCGTACTGTGTATTGGGATTTTAGATTATAACATTTAGACAGGCAGCGTCGGCAGTTTTAGACGAGTTTGCCTTGACCTTTTTAGTAAAAGCGAGATTTTTACTTCAACGTTTTTGACATAATATAAACTCATTAATTTTTATAACTTGTCCCAAAGACCTACAAAAAAATATAGACGTAGCCAAGCGCTCGTATCGTGAGTCACGAATGTGATGACGATGCAGCAATATGAAGCCGGCGGCTTACTAGTCGGCCGCGAGCTAGAGAGAGTGAGAAACGTTCTTTTTGTGACAATATTTATTTTGAAATCATGCCATCCTGTGTGGTAAACAATTGTTAAAACAATTCATGTTTTGAAAAAAGTCTTCCGGGATCACTTTTCACAAGGAAGTATCCAAATTTCCATAAATTTAACAAAACTGAAATAATATTTGATATAATTTCTCAGAACACAAATTTGAAGCGGCATTGTGACAGTGTGGTAAGTTAACATACGAATAAATTTCCCCAAACATTGGGGAAATGTCCCTTTTATTTAGAAAATATATGTTAATGTTAGACTTATAGTTTTAATTGGATTCACCGTACTATATACGTATATACTACATATATACATATTTATAAAACATGGCTCGCCGTGTTTCATGCTGTTTCGTGATTGATTTCTCAACTAGCGCTAGAAGATAACGTCATAAAATCATTTACTTTTTTTGGAACAATTAATAAAACTTTACTGTCTAACTATATCTATCCATTAAAACTACAAAAAATATGCATTTTCATTTTAAAGGTGGAAATCAGAGTGGGCCTTATTTTGTTTTGAAAAGTTTTATATGCCTATTATATATACATATATATATATATATATATATATATATATATATATATATATATATATATATATATATATATATATATATATATATATATATATATATATATATATATATATATATATATATATATATATATATATATATATATATATATATATATTATATATATTATTTGTAGTTTTAATGGATAGATATAGTTAGACAGTAAAGTTTTATTAATTGTTTGTAGTAGGTTTAATTTTATTGCAATTAATTCATTGTATGTCAAGTCGAAAATTATCTTTCTTTTTAAGGGGCTGACAAGACCTAATTAGTTGAAATTGATGTTTTAAAGCAGTTTTTTAAGAAAAATTATTTGTTATAGCACTTCAAAAAAAAATATATGTTAATATTCATCATATTTCTCGGACTCGATACATAATTGAAAAAAATTGGCTCGATAGAAAATAATTGCGAAGATTGGTCTTGAAATCATCATTACGGGTCTATATCTTTATTTCTTTGACGTATGGGTCTGCAATTGAAAACATGAAGTCAGCATATTCATACCTAAACCGCTACCGAATCATATTTGACAAATAATCTACACTTTTTTTTTAATTTCAATATTTATTCATTTTAAGACCCTGGCCGCCCAGTTACACTGATAGTGTGGTCTCGTTTACTCCGATAGAAATAGTCAGAGTGAGCGATTTCGGTGTTGACAGCGTCTTAATATTTTCTTGTTACGGGTTGGCTGGAAGAAATCTCTATTACTAGAGATAATCTCGCCCATTGTACTTATTTTCTATTATTATTGTTATGTTAGTGTTTACTATGTACAATAAAGAATTAAATAAATAAATAAGCTCGTATTTTATTTTTCGTTTTATTTGTTAGTTTGCCAATTATCATTCTTGTGTGTACTTTCAGTTTAGAAAAGAAGTTATATATTACTATTAAAGATGAGTATTAAGAATTTATAATAAATAGTTAGCATTATAAGTAAAAAAAATATTAAAAACCTATTGAATTATTACTTGTAATTATTTAGAACAAAAATGTAAAATATGCTGAAAAAGGTTCGTAAAAATATTATTCATATTGTAATTAGTGCATATTTACATGTGTAAATATGCATTAATATAATGGCATATGTACAGTAGATAAAATAAATAAATTTCAAGACCTTCTAAATTTGTTTGTCTTTGACTTAGGAAATAGTAATACAAATAAAATATCAAATATAATTAATATAAGTAAAACGCAATATAATTTATAAAATGTAGTAAAATATTAAACCAGTAAATGGAAATTTGAAAGCCAATGCTTGCAACACTAATCTCTAGCACACGTACGTAATGTTTTACGATGCTTTGCAAGTGTTGGCGTTGGCTTACGCACACATGTACAAAAGTTGTCTTCACCGATTTGTTTCTAATTGCTTACAATGGCTATGTCTATATTTTTTGTAGGTCTTTGACTTGTCCTTTTATTTTGAATCTTAAATTGAATGTACAATATTGCTAAAAATAAAAAAAATACATTTTCATGTTTAGGTTTCCGTGCTTAAAAGATAAAACGGGACCCTATTACTATGACTCTGCTGTCCGTCCGTCTGTCTGTCTGTCCGTCTGTCACCAGGTTGTATCTCATGAATCGTGATAGACACTTGTAATTTTTACAGATGATGTATTTCTGTTGCTTCTATAACAACAAATACTAAAAACATAATAAAATAAATATTAAAGGGGACCCCTAATCCCTATACAACAAACGCGATTTTTTGCCGTTTTTCATAGATAATGGCACGGAACCCTTCGTGCGCGAGTCTGACTTGCACTTAACCGATTTTTTATATCATCAGATAGTAAATAAGCAAATGGCTCTCTTCCAGACGTCAAGATGTTAATGGTGTACTACTATCTGTATGGAGGGTAGAAATGCCACATGCATAATTTTACCGGCTACCTTACCCTCCAAACCGAAACACAAAGATTTCTATATACTAAAGTAGCACATTATGCTCTTTGCTGAAACACAACATTGACAAGCACTGACACTATTGCGACAGGAATATGTATGGCGGTGATACCAGAAACCCGGGTGAGATATTGCGGGGCTACACCATCTATTATAGTCACGATGGTAGTGACACGTACATATAGCCAATCGTTCGTCTTTTACGAGGTGCCTGACAGAGTGGCCGATGGTCTCTTCTTTTCAAAGGGGGTCTGTTCTTTAGAGAAACATTATTACTTCTCTTATACAATTAGATTTGGAAAATTACGATTTGAAAAAATAGTATTTTGAAAAAGTTTATCTGCATACTAAATTACGATTTGAAGAAAAAACAATATTATAAAAAGGTTTATCTGCAAAATCAATTACGATCTGAAAAACAAACACAGTGTGCTACTAATTATAGTCACTTGAACAACAAACTGTACTATTTTTCGAAAGGTGTGATAATATTTTTTTAAATAGTCAGGTGTAATTAAAAAAAATAAGACTCGTTAATATTGACAAGTTTAAAATGGAGCATGTACCCAATAATCTTTTTGGAAATTTTCCAAGAAAACTGCGTGTGGTCTCGACCTGCTACTCGAAACCGATAACTGATGGATGCATCTTGAAAAGAACTGATTCTATTAATTATTTAGCAAGGTTTTTTTTTTATTTCATATAATAAAAAACTATGTGATGTTAATCTTGATAGAAAGAGATAACAATCGCCTCAAATAATTTACCTTCATAATTATTGGGAGAATATTAACAATATTAACTCAAAACTCTATTTACTACAAAAAAAAAACTGTGAGCCGGTTGACCCTGAAGTCCGTCCCTGAAACTTTCCGCTAAATTGAGGTAGTTTAAACTCAAAGAAGCGAAAACTACACCAAGGCATAGATTTTTGGGATCGAAGACTTAAAAAAAATCTAAAGTTTGTAAAAATGACAGTATTTTAATTTTCAAAAAGATGTATATTTTTAAAATGGTGATCGATTTTGATCTTTCGAATAGCATTCAACGAAATTTTGAGCTCAAAATTAGCTTCAAAATCGTTAGGTTAAAAATGTCAAAGAAATGTCAGAAAAACTTTTTCCAAAATTTTCATCATTGATAAATGCTGAATGACTCAACCAAATTCAATCCGATTTACGGCATTTGACGCAGTTTGTTATATAGAAGAGGCGACTAGATTTTTGAATAAATCGGTACCTATATTAGCCTGAAAGCTATTTTAAAAATATGAAGTAGGTAAGTTTGAAGTGATTTATTTTATTTTTTAAAAGCTGTAACTTTTGAAAATTTGATTCGATTTTAATTTTTGAAATAGCATTGAATGTAGTTTTTTATGTACTAAAATATTGCAGAAGATCATAAAATGATTGGTTGAAAAATTTCGAAGTTATGTCGAAAACAGTTTTTTTTTTCAAAAATTTTCGTCATTGATAACTCCTGAACAGATAAATAATTTACAGCATTAGACGTTATTTTTTAAGGAATAGAGCTGATTAGGTTTTGTATGAACTCAAATGGTGCATTATTATGGAAGTTATCTAAAAAAAATATTGTTTCGTCTCCTGGGCCGAATCGGTTCAGAATTTTACAAAATATAAGTTAAGCGTAACCTAATCGAATGCCATCAATCCCGTTTCGATCGATCAAGCCGTTCAAAAGTTATGAGATATATGAGATACTCACAGAAATGCACACACACCTACATAGAGACATACTGACGTCATCATGAAAATAGTCGGAAAAGGTTCCTACTTCTTAGGACCTCCTAACGTAAAGATCTGGTGAAAACCCGATTTTAGAAAATCGGTTCAATAACGTGCTAATCTACATACATAGCGGGAAATTTAAAAAAATACAAGAAGCAAAGCGTTATTCAAATTAAAATAACATTAGAGTGATAAGTGATTCTGTTGCTTTTGATTCGATGACAAATTAAATTACTTATACTAGCGATCGCCTGTGACCGAAATTCGACCATATACTTAACAATAAAATTTTTTGTAAGTTTCACAACTGACTTCAACCGTGAAGAAAATAGTATTTACACCTATTTGTGTGTATACTAATCATGCATGTTAGTATGTCACATGAATGTAGTGTATGTAATGTTTTTATTTATTAATTTAAGGCGAGGCATCGGGACAAACGGGAAAAAACTGGTTTGCTAAAGCACGTTTTTTTTGTATTGATTCTTAAATAACAATTTTACAAAAATTACACGATATAACTGAAGATATTATCTAAGAAATGTGCTAACTCATTACATGATTGAATGTACTTTACTCCATCATATAAAATTCTGAAAACAGGCTTAAAAATCTCTAAAACAAATAATTTCTTAATAATATTTCTAATCTTCCACATGATTTTTATATGATGATATTTAGTTTTAAATGCAAAAAAGAATGTACTAAATTTTGGTTTTCAGCTGCACTCCTATTTTTATTTATCCGAAAATTAACACGTTTCCCAGCGATTTCAGAACATATCGCGCCGCCTATTTCCTATAGAATTGACGCGCGTCAAAATACCTCCCCTTAATGTATTTATAATGCATTTTATTTTAAAATATTAAGTTTCTGCAGTTCTCCGCAATGTTAAACTTTAACAGTGCCTTTCTAACTTCACCGCGCGTCGCGTTGGCGGAATTGTCCAATGTCCAATCCAAAGAGGTCAATCATGTCAAAAGAGGTCCAATGTTTTTATTTTGCGTATTAATATATAGATTCGTGTTTGAAGATGTTAATTTTCTACTCGTGTCATAGCATAGGATCAGTCGCGTTTATTCGTAATCGTCTGACCCGGCGGGGTGATCACGTAACTCGCAATGCGAAATTATCGTGATTGTTTAGTCATTGTAAGACACATAACAGCCTTGTACATTAGTGGTAGTCGTTGCCGCTTGATTAGTTTTGATGCTGTGACATTGCAAAAAGTGCATCTAGTGACCAGCAAGCAATTGGCGACGTTTTTGATGACTTTTTCATTACGTTTAAGAGTCATCGCTGATTGCTGGCGAATTGCAAACGTTAGATGATATGCCTACCGGTCTGGTACCACTGCACCGCATTACCTATTCCTGCTGCAATAGCGTCAGTACGTCTTGTCACTTTCAGTTTGCACGATTAGGTAGCCGGTAAACTTATGCATGTGACATTAAGAGCGTGCCACATGAATAGTAAAGCACCAGTAACATCTTTCCATCAGTAGCGCCATCTGCTTAAAAAACCCAGCAGTATGCTCAAATGCCAAGCTCTTGCACAAAAAGTTACTCCCTATATTTTTATATCAGTTAACAGTTTGACAATAGATTGGCGATGATCCAATTACGCACGTGCCGTTCCGCCGCGATAGTATTAATCAGCGTTCAGTCCCACCTATCATTGTTACTACTGAAAATACACAAGTTGCTTGACTCCGTTTCTCTTAGATATCTAATCAAATAAAAATATCTATATCTATACATTAAAATCGTAGGAAAGTCAAAACTGTACATTGAATATTTTTTAAAAGAATACTTGGGGCGTGATCTACAATAGATATCGAAGACAAAACATAGTTATTAGAAACTTTGTCTGTTTGTTTGTCTGTCTGCATGTATGTCCGGGGTAAACTCAAAAAGTTCGGGGTAAAACAAAAAAACTTATGGATTTACTTCAAATTTTGCCTGAATATTACTAATAGGTCGGGTCAACATATAGGCTACATATTATCACGCTATCACCTACGGGAGAGGTGCTGTGCGGAGTAAACGAAGTCTGTGCGGACGAAGTCGCTGGCAACAGCTAGTAGGTACATAATATATTGAATCTAACTTTTATGATACTTTTAACCGGTCGAGTTTTGATTTAGCTACTACGCGATCAGAATTAGATCAATTCGTGTAATTTGTCTGAAATAAATAAATAAATATTCACAGGACAAATTACACTTACTGATCTAACCCCAAAGTAAGGAAATTATTTGTTTGTGTTATGGGTGCTAGTCAACGATACTAATACATAGAAATACATATATAAATACTAGAATATATTTAATAAACACCCAAACCCGGAGATACAAACATTTATGCTTATTACACAAATACTTGTCCCCGTCAGGGATCGAACCCGAGCCCCATCGATTTCGTAGTCAGAGTCGCTAACCACTCGACCAACGGGGCGGTCGAATATAAAAAATAACAAATTTAGAAAATTCAAAAATGTAAGACTCATTATAGTCTTCGATCGTGAAAATAAAACTAATATGATATACCTAATATGTATAGTAATAAAATAAGAAGGACTGCGTGTACATAGAACAAATGTCCATATTTATTAATGTTAAAAAAATGTGTCGATTGAAACACAATATCTTGTAAGCTATTGTAAGCTGTGCGGCGTGCGCATGTTTCTCTCTTTCTCTCTCTCTTATAGAAAGTAAGCCAGATTTACATTTTATTACAATTAAAAATTTTATTACAATTCCTTCACTAATTAATCGAAAGGAACTTCGTTCCATCCGGGTGTCCCTTGACACCTCTCAACTTTTTTTTTTCATAGACTCGTTTCCCTAAAGGGGTTTTCATATTTCGAATGGCTCTGTGTCATTTAATTATTGTAATTAAAGAATATATTATTTAATATCGATTATTTTCTCATTTTCCTTACACTAAATTAATATTTGAAAATTGCATTATTGATCTTTATTAAACTATCTATTCAGTTGTTTATACATTATAAATAAAGTAGATTTTGTGTACTAGCAAGCAACTGTGTTCTAGAAATAGTCGCAAAAAGGTGGCGTAATTTTTTTTCGATCGTAGAATAAGCACTTTCTAATGTTTCGTCGAGTCGCACAAAAATTTTTCGACTGGTTCCTAGGATAGGTATACTATATTATGCTTTCATATGAAATTGTTTTACGAACAGCCTGATTTGAAGGTATATGATATGGTACTGCCAAATGATTAGCCAAACGTATGATTGTTATATCTTTCGATCAGAAGATCTCTTTCATTGCTATCCCACGTATAATATGTGTACATATAAATTATAAATATCGCTGAACCAATAACACGAATTGATCACCCCAAAGTAAGCAAATTATTTGAATGTGATATGTGTGGTAGTCAACGACACCAATACATAGAAATACATATATAAACACTAAAATATATTTAAAAGACGTCTAAACCCAGAAATACAAATATTTATGCTTATCAGACAAATGCTTATCCCTGTCAAGAATCGAACCCGAGCCCAATTGATTGTGTAATCAGAGTCGCCAACCAGATGTGACATTTGGCCTTGAACTACTTTCCGTGGTTGAATTATTTGAATAACTTTATGTTAAATATATAAATACTAGCTGTTGCCTGCGACTTCGTCCGCGGGAACTTCGTTTACTCCGCACTGCTCCTCCCCTGTAGATGATAGCGTGATAATATATAGCCTATATGTTGACCCGACCTGTTAGTAATATTCATGGAAAATTTGAAGTAAATCCATCCAGTACTTTTTGAGTTTACCCCGGAAATACATGCAGACAAACAGACAAACAGACAAAAATTCTAAAAACTATATTTTTGGCTTCAGTATCAATTAGATCACGCCGCAAGTATTCTTTTAAAAAAATATTCAATGTACAGTTTTGAGCTTCCTACGATTTTATTATATGTATAGAATAGATATTTTTCGGGACAAATTACACTTACTGATCTAACCCCAAAGGATGTTAGTCAACGATACTAATACATAGAAATACATATATAAATACTAGAATATATTTAATAAACACCCAAACCCGGAATTACAAATATAATATATGCTCATCACATAAATGCTTGTCCCCATCGGGGATCGAACGCGAGCCCCGTCGATTGCGTAATCAGGGTCGCTAACCACTCGACCAACGGGGCTGTAAACCAAACGTTAAACTTAATAGTAAATGTTTTGTTTATTTTTAATCAAGCAGTAAAAACAAAAAAATAAGAAAATTTAGGCAGTTGTCTTTTTATTACACGCTTTTTTTATTATTACACGCTTTTTATTAGCTTCACCTGTATGTTTGTATATTTGTATGTTTGTTTGTAACCGACTTCTTTGGGCGCGATTTTGACCCACTTTAAACGGCCAGATTTCGTTCAAACTTTGTAGATTTATCGAGGACCGACGACAATACACTAATTTGACGTTTTTTGACCTGTATGTTTGTATGTTTGTTTGTAACCGACTTCTTCGGGCGCGATTTTGACCCACTTTAAACGGCCAGATTTCGTTCAAACTTTGTAGATTTATCGAGGACCGATGACAATACACTAATTTGATAAAATTATTTTATTATTATTAGGTTCACCTGTATGTTTGTATATTTGTATGTTTGTTTGTAACCGACTTCTTTGAGCGCGATTTTGACCCACTTTTAACAGCCAGATTTCGTTCAAATTTTGTAGATTTATCGAGGACCGATGACAATACACTAATTTGATAAAATTATTAGGTTCACCTGTATGTTTGTATATTTGTATGTTTGTTTGTAACCGATTTCTTTGATCGCGATTTTGACCCACTTTAAACGGCCAGATTTCGTTCAAACTTTGTAGATTTATCGAGGACCGATGACAATACACTAATTTGACGTTTTTTGACCTGTATGTTTGTATGTTTGTTTGTAACCGACTTCTTTGGGCGCGATTTTGACCCACTTTAAACGGCCAGATTTCGTTCAAACTTTTTAGATTTATCGAGGACCGATGACAATACACTAATTTGACGTTTTTTGACCTGTATGTTTGTATGTTTGTTTGTAACCGACTTCTTTGGGCGCGATTTTGATCCACTTTAAACGGCCAAATTTCGTTCAAACTTTGTAGATTTATCGAGGACCGATGACAATACACTAATTTGATAAAATTATTCCATTTTTCAATTTGCAAAATATGATTTTTGTTAACTTATATAATTTTCATCTATAGTCGATAAGGTAAGGAACTTAATTAATTTTTTTTGTAATTTTTCTTTACAGTCGATAAGACAGGATTTGATGTTAATTTTAATTTCCAATAATTATCTTTAGCCGATTTCTTTAATATTGACAAATTTTTGAATACTTAGGAGAATTTTAATTCTACAAACAAATAATAGTTTTAAATAAAAAATAAAAAAAAATCACGCTTTTATAAATAAACCAAAGTAAAAAGTAAAAAATAAATAATAGTTTAACAAAAACTTAACTACTTTTTTTTATAAAAAACCGAACTAAAAAATAGAAAATAAATTTTAATAAATTTGAATTACAAATAGTGTAAAAATTTTTCATAAATAAAAATCAATAGTTGTACAAATAAGAAAAAAAATTTATTTTATAAAAAAAGGGTGGCTTGATTTTTTTAAGATATCATCGAAATGATAATCCTTCTACTCATATCTGTCAGTAAAATATTAATAACTATTGACAACACGAACCTCACGCTTTTTTTCACGTTTTTTATTAAATTCACCTGTATGTTTGTATGTTTGTATGTTTGTAACCGACTTCTTTGGGCGTGATTTTGACCCACTTTAAACGGCCAGATTTCGTTCAAACTTTGAAGATTTATCGAGGACCGATGACAATACACTAATTTGATAAAATTATTCCATTTTTCAATTTGCAAAATATGATTTTTGTTAATTTCCGCCGTGTTGGTCCCGGCCTCCTTTGAAGAATAGGCCAACTGCTGTTCTGCCAGGCAGGTCGTAAAAGGCGACCGATTGGCTATCGAGTCACTACCATCGTGGCAACTAGGTGGTAGAGTTCTGCATTGTCTCGCCCGGGTCTGGTACCACCGCCTTACCTATTTCTGCCGCAATAGCGTCAGTGCTTGTCGCTGTCGTGTTCCGGTTTGGAGGGTAAGGTAGCCGGTAAACTTATGCATGTGGCATTAGACCTCGCCACGAGATAGCAACGCACCATTAACATCTTTGGTGTCTATAGGCGATGGTTGACTCTTTCCATCAGGAGACCCATCTGCTTGTTTGCTATCTTATGATATAAAAAAAAAAAAATTATATAATTTTCATCTATAGTCGATAAGGTAAGAAACTTAATTAATTTTTATAATTTTTCTCTACAGTCGATAAGACAGGACTTGATGTTAATTTATGAGTGGAGGCATTTTAAGATATTATCAAAATGATAATCCTTCTACTCTGTTACGTTTTCATGTAGCGTTTCAGTAGTGATGTATTTGAGTAAGAATGCGAAATTAGGTTGCGTCAGCAGGGTAATGAAGGTAAGTTGCACTTACCTTCATTACCCTGCTGCTAAGTTAGTTGCCTCGAGAATGTCGAGTTGCACTTTGTAAAAGTAGCCGATGTAGTGTGTCGCTCGATCAGTTACCGAAGCGAGTTTCAGCCCCTTGGACAGTGGTGATTACCCCGGAAATTTCGCCGTCTTAAAGTACGCGAGTTTGGGTGTGAATGAGTAAGGTGCGTTTAGTGTGGAATTAGGTAAAATAAATGTACATAATATTTATAGATATAGATATATCACCATCCATGTTAATTTTACATGGATATATATAGATATACAGTCTTGTAGTTTTCGTTTTTTATTAATTGTAATTAAACGACACTGAATTTATTAGCCATTCGCATTCGGTGACCTACGATTGTCGATTAGAATTTAAAAAAAAAATTAACTCGAATAATTGATTTTCCACAAGTTACAGTGTTTCCTGAGTTTCATACATGACGGACAGGAAAATTTTTTGACCTATTTTGATGTTTTGTTTCCGTTTCTATTGCACTAAGTCAATTTTTAGAAAGTATATAATTAATCTCCATTAAATTATCTCGATAATAGTATGCAAAATATCTTGATTCCCTTAACTAACAAGGCTATAATACTAAAAATAGTTGCCAAAATGAGGCGAAAAAAATTTTCGATCGTAAAGCACTCTCTGATGCTTCGCATCATGAGCCGTGCAATAGTTTAAAATTAAAAAAAACAAGCTATTATAAATAAACCAAACTAAAAGGTAGAAAATAAATAATAGTTTAAAAAAACTAAAAACACGCTTTTTATAAAAAAAAACAAACTAAAAAGTAGAAAATAAATTTTAATAAATTTAAATTAAGAATAATGTTAAAAATTTTAATAAATATAAATTAATAATAGTGTGAATAAAAAAAAATATTTTATTTTAAAAAAAGCGTGGTGTGCATGATGTCAATAGTTATAAATATTTTATTGACAGATATGAGTAGAGTGATTATCTTTTCAATAATATCTTAAAAAGCACCCCACGCTTTTTTTTAAATAAAATATTTTTTTTTTATTCACACTATTATTAATTTATATTTATTGAAATTTTTAACATTATTCTTAATTTAAATTTATTAAAATTTATTTTCTACTTTTTAGTTTGGTTTTTTTTATAAAAAGCGTGTTTTTAGTTTTTTTAAACTATTATTTATTATACATATTAAACAAAAAACACATATATTGCTATCACGTTTGAGTCTGCGACGGTTATAATTGCCCTGTTTAATTATGTTATAACGTGTTTTTCGTTGTTTGTATGATCCTGGTGCGGAGTGTCGTAAGTATGGATTTGCCGGCCACTTTCTCCATTTCACAACAGCAGCTCGCAACCGCGGAAGCCGCCACGCTCCTGCCGCCACTGACACACTTTCGTTGTTTGGTTTGTTTTCGATTTCCATTAATATCCTATGTCGAATTTGAGATTTTTAGGGTTCCATATACAAAGGGTAAAACGGGACCCTATTACTAAAACACCGCTGTTAGTCCGCCAGTCTGTCTGTCTGTCTTTCTACCACCAGGCTGTATCTAATGAACCGTGGTAGTTAGACAACTATTCTATTGCTGCTATTCTATTGCCGCTATAACAGCAAACATTAAAAACATAATAATAAAAATATTTAAGAGGGGCTCTCATAAAAAAAACGTGATTTTTGCCGTTTTTTTTATGAATAATGGTACGGAACCCTTCGTTTATGAGTTCGACTCGCACTTGGCCAGTTTTTTATATATTTAAAACACCCCGATGATAAAGTTAAGGGGTACGGGTTCGATTCCCGACACGAACTAGTATTTATGTGATTAGCGGGCTTATTAAATATATTTTAGTACTAGCTGTTGCCAGCGACTTCGTCCGCGCGGATTTCGTTTACTCCGCACTGCTCCTCCCCCGTAAGTGATAGCGTGATAATATGTAGCCTATATGTTGACCCGACCTGTTAGTAATATTCATGCAAAATTTTAAATAAATCCATCCAGTACTTTTTGAGTTTACCCCGGACATACATACAGACAAACAGGCAAACAGAAAAACAAACAGACAAACAGACAAAAATTCTAAAAACTATATTTTTGGCTTCGATATCGATTATAGATCACGCCCCAAGTATTTTTTAAAAAAAATATTCAATGTACAGTTTTGACTTTCTTACGATTTTATTATATGTATATAGATTTAAGTATACATACTACTAGCTGTTGCCCACGACTTCATCCGCGCGGACTTTGTTTATTCCGCACAGCTCCTCCCCCTTAGGTGATAGCGTGATAATATGTAGCCTTTATGTTGACCCGACCTGTTAGTAATATTCATGCAAAATTTGAAATAAATCCATCCAGTACTTTTTGAGTTTACCCCGGACATACATACAGACAAACAGGCAAACAGAAAAACAAACAGACATACAGACAAACAGACAAAAATTCTAAAAACTATATTTTTGGCTTCGATATCGATTATAGATCACGCCCAAGTATTTTTTTAAAAAAATATTCAATGTACAGTTTTGACTTTCTTACGATTTTATTATATGTATATAGATTTAAGTATACATACTACTAGCTGTTGCCCACGACTTCATCCGCGCGGACTTTGTTTACTCCGCACAGCTCCCCCCCCTTAGGTGATAGCGTGATAATATGTAGCCTATATTATGTTGACCCGACCTGTTAGTAATATTCATGCAAAATTTGAAGTAAATCCATGCAGTACTTTTTGACATATATGGCATATAATACCTATATGGCATTAACGCCCTGACAGTCCTGACACGCGAATAACAACGCACCATTAACATCTTTGGTATCTGTTCATTGCTTCTCTCTTATGAGATTGGCTGTGTACAATGGAACAGGCTCCAATCCTAGCCGCAATGCGACAGCCCATTACGCTAGGTAGGATAAAAGTGAGAATGGACGCCGTCAGGGGAGGACCATCCACTTTTGAGTGTATTGGAGCAACGCTCGCTAGACCAAGGGCCGCTTCAGTGGTTAGGATTGGAGCCTGTACCATTCTACACAGCCAGTCTCATAAGAGAGAAGCAATGCATAAACACTGTCGTGCGAACTCATCGCACCTGAAGAGTCAAAAACAAGACGAAACAATGAAAGCGACATTACGGCTTGACACGGCTAAGGCCGGACTGAGTTGTTGGGTATTTGTCAGCCAAGGGGGGAACCAGAGACTAATAGGTCATCCAGCCTTGTGCTGGTTTAGATGTAAGCCGAAACTCAACATCTTTGACTTATGATAAAGCGTTTCGTACTTCATGTACTCATTAGCTGGGCGACAGCCCATTACGCTGTATCTTGATGGTGGTCTCTTTCCGTCAGGAGATTTTTCTGCTTGTTTGCTATCTTATACGGGGTCTTACGGGGTGGGCAGGGAGAACCGAGTTCCATAAATCTTATAAAAAAGCTATACCTACATGGGTACTAGGTAGGTACATAAACAAAATATTTCAAAGGTTTGTTCCCCGACAATAGGTAGTGTTTGTTATAATTTTAAGTTTTAATGATTTTTTAATTGAAGAAGGGGCAAGGGAATGCTGAGGGCAGAGCAGAGATTTAAGCAGACGTAGAATAAAATTATTATTATATTATGTTAACTATTGTTATTACCAGTTTTAAATAGAAGTCCTATTGATATAGTCAAAGTATTCAACAATAGAACTACCAAAGAAAAACTATTCGAAATTTAAATTTCAAACACGTTCCTTTGCCAATTTCTTAGTCCAAAAATGAAATGAAATAATCAAACATTTAACAAACAATAGCGCACACAAATGTAACATTCTCACACATTGGCTATCTGTGGGTATGCGGAACACGCGTACGGGGCACGTTCCGATTTCTTTGTCTCTACACAAAGAGCTTCGTGCGCCGAGTTGAATAAAGAAAATATTTTTAATAGCACGAGAGTCTTCTCCATCTTTGTTCATTTAATACCATATTATGTACATTCAAAAAATGCTTTAATGTATTATGTTATAGATTCTAATGCCAATTTGTCGTACTGCGTTCATTTCATGTGAGTTTAGCTTTAGTCGCTTTTAAAAGTAATGAAAGCTCCAGTTCTCGCAAAAGATAAATTGGTTTTATTACACGTTTACTCAACATCATAAAATATATTTCTAGATTTTTATAGACATATCTACTTGAGTTTAAGAGCGCGTATTGCGTATTCGATTTGCAACGATAACTTCATGTTTTCAAGTTTCTTTAAGAGCAATATCATTATAATGTGAGCAGATTATTCAAAGGATATTACAGTTTTTGCAAGATTAAATCTTAATTTAGTGCACTACAGAGCAAAAACATAATTTTTATAACAGTTTTTTTAAAACGAAGACAATCCCAGCGCAGCGTTTTAGGAAAATAGGTGTCAGAGCTATTTTTCAAGTCGAATACAGGTATCTTCACGCCCGTTTCCCCGAAGGGGTAGGCAGAAGTACAACAAGTGCACCCACGATTAGCCGAAGATACTTGGTCCCACAAATGTGATAGGTGGCAAGCCTATCGCCAACCGGGCACTTTCCAATCCCGGGCAACTTTGTGTTTCTCAGAAAACTGAAAAAACATTTGTTAAATGCCCGACCCGGGAATCGAACCCGGGACCTCATGTGGTCGACGCCAACGCTGGACCACTAGACCGTTGTAATATGCCAAAATAGTTTATTTTATACATTTTTCCAAAATGATATATAGTCTTAAACTGCATTATAGAGCCACAATGACGAAAATATTGTTATTAGATAATAAAAATAAAAAAATTACAAAATCAGTTCACTTTAACATTTTTTTCACTAGTAAGTAGTTCATTAGAAACCTAAAATATTTATTTTGCATAAATTAAGGCAATGTTTTATATACTAATTTTTTTTCAGCCCATTATATTTATTTAGAAGAATTATTTTAAAAATAATACTTCTAAATAAATCCTCGCGCGCAATCGTTTGCCGATCAAATTTTGAACCTGCGATAAATCGAATAATCAACACTCAATCTTGTACAAAGTGTAATATTCTTCGAATAATCTGCTTACATTATTACGATATTGCTCCGGAAAAAAAATGAAAATATGAAGTTCAGGGATGCCCTGCAGAGTCAACCGGCTCATAGATTGTTTTTATTATCATACAGCAAATCGCCGGACAGTTTTCCTGGTGGAAAAAAGCCATCGACTATAGACACCAAAGATGTCAATGGTGAGATGCATAGCATCCATGGATACCATGTGGCGGGGTGTTAATGCGACATGCATAATTTTTGTCGGCTTCCTTACTTTCCTAATCCGTAACACGACAGTGACAATCATTACCGCTATTGCGGCAAGAATAGTAAGGTGGTGATACCAAGATGCTGCAGTACGAGCGTTGCAGTACTCTACCACCTAATAGTCACGACGACGGCAGTGACTCGTATAGCCAATCTCGCCTTTTACGAAGTTCCTCCATATTTTTTTAAACGAGCTCCCGGCAAATACAGAGTACCTATAGTATTATTACATATACTATTAATACATACTAGTGAAATATATTTCATAAGCATGCTAATCACATAAATAGTCCGAATACTATTATTTAGTAGTCACGATGGTAGTGACACGTATGGTAGCTAATCTTTCAACTTTTACGAATTATCTGGCAGAATGGCAAATTGTCTATTCTTCAAAGTAGCCCGAGCCAACACGAGGAAAATTTTGTGTCTTTGGAAACCCGAATATATTACCATAAGTGAATACAATACAATGTATTATATATATGTTTTCACACAATGTAGTATGCACACATTTACGAATGCTGAATTATTGATAACCTACCTTTTAAAGTTTGTTAAAAGTCACTAAAATCGCTATTTTTATTGACCAATTGATTAGCGAACATATACCTAATGTAAAATAAATTAAAACGTTTCCATTTTGAAAGTCATTATAGGCATAATAATTAGGTGAACGACTGTAATTAAGATGCTTAATGTATTTCAATTATGTGAAATACCTATAATTACATGTGATTATATAAGAAAAAAAATCTAAGCTAGAGTTTTATAAAATACCTGATGTGACGTAATGATCTTCCAGGTGTCTGGTGAATTGTGGAGCGAAGATTAACCGCTAAGAGAAACCGCGTATTTTTAATGTCATCAGATAGTAAGCAATCAGGTCACACTCCTGATAGAAACAGAAAATATCGCCAATGGAAACCAAAGGTGCGTTGCTATCCTTGTGGCGTGGCCTTAATGCATGCATATGTGACAAGCACTGACGCTATTGAAGCAGGAATAGGTTAGGCGATGGTACCAGAGTCTTTTACCATCGTCTTGCCTCGCCATCATGACCACCGGGTGATAAGAGTTCTGTAACGATTCGTCTTGCATTATAATCACGGGGCAGCCGTAGCTTTTGTCCAGGAGCAGGAAAATGACAACGTTATAAAATACCTAGCAAGTAGCAACACACCAAATTTTTTGACATTTGTCCCGAGATGTCTTTATAACTTATTGGCAATAACCGTCCTTTTCATTTATCTTAGAGTATCTTATCTGTTTTTAAAAGTTTGTTACAATGCATCTAGTAACTTAGAGTCCGCCAGCACAATTTCTTTGATGTCATAACTCACATGCCACGACGTAGTGGATTATACAATTGGATCAGTGTAAAACCTTACACAAAGAGCGTTAATGGCGTCGGTGGAGTCAATGACACCAAGCCGAAAATAATTTGAGAAAAGAATGGGAGACATATTTCACTGTCGACGTCGGGGGACGTGAGCGGCTGTCTTGCGTTATTTCATTTTAATAATTTATTATTTTGATGGTTGTTTATTTTTTCATAAGCTTAATTAACGTTTCTTGAAAGTTATGCGAGTGATTATTAATTACAGACGCAATAAAGCAACTTTGGCTTGAAAATTGACATTTCATATGGTGATTTTGATGATACCACTTTTTCTAATACAAGTAAGAAAGACTAACACACGAGGGGTGGACAAAATCTTCGCGTCAGACATTGTCCACTGAGTAGTGAGTAGGTAAGACGAACCAGTGTTGACTGTTGAACATTTCATACTCGCCATCACTCGCCTTCGCCATACTTTAGATAGACTAGTGACATATTTTAACTCAACCTACATACATCTAATAACTACATATGTTCACGCGGTAGACGTAACAAGTTGAGTACCATACATTACGATCCAGACATATTTGTCTTGCTCTTCATAAAAACATGTCAATTTCGGAGACTTTTGACACTATTTTAAGACAGCATCTGACCGATTTAATCATAGTACGTCAGTCTTGGTCCCCCCGGTACCTACATCCATCCATATTAATTTGGTATATTCACACTGGCAATAGAAGAGACTATCAATTCACTCCAGTGGCTTAGTGATTCGAGGGTGACATCCGGCCGTGGAAAAATATAACTTAAAAACCTTATTGTTTAAAAAAAACAAGTACTGCCCGGGAAGAACGACTTCCAAAGCACGGATAGCGAACGGTGATAAGTTATGTTAATCAACACATGAAACAATACGAATTTGAACCTTGGCCGCTATTACCACTCAGCCACCGTTGCTTCTTCAACGCGTCTTACTACCGCTACAGCTTTCTGAGTAGGGTTGACACCATAATGGCCCTACCGGGTGACGTCCATGCTAACTATAACCCTGAGTCACACTATACATCTATGTTCTCCCCGTGTTTTACTATCTGTCTCCTTGATGGGCAGCTTGTTTAAAGGTTGTTAACAGCGAATATTAAGAGTCACTTAGAATTCGTGAACGTGACTAACAGCTGACACGTCAAAATAATTTGTTAAAAGTTTTATTGAATAAAGTAAATCTCGATTTCTGATAAGTAGTAGTTTTATTGCTTCTCGCGCTTGGTGCCCCCGCAACACGTCTATATTTTTTTTCTTCTATTTCTATATCGTAAGATATCAAACAAGCAGATGGGTCTCCTGATGGAAAGATTCACCATCGCCTATAGACCCTAAAGATGTTAATGATGCGTTGATATCTTGTCGCGTGGTCTAATGCCACATGCATAAGTTTACCGGCTACCTTACCCTCCAAACCGGAACACGACATTGACAAGCACTGACGCTATTGCGGCAAGAATAGGTAAGGCGGTGGCACCAGACCCTGGCGAGACAATGCAGAACTCTATCACCTAGTAGCCACGATGGTAGTGACTCGCATAGCCAATCGGTCGCCTTTTACGACCTGCCTGGCAGAACGGAAATTGGCCTATTCTTCAAAGGAGCTCGGGATCACATTCACGGGGATGTGTTTTGTAATAGCGTCAGTGTTTGTCACTATCTTATTCCGCTTTGGAGGTTGAGTTAACCGGTAAACCACATGAATAGCAACAGCCAACAGGCAATTAACATCGTCGGTGTTCATAAGCGATGAATATTTCTTTCCATCGAGAAAGTCATTTTTTTAATATTCACCACTCATCTCGCCACCAGATAAACCAGTGAACGTAGTGAACCGGCGGGGTTATTACGTAACTCGCAATGCGAAATTATTGTAATTGTTTAGTTATTGCACGACACATAACAGCCTTGTATATTAGTGGCAGTTGTTACCGCTTGATTAGTTTTGGTGCTGTGATATTGTAAAAAGTGACCAGCAAACGGTTGGCGACGTTTTTGACGGGTTTTTTGATACGTTTAAGTCATCGCTGATTGCAAACGTTAGGTAATACGCCTGCGGAAAGTCTATAGACGTTCGCCTTACTCTGCCTACCTCGCAACGGGAATCGGGCGTCATGACACTTTTTTTAAATAGCACAAAAAAAGTATCTTCACGCCCGTATCCCCGAAGAAGAAGGCAGAGGTACAACAAGTGCACCCGCGATTAGCCGAAGATACTTGATCTCACAATGTGATAGGTGGCAAGCCTATCGCCAACCGGGCACTTTCCAATCCCGGACAACGTTGTTTTTATTAGAATACTGAAAAAAACACATTTTTAAATTGCCCGACCAAGGAATCGAACCCGGGACCTCATGTGGTCAACTCCGACACCAGACCACTAGACCACAGAGGCGACTAAATGCTATATAAATGCACTAGCTGTTGCCCGCGACTTCGTTCGCGCGGACTTCGTTTACTCCGCACAGCTCCTCCCCCGTAGGTGATAGCGTGATAATATGACTTTACCCCGGACAAACATTGACTTTCCTACGATTTTATTATATGTATATACATATAATAGATAATAGCACAACATGGCCTATTTCTATTTTTTCACGAGTATAATTTATCTACAAGTGTTTGACACTATTGTTAGTGACAGGAGCGTTTTTTCCTACGCGCAGGACATTTCCCGCCCAACACTGTCTATCAGTATTCATGCGGTCTGTGGTTTTCCCTATTGGGCTAAAGTTTAAATGTACGTTTCTAGTTACGTTTTAAATATTAGGTGATTATTTTGGTGATACCACATGATTTATGAGTTTTTATGTGCGTAAAAGAAGAATTTCCTTTCTATTTGCGTAAAAAATCCTTTGAAGAATAGACCAACTGTCGTTCTGCCAGGCATGTCGTAAAAGGCGACCGATTGGCTATGCAAGTCACTAACATCGTGGCTACTAGGTGGTAGAGATCTGCATTGTCTCGCCCGGGTCTGGTACCACTGCCATACCTATTCCTGTCGCGATAGCGTCAGCTTGCTTGTCACTGTCGTGTTCTGGTTTGGAGTGTAAGGTAGCCGGTAAACTTATGCATGTGGCATTAGACCTCGCCACAAGATAGCAACGCATCATTAACACCTTTGGTGTCTATAGGCGATGGTTGACTCTTTCCATCAGGAGATCCATCTGCTTGTTTGCTATCTTATGATATAAAAAAACCACGCGGGCCGAATCGCCATACTAAAGAGACAGAAGGGTAAGGCTTGAAAGAAAGTTTCGATGTAAAAATAAGAAAAAATCGGCCAAGTGTGAGTCAAACTCGCGCATGAAGTGTTCCGTACCCTCATCAATAAAAGAAAATCACGTTTGTTGTTAAAAATTACGTTTGTTGTATGGGAGCTCCCCTTAATGTATATATTTTTTTTTATTTACGTAATTATTTTGAAAGGTAATATGCAACTAAATTTTCTGTAAAAAATTTAAGCGTCTACCTGTTATCGTTATTAAAATTGAGCAAAAAATACGGAAAAAACAATTTTATTGTATGAGGACTATGGGGATGTAGGGGGAAAATATTGCCTTAATATTTTCATTTTTTATGTTTAGTATTTGTTGTTATACCAGCATATTTACCAGATATGTGCATCTACATAATTTGTGAAAATTTCAGCTTTCTAGCTATTACAGTTTATGAGATACAGCTTAGTGACAGACAGACAGCAGAGACTTAGAAACAGGGTTTCGTTTTACCTTTTAGGGTTTTTAACCCTAAAGAGCATACTTCGTTGTTTCGGACATGTGAAAAGAATACCAGATGAAAGCTTAAGAAAACAAATATTAGGTACCTGGGAAGACCTCTTGGTCTTTGGACAAATAATTGCTTTTCAGTCTTGAGATTAACTTGATTAGTCCCTATCCGAAGGTGTCAAGATTCTTCTCAACCGTCGTATACATGAAGAACCATGGATGTGGAAAAACAATGCAAATCTGCAGGGATCGTTATATCGTGTTACGACTTACGAGTATATACTGGGTTCTCTCTGCCTACCTCGAATGGGATCTGGCTTGAATAAAATATAAGTATATATATGTACACTAAATGTATTGTTTTACACTTATACCCGGGTTTTAATATCTAATGGCGGTAATAAGTTTATCTGTGATCTACTTATCGTTGCCTTAAGCGGAGTGAGGAGTGTTGACCGCGGGTCGTTAAACTCACTGCCGACTCCGATGGGCTGTGAACGAATATAATAACTATTTTTCATATCTCTTGATCACTTTAATAAAAATTTCTATATGTGGGTATACAGTGGTGGATCCAGAATTTATGTTTGGGCTTGATTCCGTCGAAGGTATAAAGGAGCTTCATTTTAGAGATGAATTTGCATAGAGTAATAACGCTTAGAGCGATAATTGCATTCAACGTTTCGTTCATATTTTAAGCCAAAACCGTATTGATGTGTGCATAACCTTCGTCACCCTTAGTGTAATTACTTGCGTTGACACGCACACAAAGACACATTATTGCGTGAATAATGTTGCAAGCAAATAAATATTTTCCCAAAACGGTATTTAAATTAGGTCTACCTTACAAATAGTCTTTCATATTATAACATTAATAGTCATTTAGTATAAACTTGAAACTTATACTTTTATTCGGTTACGTATAATATTTTAAATGTCAAGAAATATTCTAGATGTTCTCAAGATGATATTCCAAAGCTATTTAACCTTATATTTTTTTTTAGTTTTTGTGCTTTCATTTGTAATTTAAAATATTTTCACTTCATTAAAATAAAGATTGTCTTTCTTTCCAATAGTATTATTAGACATATAAAAAACTTAAAACTTACATTTTTTATCCCGGTGAGGTAAAATGAGTAGAATTACAGGGAAATGTTAAAGAGTCAAGATATTGTTTTTGTATATATCAGTAATCAAACAGCGGTAACCAATCAGCACCAACCATAAATAAAAATATGGCCAATACAAGTTTACATTATTGAACTTATAAAAACATTTATTGAAGTAATTCTTTGAAAAAAAATTTAAAAAAAATTATTTAAATATATCTTCTAAAATATAATTGTACAATAATAATAATATAATATTCACGGGACAAATTACACTTACTGATCAAACTCCAAAGTAAGCAAATTATTTGCTTGTGTAATGGGTGTTAGTCAACGATACTAATACATAGAAATACATATATAAATACTGGAATATATTTAATAAACACCCAAACCCGGAAATACAAACATTTATGCTCATCACGCAAATGCTTGTCCCCGTCGAGGATCGAACCCGAGCCCCGTCGATTGCGTAGTCAGGGCCGCTAAGCACTCGACCAACGGGGCGGTCAAATGTTATTACAAATTTGTACATTGCTTGGCGAATGCTTGTGTGTCTTTATGTGTACGTCTGTGTGCGTGTATGTGTGTATATGTATATATTTAGTGAAAGCTAAACTAGCTTGAACGTTAGCAGATGGGTGGGCAAGCGGAACAATAGTTACAAGCACTTTGAGGTAAAAAGTAATAGCATAGGTATGCTTATTAATCAAATTATTTATTTAAATCAGTTTAAAAAGTTAAAATGTTTTAAGCTAAACATAATATTTCTGACTACTATATTGAGTCAAGCTACTATTGGCTCTGTGCACTACTTGAGCACCACCTATCGCGCGCAACTGTTTTGATTCAGATCTTAGAATATAGAAAAACGTAATCCCTGTGCGTAATCTCCTCTAACGTTTTTAGCTGAATCGGAAACAATGCAGCTCTTTATGGCGACTCTTTGGCTTCTACGTGCTATACTATATGCATTGGAGTATACGGCACAAATTAATTAAGTCGTATATGAGCAATATCGTCATTCGCAATATAAATTTCAAGCTATGTAGAATTAAAACTTAATTATCAGCATAAACATATTAGGAAGCCAACATTTGGCGCAGACCGATTTTAGGGCACGTTATTCTACATTATTTCGTCGATAAAACTCGAAAATATCTCCAATAAAACTACTTGACACTTAGGAAAACATGAAATAATGCTGTACCATGGCATATTATTTCATAAGAAAAATTTAAAAAAATGTCTTTTTAGCAGTAACAGTATTTTTCTGGTATCACTGTGGCATCTAGAATGCTAGTTGGAACATTTTTTTTGCCTTCTAAAAGTCCTCATTATACACGAATATAAGCTTTGTAATATTGGTTTGACAAACGGTTTTGTAATATTTGTGCCAGTATAATGGTAAGTCCCAACACTTAAAAAATATTTTTTATGCAAAAGCGAAGTCTAAGCTATGTAATATCGCACATAAAATAGTAATACACACGTTATTAATTATAATGAAAATAGGTAAAAACAAATACGTGGTAGAATATTTTCCTCTTTGGCTGGCAACATTTTGAATATCGTTCAACTTAGATATTTACGATTTATTTGTTTGGAATTTATACAAAAATATCCGATGCCAAGTAGTTTTTGTGTGAAATGTGATTCTTCAAGCCCTAAATACGCTATTGTGAAGCACGGTGACATACTTTCACCACACAGTAACTCACATTTTTTGAAATTGCGAGAGCTGTACTCTGTGTGGCACGTGTCACATGTCTGAGCGGCCGGCGAGCGTAAGAGGCCTTTTCAGGCTTCTTTGAAATGGCTTAATATAGCGCGGGTCGACTAGGTTTCTATGCGTTATTATTCTATGTGAATTTGCTTCTTCGTTTTCCCAAATTCGCCCGCCAGTCTCCAGTCCTCTCAAACAAATGTTATTTATGTAAAGCCTCTGATGATCGGCTCTGCGGTCTAGTGCTCCGGGTCGGGCAATTCAAAAAGGTGCTTTTTACAGTTTCTTTTATGTTACAAACAGATTTGCCCAGAATGGATAAGTGTCCGGTTGGGGATAGATCACGGATTAAATGGATACGCTTTCAAGATGATTTCTTAGTTTGTCAGTGCAGCTTGCAATTACACACAGAAATACAGAGTTATACTACTTACCGATGAAACAAAATCACGTTAAGACTATGGTTTAAAGTTTGCCATAATAATAATATGTCATGTCAAACACGGTAAATTTCTATTTTTTTTCGATTTAATATATCTGCAAATGTATGACATTTTTGACAGTGATGGGAGCGTTTGCTCATATTCGCGGCGATACGTTTTCTTCCCAATAGCGTGTCTATTAGTATACATTTGGTCTGTGGGATAGACAATGTGGGATTAAGTAATCTTCGGCTAATCGTGGGAGCACTGGTTGTACCCCTGCCTACTTCTTGTATGTTTCTTGTGTTCTTGATGTAAAAAGCCAATAGCTAAACAAATGTGCGTTATGTCAAAATGAGCCAAATAAAAATGGTCAAATATTTATCAACTAATACTCGTAAGTACAGGAGATTGACAAGATCGGCCTCAAATGCTATAAGAATAAAGCGTCAGCCGAAATTATCAAATTAATTTAATGTACAATAAGCCCATATTAGAATTTAACGGACACTTTTTAATAGCAAGTAAACTTTAAAAGTAATGAACTTGGAAGTCTGAAACTAAACAAAGTACGCTTTTTCTTATTTCTGAATCAAGCAAAGATTTTTCTTTTCTGCATATTGCCATAAAGTTAACACTTTTTTTGTTTATAACCAATCAAAGAAGTTAAAGAAAGGAAGATGCAAAATTTTAAAGACACTATTGTATAAAATGCAGTAAATTGGAAAGTATTTATTACTGTACGGGTTACCGCACATATCTAAAGTCAATGACATGTAATTTATTTAGGTTACATAGAAACAACGTCATAAGTTAAACACGCACACATTGTTACGGTTGCACTTTTATTTAATCATCATTTTTGTTGTAACCTTATTAATAAATCAGTGTTAGAAAGAATTTCATTGGGTTTGTCTCGTACACTGACTCTCCCTCACATATCTTCTGCACTCATCTTAAACTGTACACAGACATTACAGTTTTTTTGGTCCTTCAGCCTTCAGGATCTTACTCTCGCGTCGCGTAAACATACAGTTCCTCTACATCCGCGCCGCGTTGTGAGGATACCAGTAACTTTAGCACATACAGTACAGTGTTTAGTGGACTCTGCACCGTGAGGTTTCTGTAGCAACGACAGCCGCAGCGCTCACAGCATAGACAGCATCGACAGCAGTCCAGCAGGAGAGTAAACCACAGAACCAAGTAAGATCTTTCCATATTTTTTTAAACGATGGACAAGCTAATTCAACAGCAGAATGCTATCCTAGAAGAAATTAAACGTATAGAGATTAACTTTAGAAAGGACTCACCATCCCGTAAGACGCGCGAGTATCTCGATGAGAGACTTGCTAATTTGGACAGGCTCTGGGCTGAGTTTAATGCGAACAACGATAAGCTCAGTCTGTGCGGCCAACCTGATGCTCCATACTTCGTCGAAAACCAGTACGAGGAGGCACGCGAATTTTACAATAATGTCCGTTATAGAATTTCTTCCTATCCACCTACAACAAAAACAGACCAGACAGGTGTTAGTTTGTCCGTCAGAAAACACACGACAACACAGTCGCCGTCTCGAGAACATGCGCCGCCAGCACGGGCACCGCCAGCACAGGCACCGCCAGCACCGTCGCAACAGGCACACACAGACGTTGAAAAACTTTTGTCGCGTCAACGTACAAATTTTAGAGCTTTTGCTAGGCTAATTAATAACATTAACGTAGATAACATATGCGATAAATGGGAGTTAGAAGACGAGCTGCGCAGTGTTCAGTCTCGCTGGACTAACATTGATTCTTTACATTTAGAGATTGACAACATTTTACAAGGAGATAATGCGGACTACGATAATGAATTTTCCTACTACGAAAATTATTACAAAGACATTAAACGGTCACTTAATAAAAAATTAGCATCTGCAGCTCACATTCAACAAACTACACCTCAAATAGATATCCCAGTATTTACAGGCAAATACACACAATGGCCTACGTTTTATGACTTATTTTCCGAAAGCATCCATAACAATAATTTGCTCACAAAAGGTCAAAAAATGCAACACTTAAAGGGTAAACTAAGAGGAGAAGCCGAGCGTCTGATACAACATCTACATATTTCCGCTGAAAACTATGATACCGCATGGGAGCTTCTTACTCATCGGTATAACAATCGGCAGTTGTTATTTACAAAACAAATAGAAATATTTTTAAATCAGCCAGTTTCTTATAAACAATCAGCTTACGAAATAAGGCGTCTCTATGATACGTCTATGGAGTCTATTAATGCCATACAAAATCTCGGCATAAACACATCCTCTTGGGACCCGCTAATCGTACACCTGATTGCAAAAAAATTGGACCCTGACACGTACAGTGACTACCAGGAAAATCGTAAAAATCCACGGGAGATACCCACCCTGGATGAGCTCATGAATTTTCTCGAAAATAAGTTTACAGCTTTAGAGCCCATACAAAAAAGAAAAGCTCAAACTTTCACACCAAAGCCCTCTTCGTCGCATTTAATTAATACGCAATACAATACCAAATATTCTAAAGGCAAATATATTGCAAAACCGCATTATCAGGCGACAGTTACTCGCACGTGGAACTGTCCGCTATGTCAGCAAAAACATATTTTATTTCAATGTAAGAAGTTTGCTAAGTTGCCGGCCGAGGAAAAAATGAGAACAGTATTAAAATTAAATGTTTGTCAAAATTGTCTTTACATACACGATGCAAATGGATGTACTTCTGCAAAACGTTGTAAACGTTGTCATGGTGATCACAATACCATTCTTCACGACGGATATTACGCTGTTTTCAAAGTACACGAATCCTTACCTCATACGACATACTCGACGTCATCGATTACGCAATCACAGCCCGTCGTCACAACAGCTCCGTCGTCAAGTTACATGACTATATCCAACTTAGCAAATAATAATTTTACACCCGCTAATAAAAACCATAATGTTAACTACGTAGCTGCGAATAATGAGGAGATTTTATTAACTACATTACTTCTAAAAATACAGGCCTATGATGGTACTTACACAGTTTTAAGAGCACTTTTAGACCAAGGCTCTCAAATTTCTTTAATTTCGGAACGCGCCGCTCAGCTTCTAGGGCTTCCTAGACAACATCATCCCGCTTCTATTTCTGGAATAGGATATGGCTCTAAACAAGGAAAAGGAGTCGTTACGTTGAATTGTATGTCGATTTACGATGACTATACATTTTCAACACAGGCTATCGTTATAAATAAAGTCATTAACAATTTGCCTAACGGAACATTTAACAAACAACCCTGGTCACACCTGCAAAACATTAGACTTGCGGATCCTGACTTCAACGTCTCGAGACCCATTGACATACTCCTGGATGCGAGTGTGTATTCCGACATCTTGATGGATGGCCTTATCAGGGGCTCTAACAAGGCGCCCATGGCACAACAGACTAGGGTAGGTTGGATCTTGTCAGGGCACGTTAGAACATTTAATTGCTGTGTCGTGCTGAACAATCTCGCCGATATTTCGCAATACTGGGAACTCGAGGAGGTTCAGAGCTCCTCGACTGCCCGCTCGGAGGAAGAAGAGTACTGCGAACAGCTGTACCAGTCTACAACGAGACGGTTGGAAAACGGTAAATACGAAGTTGCGATTCCGATGAAACAGGATTTTGAGAAATATCTAGGAACTTCTAGACAGAAAGCGATGGCACAACTATATAATTTAGAACGTAAAATGACAAAAAATACAGAATTCTCTGAAAGTTATATACAGTTTATGAGGGAATATCTAAGTTTAGGACATATGACACCTGTAACAAAAAAGGTAGAGCCGTCGTATTATCTCCCGCATCATGGAGTATTAAAAGCTGACTCGACAACAACTAAACTGAGAACCGTATTTAACGCTTCAGCAAAAACTTCTACGGGGTACAGTTTGAACGACTTGATGCTTCAAGGCCCAAATTTACAAGGCGATTTACATAGTTTAATTTTATCGTGGCGTAAACATAAAATCGTTAAGCCTTCACGTTGGCATCATGTGAGCACAAACTTAAATGCAGCAGATTGTGCTACAAGGAGGATTAGCACCCCTGGATTTCTTGCAGCCTTTCGCCGGTTTTGTGCCCGGCGGGCCACTCCAAGTCATATGTACAGTGACAATGGGACAAATTTTAAAGGTGCTGACAGATTGCTGACTAAAGAGTACAAAGAGATTTTGGCAACAATCGACAGGAATTTCTTCGCGAACATAAACAGCTTTTATATCAAATGGAATTTCAACGCACCGTCATTTCCATCTGCAGGAGGTTTGTGGGAGGCCGCCGTCAAATCTCTCAAATATCATCTTCGACGAGTAATTGGCGAGCAGCGACTTACCTATGAAGAGTTCAACACACTGTTACAGCAAATAGAGGCCTGTCTCAACTCACGACCTTTGGTCGCATTGACAGAGAGTCCTGATGATGATTACCTGACTCCAGGACATTTCCTTGTAGGGGGACCTTTGCTGTCTCGACCGCAAGCTGAACCAGAACATTTTAATCTTAACACCAGATGGCACATGGTACAAACAATGAACAGGAACTTCTGGAAGAGATGGTCTTCAGAGTACCTTCAACAGCTCCAAATGCGATCCAAATGGCAGAGCCCATCGAGGAACTTTGAAGTGGACAACATAGTTCTGGTCAAGGAAGACAATTTACCTCCTGGGAAATGGGCTTTAGGTAGGATAGTCCAGGTACATCCAGGCAAGGATGGGTACGTGAGAGTGGTATCGATTAAAACCATGAATGGTATAATTAAAAGGCCAATTTTAAAACTTTCACGGCTTCCAGTCAAGGAGAGCGATACCGTACAGGTGAACAGCGGCTCTAGTGATTATGATCGACATGCCGTGACTTCTGGAACAACGAGCAGAGTACAGCCAGAAAGCCAAACAAACCAGCTGCCGCAATCTCGACGTCGACCTCGGAGGAATAAATTATGTAATTTTATATTCACTTTAATACTTATGATTTTATTTACAATAACACCCACACAGGGTACCTACAATATGTCTAATTTCAACTCGAACCAAAGCCTATATTTCGACAAACAGTTCGATATTAACTTAATCAGAGATGAGTGGAAATTAGTTGTTTATTATAATATGTCAACCTATTGGACGAGTTTATCATATTTACAGAAGTACGTAAAGCGTATACAGAAGGATACATCGCAACTTTCACCGCAATATATAAGTATAGCAGACCAACTACAACATGAGCTATCGGAACTTCAACATTATAATGTATTGCTGCAATATAATACAAACAAACGACCGAAGAGAGGCATAATTAATGGTGTGGGTTATGTAGCTAACGCATTATTCGGAGTTCTCGATGACAGGTTCCTGAATCAATACGAAAAGGACATAGAGAAAATTTCATACGACTCTAATCACTTACGAAACCTCCTGAAAAATCAAACGAGCATTATTGAGGCACAGTCGAACATTTTACGCAGAAATGAAGATATAATGTATAAGCAGTTTAGCATGGTACAGTCACATTTACAAAACTTTACAAACATTTTAAATCAAGTACAGTCGGACAATGAACATCAATTTAATACTATATCATCAATTCTGTCGGCACAGATTTTAATATCGAATCTGAGGCGTATACAAGATAATTTAGTCAATACAGTAACTGATTTATCTCAAGGACACTTGGACGCACATTTAATACCTTCAGAACAGCTACAAGAACAAATGCACATTATTTCGAGTCAATTAAGAGGAGACCTAACTTTGCCTATTACTGAAGAAAACTTACAGGAACTATACAAGGTCATGAAAGTAAACTCAAAAGTCGGAAAATCATTCCTAGTTATAGAAATAAAAATACCTTTAATTGCTAAGGAATCATTCGAACTAGACAAAATATACAGCATACCTTTGAATAGTAATATTATTATTGAAACATTTACACCTTACATTGCCTTTAATTTACGAAAGGAAATATTTATTTTACTAACAGAAGAAGATACTCATTTTTGTATGCATCTATCCTCAGAAAAAGTTTTGTGTGCCTTCGATAAACCAATTTATGAGCAACAAATTAATCTTTCCTTCTGTAGCCTGCATACAAACAATAAGACATTATGTACAACTAAAACTATTAAGTGCGAAGAGCGGTGGATCAAATTACGTGCTAATAACAGGTGGTTATTCTCGTGTTGCGAGAATTGCCAAGTGCGACTTTATTGCTCGGACACAATAGAAATGATTAGCTTAGACGGGAACGGACTCATGGACTTAGCGCCGGGATGTGTTTTAAAGAGTAAATCCGTAACAATTTACGGACATACTAATTATCTTACAAAACTATCTACTAAACCTAATATAGCTACAGTATCAGAATTTTCAATCCTTAATCATATTTTAAACTCAACACTACCTGAAAGTTTCATACCGGACAACCACAGTCATACCTGGGAGCAGATGAAGATACAATTGGAAAACATAAAAAAGGAAGCTGATGTGGTTTACTCTCCCGTCAGTGTACACGATGTACACCACTATACTGTGATCTACGTCACGCTGACACTGCTGCTCTTAGTTGGGTGCATTTACGTTGTCCGTCGTGTTCGCAAGACGAGCCAACAACAGTCTAGAGTGTCCCCAGCTGTCACTGCCCCGGTGACTCTGCGGGCGGTGGAGGCTACTAACGTGGAACTCTCGCAGCTGACTACAAAGCTGCAGCCGTCATCATCATCACCATCGGGGGTGGTTCCTCCGAACACCAGTACGCAGTCATGTGTGACAAAAGGTGGCAAGTGTAAAAAATCTGTGCGTTTGTCGGTTCCAAAAATTAGTGAAAGTGCAATTAGTGATTATTAATTTTAACTGTGACACAAAGTCGTTTAGGCTAAACATTATAGAGACATTAAGTTACGTATGGACATTAAGTTTTATTTCTAAATATTCAATTTTAAAATTATTCAGTTTACTAGTGGAAGAAGAGCACAGACAAAAACAACCAGGTGCCGTACAGTCATCGACAAGGGATGACATCACCCTCGCTGTCTCGCAAGCAAGTGGATATCAACCAAGACGCTTGACGGGGAAGCCTACAAAAAACTTCTTATTATGATGGCAATTATGCTGTGTGTATCTTTTCACCCCCTACTCAGTATTCATAAAACATAAAACTTATCATCTACAAATTTGGATCCATCCACGTACTAACAAAGTATTATTCTACAGAGCAAATAAACCGATTTACAATAATAAATTACAATTATCACAAGCAGTTTGTAACTTGAGTTTTAATAACATTATATATAAAGAAGTCGCCGAGCCACGAGCGGAAGATCAAGTTACATTGCGATATCAGTGGCTATTCTCATGCTGTGGGAAATGCATAATGCACATATTTGCAATAACAATTAAGTCACTGACCAGGAACAACACACTAGAAATAGGTCACAACCTTGACCTTGACTATTTATAAATAAAGAGTGACACATTTTCTATACTTCGTCATAATAACTACTGTAGCCACTCTAATATCAAAAACAGGACACTAACAATATCAGATACATCAATTCTACATGTCACACTTCTACTGCTTATCTTTGAATTCTTCTGTTCCTGTGCATCATAAGAGCATGAAAGTGAGTGACGTCCCGTGAAAACAGATGGTCAAGCAACGAGAACATATACATACTACTAAGTGTGCACGATGTTCATGATATGATGCCATAGCAACTCCATACTGATCATAATCACTGTCGCAAGGTGCACCTATATAAATACAATATCTCAGAGACAAGAAGTGTGGCAGAGACGAGTACCCCTTTGCTCTCATGAAAGGAGGATGGTGGAAATCATAAAACGTGGCCAGGCTGCAGCAGCCGTGAGAACCCGACCAAGCTACGTAACGTGCGACTGGACATTCGGGCTATAAGTGCAGTGAATAGACATTTTACATTTTTCATTATTATGCATGTTTTACATTTTTATTTTTAACCTTTGTGTTCTTTGTGTGTATAAATTCTTTACGTTTTTTTTTGCTTTCATACTTAGCATTTTTTACATTTTTAATTTTTTTTAAACTTGTATTTATTGTCTCCTTTTTGGGCCCGCAGGATGTACGGGTTACCGCACATATCTAAAGTCAATGACATGTAATTTATTTAGGTTACATAGAAACAACGTCATAAGTTAAACACGCACACATTGTTACGGTTGCACTTTTATTTAATCATCATTTTTGTTGTAACCTTATTAATAAATCAGTGTTAGAAAGAATTTCATTGGGTTTGTCTCGTACACTGACTCTCCCTCACATATCTTCTGCACTCATCTTAAACTGTACACAGACATTCAAAACTTACAACATAGAAGGCTGTATAAACATGCTATGATGCTACTCTTATGTATTATCTTAAAGTAACATCCTAAATATATCATCTGTATCATCATAAAGTAACAAAAAAATACAAGTGTCATCTATTTAATCTTTTTTTTTTATATCATAAAATAGCAAACAAGCAGATGGGTCTCCTGATGGAAAGAGTCAACCATTGCCTATAGACACCAAAGGTGTTAATGGTGCGTTGCTATCTTGTGGCGAGGTCTAATGTCACATGCATAAATTTACCGGCTACCTTACCCTCCAAACCGGAACACGACAGTGACAAGCACTGACGCTATTGCGGCAGAAATAGGCAAGGCGGTGGTACCAGACCCGGGCGAGACAATGCAAAACTCTACCACCTAGTAGCCACGATGGTAGTGACTCGCATAGCCAATCGGTCGCCTTTTACGACCTGCCTGGCAGAACGGCAGTTGGCCTATTCTTCAAAGGAGGCCGGGACCAACACGGGGAAATCTGTGAACGAGTGACAGTAAATATTTTTTTTATTACTGTAAACAAACACTTTCATATTATAACTTTTTTAAGTGATTAAAATTGAA
Source organism: Apodemia mormo (assembly GCA_036924255.1). Lineage (NCBI taxonomy): Eukaryota > Metazoa > Arthropoda > Insecta > Lepidoptera > Riodinidae > Apodemia > Apodemia mormo. Next base: position 32,004,243 of record JAUPFN010000019.1, read on the forward strand.
TAATCTTCATGACGATACATACAAAAACGTATTATATCTAAGTTGACGATATATTGCGACGCAAATGACTTAAAATAGTATGTAATAATTGTGAATGTATGTAAAATTAATCTTTAAAGGATTTTTGTGAATTTTAGAATTATAAAAAGTGTCTGTGATACAATTTCAATTTCAAAAGAAATTAATAATGTATTACAATAATATAAGCATCTATCAACATTCGTTGCTTTCGAAGCGAACTTTCTATAGATTCTTGTGGCAACTAAAGGAGATTGACTCCTTTAGTTGACACGAGATTAACTTCGAAATTGAGTAAAAATGTTAGAACAAAATATACAAATAGCTCAAGAGTCGTCGTGATATCACTTATGCTCTTACTCGTCGTCAAGATACTGCGCTAAGCCGGCGTGCTCCTAGTCCAACTAATTTAAACTCTGGCTGGGCATTATGCTTGCCCGAGATCCTCAGTTTTCTCTGTAATGGTCATTTGTACGACTGCTTAAATTTATTTCGAAAATGTATATTAAATTTTAGCAAAAAGCGCATAACGTAATTTATCCCAAAAAAATACTGAATTGAAAAGTTGTCTTGCTGAATAAAATTACTTATTCCATGAATTCGATCGTCTCTTGTCAGAAAACCTTGACAGAGATTAAGGCACAAACAGCCATATCCTATTGTTTGGTCAGCAGACACAAACAGTCCTATCTAATCGCTATCAGTTATCGCGTGGATTATAACCCACTTATCACCGAAGATAACGTATCTGAGAACAAGCAAAACGTCTTGAGTTCTACCCAACCTCAATTTGCTCACTGATCAAAGCGCTGCGATGATAACTTGAAACGTTCGACGCCCACATTAGTGATTGTTAGTATACCGTATACCATCCATACTATCCATACTAATATTATAAATGCGAAAGTATATCTGTCTGAAAATCTGTCTGTCTGTTATGCTTTCACGGCTAAATCGCTTAAGGAATTTTGAGGAAGGAAACAAAACCCATAAGGGGCTGAAATAGGGGATAAAAGTTTGTATCCATACTTACTATACTAATATTATAAATGCGAAAGTATATCTGTTACGCTCTCACGCCTAAACTGCTGAACCAATTTTAATTAAATTTTGTATATAGATAGTTGATGATCTGGGGTCAAACATAGGCTATTTTTTTCAACAATCAACCCCTAAGAGGATGAAAGCTTGTGTGAAAGAATATTGATAACATGTTACTCGACTTGCAGGCGAAAATTTGCAGGTCAGCTAGTAATATAAATCGAAAGTGTGTATATGTGTCTGTTACGATTTTAAGGCTAAAGTGCTGAACCGATTTTGATGGAATTTCAAATTTGTCAAAAAGATAGCTAAAAATCTGAAATCAAAAATAGTCAAACCTTTTTATAAAAAAACATAGGCTAACTACTTTTTCCCCAAAAAAACAAACCCTAAGAGACTGAAGTAGGCGATGAGATTATCTATACATATAGTAAAATCGTAGGAAACTCAAACTGTACATTGAATATTTTTTTAAAAGAATACTTGGGGCGTGATCTACAATCGATATCGAAGCCAAAAATATAGTTTTTAGAATTTTTGTCTGTTTGTCTGTATGTATGTCCGGGGCAAACTCAAAAAGTACTGCATGGATTTACTTCAAGTTTAGCATGAATTTTACTAATAGGTCGGGTCAACATATAAGCTACATATTATCACGCTATCACCTAAGAGGGAGGAGCTGTGCGGAGTAAACGAAGTCCGCGCGGACGAAGTCGTGGGCAACAGCTAGAATGTAATATGAAGTTTCTTATATTGATGACCTGCAAAATATAGTGTCAATGCGGATCAGTGTGCGGGTTTTTATATACATAGTAGATTAGCAAACGAGTAGATGGTTCTCCAGATGGAATAGACAACCGCTCCGTTAGTCAAGTCATTAGTGACCCTGACTACGCAGTTAATGGAGTTAAGGGTTCGATCCCCGACAGGGACATGAATTTCTGTGATGAGCCTAGATGTTTGTATTTCTGGGTACGAGTGTTCATTAAATATTTTGCTTTTTCTTATTTTTCTTTCCAACTTCTCATACCACAAAAAAGTTACTAAGTACATTCATTAGTGTCGTTTGTTCATAGTTCCAAATCAGTATCGCACTTTTGTATAATTCTGTTAGTTTCTTCACTTTTTGTTGTTTCCTCCAATGTCTCCGGAACCTGAGTAGTTTGAGTATATAAATAAAGAGGTTTATATACTCAAAGCACTCAGATCTATGCCTGAGTATATAAAGATTTTTATACATCATATTTAGTATTAGCTGAGCCCGCGACTTCGTCCGCGTGGAAAAAATTTCGAAAATAAAAGTAGCCTAAGTTACTCCTTACCACATCAGATATCTACCAGTAAAAGTCCCGTCAAAATTGGTCCAGCTATTCTAGAGGTCAAAAGGAACAAACAGACAGACAAAAATTGTAAAAATGTTATTTTGGTATATGTACTGTGTATACATCCATATGCAGTTAGTAAAAAGCGGTTATTTTAATATTACAAACAAACACTCCAATTTATTTATTTGTACCTATAGTATTTATCTCTACTATAATAAAGCTTTCATTATCGTTAATGTTTTGTGCTAACGGCTTTTTCATTTCTCTTCCTTACTACTAATGCTACAAAAAATACTTTACTACACTCGATAGCATTGTTTTACTCAGTTTAAAATGCGCAAAAAAAGTAATTATTCAAGCAGGTTCCAGCTTGACGGAGCTCATTAAGCTATGTACAGTTAAATTTTACAGCTACTAAATTATATTTAAGGATGATCCGATCATAAGTTTCCGACGAATTGAGAACACCATTTTTAAGTTAGTTAAAAAAGTATTTTTCTGCAAATGTGACGTCACGACTTTCAGCGAACAAAGCCGCGGACTTCTACTAGTATTCAGATATAAACAGTACACTATCGGGTCATAAAAACCAGTGTCCTTAAATGTCGGGAGTTATCGTGTGAGTGGGCGGTCCCGCCCGGCCGCCGCGCAGCTTTCTCTTTAAATCTTTATTTTGCGAGTTATATTCAGCTAATGTTGCAAATGTTTGTATGTTTGGCACTCATTACGTAAAAACGACTGAACTAAAATTGGTAAAGATGTTAATGGTGCGTAAAGCTAGTTTTCAACCATATAACGCAGGGATTTGCAGTAACCAACAGTGATTTGGACCAACTGCTTGAATTCATTTCGAAAAAAATAATATTAAAACAATAATTATACTGCCGCCTCTGTGGTTTAGTTGTCTAGTGTCGAAGTTGACAACAATATGAGATCCCGGTTACAATTCCGGGCCGGGCAATTAAAAATATGTTTTTTCAGTTTTCTGATAAATACATACCTCGTTGCCCGACATTGGATAAGTGCCCGGTTGGCGATAGACTTGCTACCTATCACATTGTTGGACTAACTTCGGCTAATCATGAGTGCACGTGTTGTACCTCTGCCTACTCCTTAGAGGATACGGGCGTGAAGATACTTATTAGGTACTGCATTTCACTGCATTAAACTTTTTATTGTTAAACAAAAAAAATCGAAAAAATGAGTAGTGACATTAATGCTCCGCGTTAGACGAGGGACGAAGAGGGGTCTTCGTCGCCGTTGAAACCGACGCGGCGGGCGAGCGACATGCAACAGTGTGATTGTGTAGTGTGTATTTTGTAAAGCAGTGTTTTTCAATCATTTTGAAGACGCAACCTTAGCTTGTTACAGAAAATCGCGACCGTTTAACCACTTTCGCCTAATTTACATTAAAAAAAAAAAACAAATCTTTTTCACATTTTTCTTTATTGTAAGGTAAATATTTTGTTTTTCTTTTCTTTTTTTAGTACAATAAACTATCGTCCACGACCATCTTGCAAAGGCCTCGCGATCCCCTAGGGGGCCGCGACTCACACTTTGAAAAACACTATTGTCAATGGTTGTAAAGGAACGGTGGCTACCGCTACCGCCGCCATTATGGGATCGTCGTCTCACGTCTGAATCGGTTAATACATTGCGGGGCCTTCTATACGTACTCCTCCTATACAGGACGGGATCTGTATCGGCGACGGAGGTTACCGCGGCTACTACTAGTGGGTTGGGATGGTACCTAGGCTGCTTTTGTAAAGTACCTAGTAAATTTTGGTCAGTTCTTTGAAATGTTGCGCTAATGTCGGGAGTTGTGTACTAAGTTACACTCATTAGTACACATCTGGCGAATTACTTGCGCTTTTATCATAAGCTTTTTTTAACTTCCCGCTACGTATGCAGATTAGGAAGTTACTGATTTTGCCCCGATCTTCGAAAATCGAGTGTTCACCAGATCGCCACGTTTTGAGGTCCAGGAACCTTTTCCGACTATTTTCACGATGACGTCAGTATGTCTGTATGTGTGTGTGTGTGTGTGTGTGTGTGTGTGTGTGTGTGTGTGCGTATATGTGTTTTTTTTAATATCATAAGATAGCAAACAAGCAGATGGGTCTCCTGATGGAAATCGATTTTTTAGCAAAAGCAATATTTTAGATCTCAAAAATTGAATTGAATGCCATTTGAAAAATCAAAATCGAACATTGTTTCCCAAATATACAGCTTTTCAAAAATCAATATACTGTCATTTTTAACAAAATAGATGTCTGAACTGAAAAAATCTATGCTTATAGTTTTTACTTTTTTGAGCTTTAAATACCTTAATTTCGCGGGAAGTTTCAGGGATGGTCTGCAGAGTCAACCGTTTACAGAATTTTTCACCAGGCTTCATCGGTTTTCGAGAAATTGCTGTTTGTAGGCAAAGAACTTCGATATCTATGTGCAAGTGTCCGTACATAAACACTTTTATCGGATAATAAGGGCGAAATTTAAGTAGGTACTTATCACTAATCACTACATAGGGAACATACCCATACTACGTGACCTATTTTTTAAGATTTTTCGACCCCTCCCTCCCCTCGGTGAGCACTCGTAGTATATGCCAAGACCCCCCCCCCCCTCCTTTAGTTTTCACGTAGTAATTCATAATTATGATTTTTAATCATTTCACAGGCAAAAATTGAAAAAAAAAATAATTTGGCTCATACTCGTCTTTATTGCATAAGACTGCATGCATACTTAAATTACTAGTGAATTATGTATTATGAAAAAGAACAACATTCGTGAAAACATATTGCTATACAGTATGGAACTTAAAGTAACTTAATTTACGAACACAACAATTATTTTCATTCATTAAATTTCTCTCATTAAAATCGACTACGTGACAAAAATCTGAACCAACCCTTCGCTCCTGTGACTGACCGTAGTATTTTAAAGACCCCCCCCCCCTGAACGGGTCACGTAGTATGGGTACGTTCCCATAGTATAAAACAAAGTCGCTTTCTCTGTCTGTCCCTATGTCCCTATGTATGCTTAAATCTTTAAAGCTACGCAACGGATATAGATGCGGTTTTTTTAATAGATAGAGTGATTCAAGAGGAAGGTTTATATGTATAATAACATTCAATATAGTCGAGAAATACTGTAATTTTTGAGGTTTCTAATGTGATGTCGTAAATAATTACATTTTTTTCCGCTTACATTGCAAACGCAGGCTGAACCCTACGAGATATATCAAAATAATGTACTAAGTATTTGTACATCTTGAAAAGGTCTACAGAAAACTCCGCGATGGTATATTTCTATCCCTTATGGATAACCCACAATAGCATTTTTTTGTCATTTACTTTTTAAGAGAAATAATTGCTTATTTTCGATGCAATTTTAAGCAATACAGCTTTAATCCTTATCCAATTAAGTACCTTAAATAAATTGTTGGTTTAATATAGATTACTATGGCCGTTTACAGCATGTAATTTAAATGAATATTTTCGAAGATATTACAGATTTAAAATGCAGGGGCGTAGCGGTGGCGGGGTTACCTGCCGGTCGGCGGCGTTTCCAGTAGACAGCTTTTGCAATGACCATTAATAAATCGCATGGTCAAAACTTCAACGTTGCAGGTTTGAGTGTTGACTGTTTTTCATATGGCCATCTATATGTCGCTCTTTCAAAAGTAACCTCTAAAGAAAACATGTTTGTATTGTCTAATGTCAAGAAAGCTGTGAACGTTGTATATAAAGACATTCTATAATATATTAATTGTAAAAGAAATAGGTAAAGATGTAAAAAGTAAATAAGTAAAAATGTAGTTTATGATTTTAGATATTCCAAAGATAGCAGGAAATCTTCATGGTATAGGGAAAGGGGAATTGTTTTACTCCAAATTTAACGCGTGCGGGCCACGGGCAGTAATGAATAAATCAAAACTACTGGATCGATTTTAATGATTTTTAACTTCACACTACGTATGTAGATAAGGAAGTTACTGATTTTTCCCCGATTTTCGAAAATCGAGTTTTCACCAGATGTCCACGTTTTGATGTCCTAGGAACCTTTTAAGAATATTTTCACGATGACGTCAGTATGTCTATATGTATGTATGTGTGAGTGTGTGTGTGTATGTGTGTATGTAAACATCTCATAACTTTTGAACGGCTGGACCGATCGAAACGATGATGGCATTCAATTGGATTCCGCTTAACTTAGACTTCATGAAAATTTGAACCCATTCTGTCCAGGACATTTTGAAAAATGTTGAAAAAACACCAAAAAATGTTGACGAAACAGTACTTTTGTAATATAACTTCGAAATTTATGTACCGATTGAGTACAAAAAGTAATCAGCTCTATTCCTCAAAAAACTACGTCTAATACATAAATTGCATCAAAATCGGTTTATCCGCTTGGGAGTAATCGTTTTTGAAACACTTTTTTCAAAAAAATTTTGAAAAAAGTCTTACAATGTGATGGCGTACAACTCAAAAATTGAGTTGTACGCCATCACCGTTTTCAAAACATACAGTTTTTCAAAAATTAGTATACTGCCATTTTTAATAAACTAGATGTTTAAACTGAAAAATCTATGCTTATATTTTTTACTCTTTTGAGCATAAAATACCTTAATTTAGTGGGAAGTTTCAGGGATCAACCGTTTACACATTTTTTTTACTGCGTGACATAAGCTATATAAATATTTTATACCCGTGCGAAGCCGGGGCGGGTCGCTAGTTTTTTTATATACTTGGTATCAGAATTGAGTACGAAACACTATGTACAATGTACCTTGTACAGTCTTTTACTAGACAGCCTGTTTTATACAGGGGTAAAGGGCTCTTCTTCTTCTTCTTCATTGTACGAAAGTCAATTGTCAGTGAATTCTGCCAGTGTCGAGTGAACTTAGACAAGAAATGGATAACGTGTTATCCATTTCTTGAAATGGAATTAGGGAGGCTTCTTTTTGGATTATAGGCTTCCTCTAAATAAGTTTAACAAAAACAACACAAAAATATACGGTTAAACAAAAAAAAACAAAAAAATCTACGTACTACAACCTCATGTTGTTAGAATCAATAAAGATAAGTAAAACTTTAGCAATAGGACTAAACACAAGTGTCAAATATATTAGGTTGACAGGACGAGGAAGTAGTCCAATAAGTGGGAAAAGTCATGTGTCAAGTGCCGACTTTCTTTTGTCACGTGAGATGAGATTATCTCCATTCTCCAGGCCTAATTTTATTATCTTCAGGCACATTTGTCGAGCACCACCGTTTCCGTGCATATCATTATTACAGACGTGCATATCATTATACAGAATACCTAATAGTATATAATAATAAATGACTACTGCATAACCAGCATAACATGATGAATTTGTGATAAAATATCGTACGATGTCACATATAATCTGTTCTGTAAATCCATTTTCCTTGTTGGTAAACACTTTCTTGTAATTGAAAATGTCGTAACTCATGATAAAACTTTCTGCGAAATCATAATTTTATAATAGATATCAATAAATTTCCGGAATTCCGATTCTAAATACCGAGGAAATATATTATTATGTTCTTTTGACTGACCACAGACAACGAATTAATAGATAGAGCTAGTTTCCTTCATCTAAGATAGAGATTCATCTTTTTATTCTAGACTTTTAGGGACATTTATGAATGGTAAATATTTCAGACTCATCGTAGCTTAATTCTCGATATCTTATCCTGTACTGAAATTGTACACGTTCGTATTTTGACATTGACAAAGCATTAGTCGCTTCTATGGTTTAGTGGTCCGGTGACGGCGTTGACCACATGCGGTGTCGGGTTCGATTCCCGGGTCGGGCAAATCAGAGATGTGTTTTTCAGTTTTCTGATAAAAATAACGTTGCCCGGGATTGGATAAGTGCCTGGTTGGCGATAGGTTTGCCACCTATCGGCTATAACTTTATGGAATTAAATATCATAGGCTAATCGTATGTGTACTAGTTGTACCTTTGCCTATCTCTTCGAGATACGGGTGCGATGATACTTTTTTAAAATTTTGCCATAGGTCGCCATATTGTATTTCCCAGAAGATTCATTAATTGTCAATGAATATAAATGAATTATTTAATTTTATTTTCAATTCTAATTTTGCAATATAAAAACAAAGTTGTGAATTTTTGCAATAAAGCTTATCCTTACTTACGTGAAGTTTTATAACGAACAAATTCTATTAGTATATTTAAATGTCGATGAGACGCATATTTTCTGAGATATTGGTAAAAAACTAAAAAAAAAAAATCTGTTTTAATTTTTTTAAATATTAGAAATAAAATATTTCCGACCATTCCGACCGCCTACGATGTTACGATTTTAGGCTTATGTCGTACACATTTCGGACTAATTTTCAAACTAATAAATAAAATATATGTTTCAGAACTAACTCACCCTGGGTACTACCCCTAAAACTATCCGTGTACACAGTACAGTAGTTAGCTACTGACATTGTTGTTAGTACAGGCAGTATGTTTTTGTGTGGGGGCAATGTATGGGAAAGTTTTAATTATCGTTGTTAGCCCCATTTACCCCATCAAACGAATTTTCTCGTACACATGACTTTTGTCGTGTCATGAGTTATGACTGTAAATAATGAAATATATCCTACATACACGAGATATACTACTTTTATTAACTACTACAAAACTATTATAATTAAAAAAATCATAAATAAATAAACTAGACAATACTGAAATAACTAATAATCACAGCAATAATCACATTAATGTTCTTAAATGCTTACAAATATTTAATACGAGTAATACTACGAGTAATAATCATATTAATCACTTTTTATAAATAAGAAAAACTTATTATAAATAACTGAACTAGAAAACACTTATATAATTAATAATCACAGCAATAATCAAATTAATCACTGTACATTACAGCCGGGGGAGCCAGCGGACTGTAAATCTGGTTCTTCTTCTTCGACGCCCCACCAGCCGTAGTGCCTTTGGTCGTGAGCCGGGTGTCGCCGGGAAGAATAAATAGAGACCACAACTATTCGTTGCAAAGGTGCTTCATTGTAACGAAATAGAATTTATCAATAAAGCTGTTGCTGTTGAGTGCCGCCAGTGGCGGCGGCCGATGGTATCGCCTTCGGAGAATGCGCCCGGGACAGGCACGCGTGATGGCCCGCCCAGCAGGAAGTGATTGGGCGTCAGTGGTGCCGGGTCTTCAGGTGACACCGACACATGAGTGAGAGGTCGGCTGTTGAGCGTGTGCTCGACCTCTACCAGCAGTGTGTGCAGTACCTCTTCAGGTGGATGCCGCTGTTGCAGCACGGCGAACAGTGCAGCCTTGACAGAGCGCACCATGCGCTCCCATGCGCCTCCCATGAATGGCGTGCTCGGCGGGATGAACTTCCACTTGATTGAGTAGTTGGCTGCTGCTTCTTTAGTGGCGTCTAGTGCGGCGCGCCTCAGCTCTGCATCAGCGCCGCGCAGGTTGGTGCCGTTGTCGCTCCAAACCTCGGTGGGGCACCCGCGGCGTAACATCATGCGCCGCAGTGCCATTACTGCGGAGTCCGTAGTCAGGTTGGCGGCTATCTCCAGATGAACCGCCCTTGAAGTAAGGCAGGTGAAAAGCGCCACGTATCTCTTCTCGTGGTGCCGCCCGATGGTCACGTTGTATGGCCCGAGAAAGTCCAGGCCCGCGTAGGTGAAGGCTCGCTGATGGTGCGCGACCCGGGACTTCGGCAGGTCGCCTGTAGGCGGCTGCGGCGGGATAACGCTTCTCCTTCTACAAAGCGCGCAGCTCTTCACAATGCCGCGCACGGTGAGGTGAAGCCGTAAAACCAAAAATTTCTGTAATATTTCACTCGTAGTTGCTTCCACCCCGCTGTGGTGAAGACGCCGGTGTTCATATTCTATGTAGAGGCGGGTGTATGGGTGACGGCCATCTAGCACGGCCGGCTCTCGAAAATCTTCTCTAATATCTTCTGCCGCCGCTATACGTGACTTTATTTTTAAAATGCCTTCTTGATCGATGAACAATGATAGCTGCTTCAACCGGCTGTCTCTTGCTATCGCGTTCCCGCCCGTAATAGCTTCCATTTCGCTAGCAAAGCTTTCTTGCTGTGATGATTTTATTCACAATTTCTCGGCGCTAATGATTTCAGCGCCATCTAGAGGCAAGTAGCGTCGTTTTTCATCCGAACTTCGTGGCTTCTTAATTTTCTCTATTTTCCTCGAGCTTTTTGTATTCTTTTTTCCCCAATCCTCATCATTGGAGGCACTCGGAGCTGTGCGCTTACGCACACCGCCGACACTTTTCTTATTTGATCTGCAGAGCTCTATGAACTGCAGCACGCGCGCTGTTGCACGCACCAGTCGAAACCACGACGAAAATTTTGTCACTTCCGGAAGTGCTTCTGCAATAGGTCTGGACCAGCTAATAACATGTCGTTGAGACTTACTCCATGGACCCGCGCAGCTGCGTCGTACACTATTCGCGGCTTAGGTTATGCAGGATTCACTACTGCAAAGTGAGGCAGGTACCAGCTGGCTTGGCTAGGTGACTCGTTGGCAGGTTCGGCGTAATCACTATCAAATAAATGTTGTACCTGTTTCTCGTATGCCTCCTTTACGCGGGGTCCTTGTCCAGACGTCTCTCTGTATTATACAATCTTTTCATAGCCAGGCCGTGGCTATCAGGAAACTCGCGGCTATCTTCTTTCCATAATAGTCCTGTCTCGTAGGGTCCGTCAGGTGAGCGCTTACACGTACTTTCTAAAATCTGCAGGGTTCGCTGCTCGTTCTTGTTGATGGGCTGGCGCGGAGTGCTGCCGACACTGTCCAAATCGAAATAATTTCTTATTACCTTCTCTATATCTTCATCTTCTTCGGCATAGGCCGCTCTCTGCACTAGGTGGACCCGCTGCTTGTGGCGGTAGTCCACACCATGTAGCACCCAGCCAAGGTGCGTGAGCGATGCTACTGGTTGTCTACGTCTTCCGCTCTTCACAGCCCTCGTCACGATCAGGTGCCAGTTGTCCTGGCCGATGAGCACGGTTGGCACGGTGTGCTCCATGATGACATCTATATCTTCCAGATGTCTGCAATTGTTGACGATGGATCTACTAACAGATTGTGGCGATAGGTTAAGGTTACCTATAGTCCTTCCTGTAACCCGATGTCACTGATGGTGATGAAGGCCCTTGATGGTGACTGCGATGCGGCGTGACCTCTCTGCGTTGAGTCGCGTGCCGCCAACTGTTTCTATATGGAACGGCTTCACCGGTCCGCGAGCTCCTATCTTCGCAGCCACCTTCTCTTCTACCAGCGTGACTGTGGACCCTTCATCTAATAACGCGTATGTGTTCACGCTGCCCCTGGAACCTGTCAGGACAATCGGTACAACTTTAAGGTAGGCGCGTGGCGCGCTTGACTGCGTTGACGTCACCACGGCGTCGCTGTCTTCTGCTTGATCTTCAGGTGTCTTCTTCGTATAGTTGTTGCGGCTATTGTGTAGCCGCCGATGGTGCGAGCTCTTGCACCCGTCGATGCCGCATTGCCAAAACTTGCATTCGTGTTTTGGCCTTTTTTTTGCAGACACCTGAAACATAAATTATTACGTTTTGCCATAGCCCACCTATTGTCAACACTAGCTTTCGTAAACTGTTCACATATAGAGCTAGTATGTGCATCTTGACATATCGCACATTTATCTCTCTTCACTTGTGATTCATATTTCTGTGCGTGTGTTCGCTGTGTTTTCTTAAAAACTTGATTTTCTTTCGTAGGTTCATATGGCACCAATGCAGCACACATCTCGGCTTCTTACATTAAAAATTCACTAATCATTTGTAGATCGGGTTTTCTATCTTCCCGTCTTGCGTACTGGAACCAACTGTGCTGCAACGTATAATTAAACTTTGCTAATAAACTATTCACTGCCACCGTATCGTGTAGATAGCTCTCTCTATTGAGAGCTCGAATCGTAGCGACGATATTATTAACTTTACTGGCGAACACACATGTTTCCCGCGCACTTTCTTTCACTCGCGGCAATGACTTGATTTTTTTCTAGTTCTGCGTTCACTAGTGCGTCGGGCCGACCAAACTGTATTTCCAAATGGTCGACGATCTCACTTGGATCGGTTTCCCCGTAAAACATGCAGGCGACGGCTTCTGTGGCGTTTCCACGTAAACATCTTCGAATTCTTGCCCGATTTTCCGCCTTGCTAAAATATTTCTCCGTATCTCGATATGCCGCTTTAAACTGCAACCATTCTTCACCAGCGCCATCGAAACTTGGTAACTCCATACTATAGCGCGGCGCCCCGCGTGATGCTTCAGCCAGGGCAGACGGGAGCGCGGTGATATCTGCGGCTTTCAATGCACCAGACTCTTGCTTTGGTGCCGTATTTTCAATAGGCTTCGAAATGTTCGCCTTTTCTACGATGGACACATCATCTTCCGCCGGACGTATAGCGCGCGCTGAAATGCCCGCCGACTGCGCGGGCGACGTAGCTTGTGGCGCCTGGGCCACCTCTCGTGGTGCGGGCGACTCATTGCCCGCCGACTCTTCATGGTGCGACGCGTGCGCCGCCTCTTCGTATTGCGGCCTAGGTGCCGCCTCTCGTATTGGGTGTGGCATAAGTGCCATCGAACTGGTGATTGCCAGCGGCTCCGGTGCTGGCTGGCGATCCGTATGGGTTGGCCGAGCGGAGTCCATCCAATCTTCGACCCTCGTAATGGCAGTTGCTTGCCCTTCTTCGTAAACAGCGCGCGCGAGTTCCGTCCGTAAGCGCGCTTCTTCTGCTCGTAAGCGCGCTTCCTCTAATTTGGCGCGTAGATAAACGATACGCGGCGACTCGACTGCGGATGGTACCGGCTTTTCGCTATTTGCAACGGTGCTTGTTGTGGTCTCGGTCGCCTCGGTGTTCTCGGTCGTTGTTGTGCCGCTAGTCTCCGTAGCGGACGTGGTGGTACCGCTCGTTTCCTCCTCGTGAGTAGCGGCCTCTTCCTCTCGGCGACTCGACGTACTCCTTGTCTCGATCGGCATGGTTCAGTGATCCGGCTCGAATGCGACCAAAAAATGTGCACTACAGCCGGGGGAGCCAGCGGACTGTATATCTGGTTCTTCTTCGACGCCCCACCAGCCGCAGTGCTTTTTGGTTGAGCCGGATGTCGCCGGGAAGAACAAATAGAGACCACAACTCTTCGTTGCAAAGGTGCTTTATTGTAACGAAATAGAATTTATCAATAAAGCTAGCACCGTTGCAAATGTTCCTATTCTATGGGAGAGAGCCAGTACTTGCCCTAACACTGCCCTACTCTAAAGCCGGTACCCTATAAATATACTAAAGCCCAGGAACTTGTCTGGGAAACTTATTGAGTCGTAACGAAACTGTAACTTGATCGGAACGGAACTGATTGTATGGCCGCGCTCTCCGGTATTTATAGCCCGCGGCCAGATGGGCGGCGTAAATCAACAAAGACGGATGGCGTCATGCGTGGCGCCACGATGTCTGGAATTTGTTAAAATCTTACTTTTCGTAATCTAAACGTAATTATTTTGTCTTAGGTAGCTTCTCCTACCTCTAATTACCTAGTGTGGCCCTCTAACGAGTGCAACGGTATTATCTTTTTACAAATATAAGCGAAACAAAGTACATAATGCCCTAAGACCTACCGAAAACTAATTACATAGTGTTATTTCTTATCTATATACAAAGATTTAACACAAATAAACCTATATAATAACAAACAAGAGTGTTATATACATTATATGTTCTTACAGGACCTCGGAAACTCTTACAATTACAGAGTTGTACGCCTTTTAGGTCGTACTATCCTGTTATCTATTTTTATATACCCGAAAAGTGCGTAAACATATGCCTAAGGCTTATACTTACATTGTACATACTATTTACAATCGATAAACATTTGTTTTCATAAAGAATTTTGCACTTTTCGGGGTTTTCGTAATTTTGGATTCCCGCATATAAATACAATCTCGCACGAGTCGACTCGTAATTTGTCGACTGCGTGGAACCCCTTTTGATCGTAATATGCCTTTAGGCAAACAACTTAACTACATAAAGCTTTATTATTTTTGTACAACAAAGCTGTATGTAGGTCTTAGGGCGAATACAAGACGAAATCGAACATTATTTATTACAAAAAACTTACGAACTAAACGAAATATACAATTTATCCTGCCTTAATATCTATTTACATTTAATATTCATTATGAAATATGCCTGTGCTGCACAATCACTTTTAATTAAACCATATTTTGAAAAAACTATTTAAAATAAAATAAGTATTTGGTTTGATTGGTGCCACCAAATACTTGGTTTGATTGGTGCCACCGCTTTTCCTATTCGTGTATTGTTACCGCAATATCGCCAATGCTTGTCACTGTCGTGTTCCGATTTGAAAGGTAAGGTAGTCGGTAAACTTATACACGCGACACTGTCATCTCTCCACACGCATAGCAACGATCTTATACATTTTTGGTGTCTATAGGCCATGGGTCTCTTAACATTAGGAGAGCAATTGGCTTGTATAAAAAATGCCATAATATTTACAAATAACTATAGCGCAAGGTGTATAATGCTGGGGCCGCACTTGCGTTTATCGTCACAAAGCTTCGTGCAATGACACGATAAATGTAGATGTGACCGGCTATTATCGGCTATTTTCGTATACATTCTGAAATGGCTTAGCGCGCATATAACTTTAGGACGATAGACGCAATTGCGGCTGAGGCATTAAGCAAAGTTTCTTAAGGACTTTAGCTAAAGTCATTTTATTATAATTATCAAAAATGCCTCTTAATTCTTGTTCAAATGAAATTGACCGACACGCTGTCATGTTTAATATTAGGTATATTAAAACTCATTTTTTATTTAAGGTCTATATTTTTTTATATATCACGAAACTGTAGTAAATTGGGTTTTATTTTACTCATTTTTTTTATTTAGTCGTTTATGCCACGCTTCTGCTACGTTGATTGTCCTATGACGGGCACCATAGATATTCCAAATTAACCAACCCTATTTTTTAGCAAGCGGACACACGTGCGGTTGCATATATAGTAAAATATGAAAGAAAACTTGGAATTTTGCTTGCTAACACTACTTTCTAAAATATTTATACAAAATTAAGACGTGGCGAATTTACAATATCTAATATGTATCTGTGGCGAATTTACACATACTTTTTATTATTCATTAATACCTGTGGCGAGTTTACTTTGAATGTACGGAATATTATGTAAGATGCACCACCTCTTTTAATTATTTTCTTAATACATGAGGTTGGCTAGTATAGAATGCCATTAGGCGTTAAGTTAAACCTATGTACTTTTTGTCTGTGCATAAATATAAATAAATAAATAATATTTAAAAGTATGACGAATTTACTACCGTGGCGAATTTACAACCCTTCCTAGTATTGAAATGTCGCCTCGTGGTCTATTGGTTAGCTTATTTGACTCGGATCATGAGGTTTTTGATCGATCTCCGAGTCAAGTAAATGTTATTGTAATTTTTCGGGATCGAATCCAGGAGTTTTGATTCCCAGGTCGATATAAATTTTATTAATGTTATTTAAGGTGTCGGATTTTTAATTTTTGGTCTCTGTTACCGCAAGAAACAAGTGGCAGGTAGCCGTTATCAGGTCGGCATAATGCAGTAATGAGGATTACCATCTATTTCGCAAAGTGACAAGCCGATGAATCGTGGTGAACTAACTGTAAACTGAATTTATAGTGACGGAAAGTAAAGCGTCTGACGTACTATTTTTCCTAAATTCCACTTCGTAGTAAGAGGGTAATGACACGTTTGGCACTGCACCGCATATTCTAAATGGAACCCTTAAATGAAAAATCCTATGGGACTGGCTAATCTAAGATTATAAATGTAAAAAGAAAATATTGTTATCGCATACCTGTCCATTTTATAGTTAATAATATATGTCGGTGACATGTGTTATCTCTAACCTCAATATTATCAGATAATGTGATATCAGCAGGTTGCTTTTCCACTTGAACATTTCTATAAATTTTAGGAATTACCTTTTTATATTTATATAATAAAGTAGCACGAAAGCTCGTTGTTTAGGTACATTTATACACACATCAAAAAATTTTAAGCATCCATAATGTTACAAATTTTACATATTATATTCGTCAATTATTCTGTACTAATTGACCCGCGCAGCTTCGCCCGCGAGTAGATTAACATGACATCCAGATAGCTATTCATACAAATTTCATCCCCTATTTCAACCCTTTAAGGATTGATTTTTGAAAAAAAAGATTAGCCTTTGTTTGACCCCGGCTCTTCAACTATTTCCATTCTAAATTTCATCAAAATCGGTCCAGCGGTTTAGCCGTGAAAGCGTAACAGACAGACAGACTTTCGCATTTATAATATTAGTATGAAAAGTATGAAATATGGAATTTCTTACCATAGGTAAATAGGTTTATAACCATTTTGGTTCCAGGTTACCTATAGGCTGGTAAGGAAAAATAATTCGATTACGTTGTGTTTTTTTTTTATAAAATAAAAACGGAATGCAATTTTCAGACAATGCCAAATTTTAATTAGCAAAATTAAAATTTAGCAAACATTAATTTAAATTTTTTTAAATTAGAGTTTTCTACAAAATTTAATTATGATTTATGAGACATTTTTTAAGAGATGAGGCGAAGTAATGTGACCGCAGATGAAACGCAAAGAGCTGTGAGGATGTTGCAAGCGGGAAAAAAACAATCTGAGGCATCTCGCTATCTCGGTGAGCTATGAGCGTTACTTGCTCTCTATGGCAGCGTTACACCACCACAAGAAATCTCGCTGAGTAGCACCTAGGCTATGTAAGGGGTGCAATCACTCAATAAGACCGATACATACAACGGTATGCTAGACGTCAGCCGATCTTTACCGCCCGAGAGTTGGGTTGTATTGTCATTAGACCCCAAACCGTCCAAAATTAGCTGCATGAGTACGACCTGCAGAAAGGATGACGCCACATCACCTATACGTTAAGGCTCCATTCCCTAAAAACTGCTAAAACGAGTGTTGCGGTTTTCAAAATTCCTTGATGAATAAATAGAATTGCTTTCTAGAAAAATTCGGTGGTAATCTTAATGAAACTGTTAATAGTTTCACCGAGAGATATTTTCAAAATAATTCTTAGTTTTGTAGAAAAAAAATCGTAAACTTCACCCAAAACCTTAAAATCGACCTTTTTCGTTTGCAAAAATGACAGTATTTATTGGCCAACGATTTTAAAAAAATGTAGAATTATTTTTTAATAAAGAACTATATTACACTTTCACCGTCTTAGTTATTTATTAAACGATCCTATAAAAAAGGAATTTGAATACAAATATGCTTAATATTTTATAGTCCACTATCTTCCATACAAATTTATATGAAGAATTTAATCGGTAAAATGTCAACATGATTTTTTAAAAACGTCCATCAAAAATTTCAGTATCCCCCCAGAATCAAAGGCGAAAGCACGTCAGTTTGAAATTATTTTCTGACGTAAATAATCCATCAGGGTGGGTTGCGAGTGTAATAAATCGCTTATGCTTACTTAAACTATCATAAAAGTATTATTATGAAAATATTTTTAATTATTATAAAAAAAAAATCACGATAATTATTTATAAAATTAAGCCAGTAGTAAACAACAATTACTTAAAGCTTTTTTTATTTTAACAAAATAAAGTACATTTTGCAACAAACCTTTCAGTAGTACTTGGTAGAGTTGCACAACGTCTCGCATGTGTTTGGTACCGCCGCCTTACCTATTCCTGTCGCAATAGCGTCAATGTTTGTCATTACCGTGTTCCGGTTTGGAGGGTAAGGTAGTTAGTAGACCTATGCGTGTGGCATTGTCATTTTGCAACACGAATAACAACGGATAGCACCATTAACATCTTTGGTGTCTTTAGGCGATGGTTTCTTTTTCCATCAGGAGAGCTATCAGCTTGTTGCTATCTTACGAATAAGAAATAGAGAAAAAAAATTGTGAATATTTATTGTTTTATAAAACAGACACGCTATTCAATTGACATAAAATACGAAACAAGTGAAAGAGTATGAAATTCTAGAAATATTGAAAAACCCGGTCTCGAGACCGTCCATATTTTTGGTAGTTATCGTCATCCCTATACAATAAATAAACACGCCTATGTAAATATTTTTCAAACTTTTTTGTTTCGAAATTTGTTCTGTGGAAATAACTGCTTAAAATAATTTTTAATGAATATAAATAAATTAATTAGTGTTTTCATAATTTAGGTCGACTCATGTCACAGTATTGTTGCGAATAATCTTGCGACCAGTGTGAAGCGAAGTGACCAGTGTGTAATACAGTGAATAAGAGAAGTGTTTTAGTGATACAACGTAGGCGGTTAAGTTTGGTGTTAGTACAGCGAGTGAAACCAGTGTGTATAGTGTATTTACGTTAGCTTACCAGTGTATTTACGTATTTCATCGTAGTGTATCGTACCTTAGTGTTGTAAATACACGGTTTATTATAGGTGGCGTTTTCTTACAATTACGATTCCGAAGCACATAACAGTATAAATGAAAATTGGTGATCATAGAGGCATTTTTATTTACTAATTTACTAAAGCGCTTGATTTTGACGAATCGGAAGTGTAGCACTACTTCAAATGCTTTTAATTATGAGGCATAATGTGCAATATGTTTATAGTATTTTAGAGTCATATGTAATATTCGAATTCCTATATTCATAAAAATTATAAATTATAAATAATTGTAAATAATTGTAAATTGTAAATGTAAGTGGTTAACTGCAGGCCATCCCTGAAACTTTCTGCTAAATTGAGGTTTTAAGCTCGGAAGAGTTAAAAAAAATAACAGTTTATAAAATTGACAGAATTTCAATTTTTTAAATGCTGTTTATTTTCAAAATGATGGTCGATTTTAATCTTTTGAAAGCCATTTAATGCAATTTAGAGTCTCAAATGTTTTACAACTACAAAATTAATTGACTGAAAAACGACAAAGAAATATAAAAAAAAATTGTTAAAAAAAATTTGTTATTGATGAATCCCGAAAGAATTAGTCGATTTTATCTAAGTTACAGTTTTAGACAAAGTTTTTAATTAAAAGAGCTGTTAAGGTCTAGAAATCAATGGGTATTAGTCTGAAATTTATTTAAAAAATATGAAATGATATTTTTGTAAACAATAAAATTTTAATATTTGAAAAGCTGTAACTTTTGGAAACTTGATTCGATATTTGAAATGGTATTTGACGTAGTTTTTTACGTACTAAATCATTGTAAAAGGTCCAAAAATTATTAGTTCAATTTATGGAAGGGAGGCAGTTTTTTGAGGAAAAGAGCCAATTAGATTTTGTATTCAGTCGGTACATTAATCTAGAAGTTATTTTAAGAAAATGCTATTTCGTCAAAAAATTTTTTGATCAAATCGATCCAAATTTCTCAAAATTTCCTAAACCAAATTGGTTCAAATCTTCAAAATGTCTAAGTTGAGTGGAGTCCAATTTAATGCCATCAACCTCGTTTCGATAGGTAAAGCCGATAAAAAGTAGTGCGATGTTTGCACGCACATACATACATAGACATACTGACGTCATCTTAAACCGTGAATATCTGGTGAAAACTTGATTTTTGAAAAATGAGTAATTTCTATTTATATACGTAGTGGGAAGTTAAAAATATTTTTTAAATTTTCTACTATGTCACAGTATTTTCAAAGCATTTTTTTATTTTCTTCACATACCCTTTTATATAAAAGAGAAATTTTAAAAATTGCTTCAAAAAGTGAACCAAAAATATGCAGTCACTACACTTATATGACTTCATCCAATTTTCCCCTACATATTCGAGCAAGCGTAATAGTAGCATAATATTGAATAATAATGATGCTTCAAAATTTATCCGCCAATACTTAGAAAAATTGCAATGTTAATCGAGATTTAATAAATTTCTAAACCCACAGCATTTTTTGAAGAATATTGTTGAAAATATTGTTAATAATTTGAAATGGGGTAAATAAAGAAAGCATGAGTTCCGCATTAATCTAATAGTTACACTATTCAACTCAGAGCATGGGCTCCCTTGTTTCATTAAGTCAAATTTTTAATAATAGACCTATTAAAGTTGGCAAATGGGGCGATGAGATACACCACCCGTTTTACTGAATGACTAACTGGTGAGTCCTAGTAAACATAAGAATCGGTCAACATTCCGAGGTAAATTTTATATTATTTTAATTATGAAATAACTTATAAGCATAGGTGCTGCTTGGATGCATTATTTATTACAAACAAACTTTATATCAGAATAATAAAAATAACATCGGTATATAAATTACACAAATTGACTTAACCCCAAAGTAAGCAATTTATTTGCTAATTATGTGTTGCTTAATGATATGAATACACAGAAATACACATAAAAACACTAAATATGTTTATTAAATACCCAAACCCAGAAATACAAACCCTATGCTCAATATATGAATGCCTGACCCTGCGGGTAATCAAACCCGAGCCCCAATGATTGCGTAGTCAGAGTTGTTAACTATTTGAGTAACAGAGCGGTCACCAATGGCTTCACTCACATTAAACAAAAACTTAAATTTAACCATAAATAAGACATGTTGTAAGACTGTACCTTTATGTTACTGAATGTATGTACATGTATAGATAGCAAATTACTATGGTCCCTTGAGGAGATCGGTTCCGATTTGATTATTTTGTGATACATTAAAAAAATTAATACTTTTGGTTGATTTTAATATAAATTTAATTTACGTACCATGGCTCTGTATTATATTCTGAAGTATTAAATATTTAAGTAATTAAGTATTAGTACTTAATAGCAGTTTAATCAAAATTATACATTATCAATCAGTTGTGAATAACATAATGTATTACTACACGTAGAACGCGTTCACTATGGCTCCACCTTGACTTTTGCCAAATCAATGAAAAATAGAAACATTGCGGTTTTTGTAAGTGTCATTACGTATGTCGCAGAAGAAAACACGCAACGATTACACAATTTTTAGGCCTAGTGTGGGCCATAGTGTGACGTATGGTCGATGTATATGATTAGTGAAATATATGGATGTGTGTGTTCAATTTTAAATTCCCACGGTCGGGGACTAGCCTCTTAAGGGAATCGCCCTCGTCGCTTTATGGTATAGGCGGGTATTATGAACAACAAACGGAGTTCGTTTTTGAAGTGAAACTTCTTTAGAATCGTTGTGATTTCAAACCTGATGCAACGGAAAAACGACAGGTAAGAGACACAAATACAAAAATGTGTAGAATGAAGCCGGTAAAGAATGAGACAGAAATATACATACTATTTTATATTATCGGTCTCTATTAGTTTCACTTCTATCATGTGTGAATCGCACACACACCTTTTTTTTAAATGGAAACATGTACGCTTAAATTTATGTTTAGAATGTTCTTAGGCTTTATGTTATTCGTTTGCAAAAACTATTTGCTGCAATTTCACGGTAATGCGTAACAATGCGCGTTCGCATATAGCTTTGTGGACTAGGGAGTACCTACTTGACAATGGAATACATCCGGGTGTTGCCCTGGCCTTCTCAATCACCAGATCTCAAACTAATCGAGTGTGCATGGGACATGCGAGACGTGTTTTAGAGGTAGGAGAGACAAATTGGAGAGAATGGAAAGGAACTACCACCATCTTTAGCCCCCACAGATGTTAATGTTGCATTGCTATCCGCATAGTGAAATAGTAATAATATTACTTATATTGCTTTACCGACTTACCTTACTAGCATAGAATGCTACATTTACAGGCTTGATAAGTCTCGACACGTGTACAAAAATACATGCGTAATCAAAAGAAG
This sequence comes from Apodemia mormo, assembly GCA_036924255.1. NCBI lineage: Eukaryota > Metazoa > Arthropoda > Insecta > Lepidoptera > Riodinidae > Apodemia > Apodemia mormo. The sequence continues at coordinate 32,026,531 of JAUPFN010000019.1, forward strand.
CTTGCGGCAAGAGTCTTCGACGGATTTACATGTTGGCGCGTGTTTAATGTCGCTGTTATGACTTATGTGTAAATACGTCGCAAGCATAGAGAATGGGAATATTGTATTTATGTTGCAAGCACTTGCCCAAGCTTCTTGTGATCTGTATTCAAAAACCAACATCATACCGGATCGGCGACAAGCTTCCCTAAGCACACGCAAGCCAAGCCAAGTACCCTGTACCTGTACGTTTGTATTTGTGGATACTTGTAGAGACTTTCCAAGCGTGTAATCGGAGCATTACGTTTTCTCCACCCACCAACCACTACATCCTCCATCTTCTCTACCCTACCGCATTATTTGCTTCCTTTGTTATTGTTTATAATTTGAATAAAAGTATATCAAACGCAATAGCTGACATAACTTCAACTCAACTATGCTCGCCTGAATATTTTGTATTGCACTAACACATTTGGACGTCGCAAGCGTGTAAATGGCTCCAAGCATTAAGCTGTGCCTTAAATAATCTCGGCAAGCTTGTAAACTGAGCCTTAAATAATTCCAGAAACATTTTTAACGTATATTGCCTTTAATTGTTCATCATTAACGGTATATTTTCTCAACACAATAATCTTATCTCAAAAGTCAAACTTTACAAACGATGCATTCGTAATTAACATTCGACTCTAAAGTTAAAGCTTAAGGTTTATATTGGCTGTAATTTGACTTGTTAGGATTTCGGAAGTGACCCCATTCTTCGTAGCGTTTCACAACGCTCTTGTGCACAGTGCACACATGCAAAAGTTGTTGGCTATTATCGATGTTAGCACTTTTATCTCGGAGTTTCGGAGTATATTTTACCATGCAGCCGTTAATCTAGGCTATTTAGGTTCACAGCTTCATTCGCGTACCTTAAATTATTTTACATTGTAAGAACTTTACGTATTTTGGTGAAAATAACCTTTTCCCTATTGCCTCGTGGCAATATATCCCCTGGATAGCATATTCGCTTTAATCATGAGGTCCCACGTTTTATCCCCGGGTCGAGCAAAAATGTAACTGAGGGTTTTTTAAAGTTTTTCTCAAAAATCCAAAAAAGATGTTGTAACTCGGAGTCTGGCGGGTGGTGTGTTACCACTGCCGTGCCTCGGATGAGCACGTAAAGCCGTCATTTTCGTTTATCTAGAAATAGTTGATAATCGTTATCAGGTCGAAATAATACGGCGGTGGTGAACTGGAAAGTCTATGGACTTACTGTGCTTACCTTGCAAGGGAAACTGGCATAAGTATACTTTTTGGCGAATATAATAAAAAAAAAAATTAATACCAAGCTATAGGTATATAGGGTGTAACAAAAACCTCATCAGACCAGAAAGAGGCATATTATAACTATCAACTTGTTTGTTGTCTTATGATATAATAATAATAGTAATTGAAAATTTAAACCAACCTCAAATATCAAATGAACTCATATCTCAAAAATTACTGAATTGATTTTTATGAATTTTAGTCTGTTCTCTAAGTTTGAATATAGCTGATCAAAAAGAATTATCTCGATATGGCATTTAGTTCCCAACAAATTCATACAAACAACATACAAACTTACAAACATTCTAAATTCAAATATATAAACATCCCTACATACACATTCGAAATTTAGTAGGTACACGTACTTAGACGCATAAATAGATCATCCTACTCAAATGTTATCTAATTCCAATAATGTTGCACGGTACATATGTACATATATGTCAAACTGATGACCTCCATTTTTTCGTCGGTTGAAAAAACTAATGAGTCACAAAAAAAAACATTTATTCATTATCACTAAGGGCCATCAGTTTGGATTTTATCCCAAATTTTGTAGGGCACAAGGGTTGCGGGTTGGAAAGTCTCCTTTAATATCCACACGAGGTCTAATCGTATATCGTAAAGAGGGCTCCTACTTATGAATCTAAATTAGAATGGGATCATGGATTGAGGTCATTTGGATTACAAGCAATCTGACTGCACAAAAATACTGTTACGAGGTCGTTTTAAGATTAAAGCCTGCCAAATCTACCTGGACACCATATTTTTTTAAATAAACTGAAATCATTTAAGTTTTATCTATAATAAAATCGTAGGAAAGTCAAAACGGTACATTGAATATTTTTTTAAAGAACACTTGGGGCGTGATCTACAATCGATATCGAAGCCAAAAATATAGTTTTTAGAAGTTTTGTCTGTTTGTCTGTTTGTATGTCCGGAATAAACTCAAAAAGTACTGCATAGATTTACTTAAAATTTTGCATGAATATTACTAACAGGTCGGGTCATCATATAGACTACATATTATCACGCTATCACCTACGGGGAGGAGCTGTGCGGAGTAAACGAAGTCCGCGCGAACGAAGTCGCGGGCAACAGCTAGTCTAAAATAAAAGCTATGTGATAAGACCGCCCGTTAATAGAGCAGTTAGCGAATCTGACTACGCATCAATGGGGCTCGGGTTTGATTCCCGACAGAGCAGCAGACATTTATGTGATGAGCGTAGTTGTTTGTATTTATGGGTTTGTGTGTTTATTAAATCTAATTAAGTGTATATGTATCTCTATGTATTAGTATCGTTGACTGACTTCCATACTACAAGCAAATAAATTGCTTACTTTGAAGTAAGATCAATTCGTGTAATTTGTCCAGTGATATTTATATTTTTTTAACAGAATGTAAAAAATATTATTACTTACTAGCTGACCCGGCAAACGTTGTTCTGCCTTTTTAACCGACTGCAGGAGGGTATTGTGTTTATCAGTCTATATATGTATGTATGTATGTATGTATGTATGTATGTATGTATGTATGTTTGTTCCTATGTGGCATTCTAGAGGCCAAACGCGTAGGCTGATTTTGATGATTCGCATGTCAATCGATTCGTCTTAACCTTGCGAGTGTCACTAAAGACATGACATTTATTAAAACCCACCATGGAAACCACCAGGCGCCATATTTATTATACTTATATTTATATATATATATTAGTTATGGGTGTCAGTTAACAATACTAATACATATAAATTCATTTTATAAATACTGTACTTGTAATATACACAATAAATATCTATCCGAACACAGAAATAAAAACATCTATGCTCATCATGCAAATGTTTGTCTCTGTTGGGAATCGAACCAAAATCCCATCGATTCGTAGTTAAGTCTTCCTAACTACTCGACCAACATGGCGGATGCTTTCATTAGCACGATATCAGTGCTAAAACACATATAAAGAGTGAAATGTAATAGCCCGACAGGACACTCATGTACTTATACCGTTTAAAAAATGCCAAAAGTACATATTGAACGGTTGGTTATAAAGTTAAATGTTAATTGGGCTCAGTGGGCTTGGTCCGGCCCGCGCCTTGACCCGCTTGCCCGGCGGCCAGCTGTAAATAATACGGTGTGTCCATTATAAATTAACTAATTATATTGTAATTGTCAGTACTGCATACACCCATATATGGAGTTTTTTACAACACTGCCAGAAGGAGGGTTTTGGTTTTCGAGTGTATGTAATATATTGTATATACATTTCGGTACGATCTGTAGCCTAAACGGTTTAATAGGTTTAAGCTTTTTGCGTTTGAATTTTAAGGAAGGCAGAATATATATTCGTAAACGCCAGTAGATGTTCCGGTTCACCAGTTTATTGGCTGGCAAAATAGGTGTTAATTTCACAACTTTACATATATATCTTCTATCTATCTTTATCTTTATCTAACTTTACATATATATCTACTGTTTTAACCAACTTAAAAGATAGGATAGTTTTTATCCCAATTAACCCCCGACCCTCCCAAATCAAGTAATTTGAATGGCAAAATAACGTTTGCCGGGTCAGCTAGTGTGTTTATAAAAACTAAATTAATTCAAAAATTGAAAAGAAATAGCCAGTTTGCTCAATTAAAAAAGTAACATTCCAGTCATTTCACTACAACTGGAGCTTAATCGCGAACATTCAAGAAGAGAGCATACTCCTTAAAAGGCCGGCAACGCACTGCAAGAGGTACGATGCTGTGGTTGTCCATGGGCGGTGGTAATCATCAGGTGAGCCTCCTGCTCGTTTGCCCCTTTTTTCTATATAAAAAAAAATATATTTATGTGGTTTGATATTTTACCATTTTAAATTGGGTTTAACCAAACAACTAAGTTAACAACGATTACTATCAGCGTTAGAGGTCTTTGCTCCATTCCGTACAACAGTTTTTGCTGAAACAGCTTCACAGATGATAAATATTGGTGCGAGGAGACACAAGAAATACATTCACGGACATCGAGAATATCCAAGGCAGTAAGTTCGGGGAGCGTTAAAATCATTCTACATCAATATCTTGAAGTGAGGAAGATTTGTTGTCGTTTGATCTCGCCTTTGCTCTCCGAAACTAAAAAACAGGCTTGTGCGGATTGGTGTCGTGAAATGCGTCAACGAATTGAAAACGCCAGCCTATGAAGTAGCAATTTCTGACTGATTTGAACAAAACTGGAAAAACAGTTTTCAAAGTTGGTTTAGACGAATGGAACTTTGTGTAAAAAATGAGGCAGTGGAATTTGAAAAAATGGAAAATAAATAATTTTCAATTGTTTTATCTCAAAACTTATCCCGTGACCCACGTACGTTAGCGATATTCAAGGCCGGATCAGCTCATAAGCAAATTAAGCAATCGCTTAAGACATCACATCTTGGAGGGCATCATAAAAAGCACCAAAAATAAATATTTGCTAGCACATAAAATGTAAAATGTTTAAAAATCTGCACGTTTTAAATTGTCAATAACCATGACGTTCGGGGTCATTTAATAAAATAATCTATACCTTAGTAAATAGGTTAATTAGTTTTAAAATAGATAGTTGTTTACTTAGGGCTTGGGGGCACACATACGTATGGATTGGTGGATTGATGCCCTAACATTAAGTATTCTTAATTCGGTACTAGTGTTATTTTAGCATCATTCACTACGTAAAAAGTTTAATTTTAGGAAAAATTCCACAAGTTTTCACCAATACGCAACGCCCTGTTATTCCAGCCTAGTAAATGGCAATAAATGCATATCACAGACTAAAATAGATTCCATTACGTTATGGTCAGCTATTTCTGGTCCACACTGTCAATGGCGAGCAAATTGCAGTGACTCACGCTATGTTTACTACCAACTTGAGACACCACTCTGTCATTGTGCAAAATAATTTACGCTTATTATTGTGATACTAGTAGGTATTGGACGTCTCTGAATAGTATTTAGGAAAGGTACACACTAGCGCTTACATTTGTTTATATCATTAGATATAGCAAACAAGCAGATTTCTCTTTTGATGGAAATAGACAACCATCGCCTATAGACGTCAAAGATGTTAATGGTGCGATGCTACCCTTGTTGCGGAGTCTTAACGCCACATGCAAAATTTTACCGGCTTTTTTACCCTCCAAATCGGTACACGAGAGTTACCACGACTGACGCTATTGCAACAGGAATATGTAAGGTGGTGAAACCAGATTCGTGCGAGAAAATGCAGAATTTTGTCACCTAGTAGCCAATCGTTCGCATTTTACGAACTGCCGGGCAGAATCGTAGATGGTCTATTCTTCAAGGGAGCCCACACCAACGTGAGAGATTAATTAACATGTTTGAATGTGTACGTACATCAGTGCTATTTTTGTCTCGCTTATTATCACGTATTCCTAAGACCCATCTCATAGTCGATGCGAATTCTATCGCATCGACTATGAGATGGGTCTTAGGAGTTCTAATCTACATGCATGCTTAACATTTTTTTTTATGTAATAGGACAGCAAACATACATATGGCTTTCCTAATGGAAAGTGACAGATATCCAAGGATAAAAGATGTTAATGGTGCGTTGCTATCCATACGACGAGATGATGTGCCATGAGATTAAGTTCACCGGCTGCCTTGCCCCCAAACCAGAACACGATAGCGATAAACATTGAAGCTGTTGCCGTAAAATAGGTAAGGCGGTACCGAAATACGGGCGAGACGTTACAGAACTCTACCACCCAGTTAGCTCTGATAACATACAAAAGTATAGTCTGATCTAAACTAGTTAGTATTGAAGATGTTAGAGTTAGAGACAGGTATTATCTTTTTCTCGCCTTTTCCAAGATGCCTAGTAGTAATAATACTGTAGATCTATTCTTCAAAAGGGGCCCGGATATCTCAATAAATTAATTTACGTACCTCTACGTAAACGTATTAATTATAAGTAACTAATTATTATTAATTTTTATTAATTATATTTTTTTATATCATAAGATAGCAAACAAGCAGATGGATCTCCTGATGGAAAGAGTCAACCATCGCCTATAGACACCAAAGTTGTTAATGGCACAGATGGATCTCCTGATGGAAAGAGTCAACCATCGCCTATAGACACCAAAGTTGTTAATGGCACCATTAACAACTTTGGTGTCTATAGGCGATGGTTAATACAAGTTATTGTTTAAAAATCGTACAGAAAAGTTTTAAGAATCTCTAAATATGAAAAGTGAGCGAAATCGAAATAAGTGGGTAAAAATATAATGGTTTTTTTACATCATAAGATAGCAAACAATCTTATAAATTAAGAACTCAAAAAAGTAAATGTAAAATATTTATGCAGCGTAACTTTAATAAAATAGATGAGTCAAAACTACTTTCAGATGCCGCAAAAATAGATTGGTCCCAACTTGATTTACGGAATAGTGTAGACGATAAAGTTGCGTGTTTTACTAATCTCATAATGGAGCTATACGACAAACATGCTCCTCTGCGACCTGTTCGAATGAAACATCCCCCTGCACCTTGGATGAATGACCATATTCGCAATTTGATGGCTCGTCGGGACCGTTTGAAGCGTAAATTCAATAAGCATCGCTCTCCAGAGCTTTGGGATGCCTTCAAATTAGCAAGAAATCGCTGTAATCAAATGGTAAGAAATGCTAAACGCTGCCACATTCTTTCGAATATTGAATATTCCTCTCCCACAAATATGTGGAAATTTCTTCGTTCTCTGGGTATTGGGAAGTTGCAGACTGAATTGCCTTGCCATTTAAATATTAATATTCTAAATACACAGTTTTCTATTCCATCTCACAAAATTGATCCATACCTTAAACAAAATACGCTCCATGATATAAAGCTGTCTGGTGTTAAACATAGTACGCCTTTCACATTTGAACCAGTTCCTGAAAGCCTTGTTAGCAAGATTATACTCAACACATCCACCAAATCTGTTGGTTACGACGGATTAGGCAGAATCATGATTCTACCAATACTTGACGTGATTTTACCCCACATCACTGATATCATTAACTTGTCATTATCTTCTGGTGAATTTCCGATCTCATGGAGTAAGGCTTTTATAACCCCAATACCCAAGAAAAATAATCCCACAGATCCTTCCCATTTTAGACCTATATCTATTTTGCCTTACCTCTCAAAAATTTTAGAACGCATTATTTACATTCAATTTTCTGATTTTCTTTCAACACATGGCCTGCTAAATAATTTTCAGTCAGGCTTTCGCCCATGTCATAGTACGACAACGGCTCTCATAAAAATCACTGATGATATACGGTGGGCCATGGATGAAAGAAAGATCACGCTTCTTACTCTTCTTGATTTCAGCAATGCGTTCAATTGTGTGGACCATGATATTTTAATTGCTATTCTTCGTTCCTTAAATTTATGTCAATCGGCAACGGCCTGGTTCACGTCGTATCTTAGTGGGCGTCAACAACAAACGCGGACTCATGAAATGCAGTCGGACTGGTGTGATGTTGTTAGCGGTGTTCCGCAAGGCGGTGTGTTATCCCCCTTACTTTTTTCGGCTTTTATAAATGCAGTCACTTCTCATATACAGCATTGTTCCTACCATTTGTATGCAGACGATTTGCAGCTTTATCTGTCGTTTAAGCCGAATGACCTAGATAAAGGCATCGCAAATATGAACGCTGATTTAGATGCAGTTTGCACTTGGGCAAAAAACTATGGACTTATGTTGAATCCCGATAAGACGCAGGTAATGTTAATTGGGCATGATAGATATCTGGCACAATTTGATTTGGAGACACTCTTCCCTGTGACTCTCTACGGTAAAAGTCTCTCCTACCGTACGTCCGTAAAAAACTTAGGTATTTATATGACCAACAGTTTATCGTGGACGCTTCAAGTAAGTGAACTTAGTCGTAAACTTTTTGCATCTATGCATGCACTAAAACGTCTACAAAACTTTCTACATTTAAAAACTAAAATTACACTAGTTAATGCACTGTTGTTGCCTATCCTTGATTACGCGGATATTTGTTACACTGATATAACCGATGAATTGTTAAATAAACTTGATCGGCTGCTTAATTTATGCATACGATATATTTTCGGACTGCGTAAATATGACCATGTCACTCATTTTCGGTCGGAATTGAAGTGGCTGAATATTCGTTTTCGGCGTGACATTCACGTTTTATCATGTTTATTTAACATTCTGAAGAACCCATCATTTCCAGTATATCTAAAAGAACGTTTTGCATACATTTCAAATCAGGGTAGGCTTCAGCGGTCATTTCACTCAAGTACGCTGATGTATCCGGACCACAATACGGCAACATATTTTAATTCCTTCACTGTTACTGCGATAAGATTATGGAATGATCTTCCCTCTAAGATGCGTGAATCATCAACACTATCAATTTTTAAAACTGCGGTATATGATCACTTATTAAAACGTCAGAATTCTTAATTATTGTATATGTGTGTATTTTATATTATATTTATGTAATTAAATATTATGAAAATGTATCTATAATTTACTATTGAGTATTGATGTATGTATATTTCTCTATGTAAGTAGTCAACCTATATTTATTTATAGTATTAATTGTTTGTATTATTTATACTGAGGTTCTTAAAATGTTTATATGACTCTTGTAGAATATTCTTAATAATAGGTTAGTTATGATAAATTAGTATCCAGTATTAAGTTTTATTAATAGCTCATAATTAATTTATTATGCACTACCCAAGTTTTTTCTCTCAGCATTACGGAAGGCAAACTGTGAGAAAATGCTTAATAGCATTAAGTTACGCCTTTGTACCATTATGTGCAATAAAGTGTTTAAATAAATAAAAATAAATGGGTCTCCTGATGGAAAGAGTTAACCGTCGCCAATAGACACCAAAGGTGTTATAATGGTGCGTTGCTATCTTGTGGCGAGGTCTAATGCCACATGCATAAGTTTACCGGCTACCGTGCCCTCCAAACCGGAACATGACAGCGACAAGCACTGACGCTATTGCGGCAGGAATAGGCAAAGGCGATGGTACCAGATCCGGGCGAGACAATGCAGAATTCTACCACCTAGACACAGCTTTGCGTGTTCACCGCAAAAAAGACGCCCTTTGTCGTATCACCTCGATTTGAGGATACTCTCCTGACAACCTCAGCTAGTGTCGGAATCCTGGGAGTTGACATATCGAATTACGTTCAGTTTCGCGGTCATTTGGAAGGCAAGGCTAAACTAGCCTCCAAAAAGCTCGGTGTGCTCAGCAGAGCGAAACAGTATTTTTTGCCGGTCCATCGCCTTCAACTTTATAAGGCACAGGTTCGGCCTCACATAGAGTACTGTTTGCATCTCTGGGCCGGAGATAGCATAGCATTCAGCGTAGAGCGGTTCGAATCGTTGACGACCAGGCTATTTCGAAACAGCTTGACTCTTTGGCATTGCGCAGAAATGTAGGTTATCTCTGTGTCTTTTATCGTATATATCATGGAGAGTGTTCCGACGAGTTGTTTGGATTAATTCCTGCAGCCGAATTCCACCATCGGACATCGCGTCAAAATTTGAAATTCCATCCTCACCATCTCGATGTCTGGAAATCCACAACTGTGCGATTCTCCCGACATTTTTTACCTCGCATTACTCTGTTGTGGAACCAATTACCGGCAGGGGTATTTCCGAACGGATACGACATAGGGACCTTCAAGAAAGCTTACTCATTCTTAAAAGGCCGGCAACGCAACTGCAAGACCTCTGGTATTGCAAATGTCCATGGGCGGCGGTGATCGCTTACCATTGGTGCACCTCTTGCTCGTTTGCCCCCTCTTCTATATATAAAAAAAACCTAGTAGTACCTTACGACCTGTCTGGCAGAACGGCAGTTGGTCTATTCTTCAAAAGAGCCCGGAGCCAACACGGAGATATTTATTATATTTATAATAGTTATTATAAATAATTAATTAAAAAATTAATAATAATGAATTAATAATTATATTAGAAAACAGGGACTTGTTTTCACATAAAGAAAATATGTAAACTGGAATTGATCCTGCAGCCCTGGTTTGAATCTCACAAAAATTAAACTAGAGACACGTAGTTGCACGTAATAATAATAATTAATTAAGTAGTATTATAATTTGTTAATTTAAATCGATATGTGTTCCTTTTCACATGAAGAAAATCTGTAAACTGGTTGATACTGCAGCCCTGGGGATCTCCCAAAAATTAAATTAGAGACGCGTAGCCATTTTTAGTCGTTTTATTTCGGCACATAGCTACTTGGGCCTTTGTACGTAGCTCTGGCTAAATATATTCCAGCTATCCTAACTCCTTCCAGAAGCTTATAACAGAGACACATAGGTACACGTATTAATAATAATTAATTCTTTGATTATTAAATAATTAAGTACCGATGAAAACTAAATTTTAGAAAATCGGCGCAAAATCAGTAACTTCTTTTTACTAATAAAGTAGTGTTTTATTTTTTATATTACTTGGATAGGCAAACTGACAGACATGCCACCTGATGGTAAGTGGTCGACGTCGCCAATGAACATTAATTAGTTTACCTGGAACTGGCCCAGGTAACTCGTTTATGTGTTGCCTATCCTGAGACATAAGATGTTAAGTCTCGGTGTCAGTAATTACACTGCCTGCCTTGCCCTTTTCTCAGAAACACAGCAAAGCTGTTTCACGGGAGAAACAAGCAAGATGTGCAAGGTGGTACCCATGCAGCCGGGAGCGCGACACAGCGCATCCCTCCCACCGGTAAATATCAGTTCTATAAAATAAGCTTGACAAAATCCAGACATTAAGTAGGTGTATCGGTTCCTACGTCTACAGATCGAGTCTCAGATAAGATGTCCAAAAATTTCACTATTTAATATTACATGAATTAAGGTTCATAGGCTGTTTTGATTTGTTTTTTAACTGATAAAGAAGTTTTCTATAATTGACGCATTATAAAAAATAGAACTGTTCAGTAATATTGAGTGGAAACTTGTCAGAATCAGGAAAATTAGGTTTCGTTTCCCAAGATGGATATAACATGGAAGTAGTCATCGTAGATGTTACTATATAAAGTTTTTGATTTTTATAGACATAGTAATAGCTGTGCCCGCGAATTCGTCCGCGTGAAAAAATTTCTAAAATAAAAACCCGCATAGTTCCCGTATCCGTTCCCGTTCCCGTGGAATTTCTGGGATAAAAATTATCCTTTCTACTTTCTCGGGTCTTAAACTATCTTTGTACCAAATAGGCGGTCTAAAATAATCCGAAGATGGTTATAGACCACCATTAGTTACTAGTTTAACTCAAACACATTACGTTTTTGAGTAAAGCGGACGAAGTTGTGGGCATCGGTTAGTAGATAAACAATTTTATTTCTTTTTTATAAAAAAACAATCAAAAGAAGGCGCGTTGGCGCATGATTGAAAGTCTGTAGGCATCCTAAGTAATATTATGGTGCTTTGTATTGTTTGACCTAATTGATCGAAGTAGACCGCATTGTAGAACTGTATTTAGTTTAATGTTTAACATTTAATATTTGCTCATTAGTTATAAAATATATTGCTGGCTATTATAATTTATTACCTTATAAATAGCGCAGTAATGGCTTAGTAAATGAGCGTTAACAACTAGAGTTAGAAATGTACTAAGTACCTACTTAGAACACCGAATACTTAGTGGTAGAGATGTGCTGTTTAAAATATCATTTAGGATTTAAAGATCTTGCCCGGATTTAGCATAAAACCTACTACCTTTTCTTGTCTTAATATCGCCAGTATAAAACACTGTCATGTTCCAGTTTGTAGGGTAAGGTGTTTTTTATATCATTAGATAGGAAAAAATCAGATGGTTTTCCTGATGGTAAGAAAAACCATCGCCTATGTTAAAAATGTTAATGGTGCTTTGCTATCCGTGTGGCGGGATGGCAGTATCACATGCATAAGTCTGTCGGCTACCAGACCCTCCAAACCAGAACACGACAGTGACAAGTACTGACGTTATTGCGGCAGGAATAGATAAGGAGGTGGTACCAAATAACCGGCCGAACCGTTGCGGTGCTCTTTTTTTACAGCAGAGGAGGCAAACGAGCAGGTGTTTCACCTGATGGTTAATGATCACCGCCGCCCATGGACAACTGCAATACCGGGGGTCTTGCAGCTGCGTTGCCGGCCTTTTAAGAATGAATAAGCTCGAGTAATTGTGTGAATTGAGTTTAATGTAGTGTAAACTCTACCTGTACGGTATGGTAGTGACACGTTTAGCCAGTCGGTCGCCTTTTACGCCCTGCCTGGTAGACCGGCAGTTGGTCTATTCTTCAAAAGATCCTAGACTTGTTTCTGGGTTTGGGTGTTTATTAAATAGATTTAAGTATTTATCGCGATCGGTAGTCTTAATCGTAACTTATAAAGTTATAAATAAATAAAATTACAGTGTAAATCATTTAACTTTTCAATAACAACTACATAGTAGTAATTTGTAATCTAATCTATAAAATGAATAATTTTGATACCTACATTTAATTGAATATTTATATTATGCAACATAAATGTAAATTATACAATTTTTGAATGTCAATTTAAATGTTCAGTACTAGACTAGAATGAGAATTAAAACTAATTAGTATGAAGGTTGAAATTGTATATAATTTTACTATATATTCATTAATTCTAGGTACTATACACTTACCTTACTACCATAAAATATCTGTTTTACCTTCGCTGTGGTATTTATCCTTACCTCCAGGTTCGGTGCCTGCATAAGCCTTAGAACCGTGCTTAGAACCATAGGCGTACCTATAAAGAAAGGGGCCGGGTAGGCCGTGCGCACCCCCGAATGGAAGTGCCCACCCCAGGATGTTGGGATACCAATTTGAAATTTTAGGCTGGACACCTAACGTCATACAAAAATCATTGAATTCAATTATCTATGTATGTATTATTTGGTATTATTATTTTTTGTAGTAAGGAATTAGGTCCGCCCTAAAAATAACTCTAGATATGGTAATGCTAAAAACCTTCGCAGGTAACCCGGAAGTGCAATACAGGCAGGCAGATGCTTGCTTCTTCTACATTAAACTCAATTCACACAATTAATCATCTATTTATACCTACTATTTACAAAACACATAAAATTGACGAACGGTTAACACTTAGTTTAAGAGTTTTCACCTTGAAACGTTGTAAACACGATGTATTTTTATCTTTGTTCAAAAGATTAATATTTATACATGCTTAGTATACTATGTATAATGGCTGTGCTAACAGGAAGTAGCCGTTCCATCCACAGTCAACATCATTTATATAAAGAACGTTAGATTCTGCCGCTATCTACAAATCACAAGTTCTAGCAGTATGTCAATTATCGCCTCGATGTTTTTATGGTACGGACATCATATTATTCCATTTTTTAGGGTTTTGAAGTCAACTAGGAACCCTTATAGTTTCGCCATGTCCCTCCGTCCGTAGTCTAGCTGGAATTTGGTCTGAATATACATGTCGCAGTGAAATTGTCAATAGCCGTTAGATTATAATCTACCTAGGGATTTTATAATTTGGTTAGGTTAGGTTAGCAGGTAAATTATAATCTAACGGTACTGACAATTTCACTGCGACATACATATTAGTCACACCGACAAAATGGTAAAATGAAATTTAAAAAAATATTTTTCTAAATTTCGTTTTACAGGTTTTGGTACAGGATGTCCTGTACACGTAAAGTGGGCATATTTTTTTACGCGTACCAAACCAACAATATATATATACCCCACGCTTTGGGTTACGTGTACAAACCCAAAGCGTGGGGTATTTTTAGATACGTATTATTAAAAATATTGTGGGTTTTTAAATACCTATCTAATTTAGGCTAATTAAGGGATGCGTCTACAAAATGTTAATTTTTGTTAGAGTCAAGTGTCTCAGCCTCTGACACTTAAACGGTTGGTTTTGGATGTGTGAAAATATTCATTGTACTATAAATATATACATATCTTTACAACACCCCTTACGGGTTAGACAGAGAAAATTGAGGGCCATGTGTCCATTGCTTCCTGCACATTCATAACTCTCTTCACACAAACATGCCGGTGTCGAAGACTCTTGATTTGATCATGGTACATCAGTCTTGGTCTCCCCCCGTTAGGTACGGGGGGAGACCATATTCGCACTGTATATCTGTTTTGTTGACCGTTCATCTGCCATTCTTTTAACATGTCCGAACCAACGGAGCATACCCTTTCTCATTTTTGCACTGATACTGTCTTTCAATCCCAACCATTCTCTCACTTCAGTATTACGAACGCGATCCGCCACATGCGGGCACCCTGACAAAGGGCAGTGCTTTGACGTAGTTTCCCTAACGCCCCATTCACTCTGTTCCCTACACACACTGTATATCTGTTTTGTTGACCGTTCATCTGCCATTCTTTTAACATGTCCGAACCAACGGAGCATACCCTTTCTCATTTTTGCACTGATACTGTCTTTCAATCCCAACCATTCTCTCACTTCAGTATTACGAACGCGATCCGCCACATGCGGGCACCCTGACAAAGGGCAGTGCTTTGACGTAGTTTCCCTAACGCCCCATTCACTCTGTTCCCTACACACACTGTATATCTGTTTTGTTGACCGTTCATCTGCCATTCTTTTAACATGTCCGAACCAACGGAGCATACCCTTTTTCATTTTTACACCGATACTGTCTTTCAATCCCAATCTTTCTCTCACTTCAGTATTACGAACGCGATCCGCCTCATGCGGGCACCCTGACCAAGAACAGTGCTTTGAAGTAGTTTCCCTAACGCCCCATTCACTCTGTTCCCCACACACACTATACTTTCTATATCAGCGGTGTACCTTCCACTCTTGCTAAAAGCACATCCAAGGTATACAAACTCCTCCACGTGTTCCAACACTACATCATCAATCAAATAAATGTAATGAATTTAAAATGAAAACTATCACGGCTAGGTGTATAGGCTTAACAAGTTTGCGATTACGAGTAAATAGTCAACCAACTTACAAAATGTATCTGAAGAAGTTTTTACAGGCTTTAGTGCAGATATATCCGTCATTGGCGTTAAATAGGTTAAAATTTCATAGTCTGAAACAATAAAAAAGCCCTCTTCATAGTCTGCATTATTGTAGGTAATAGGCAACTACGGAATCCTTGATTCCGAAACGGAATTGCGCGTGGCCCGACTCGCACTTGGTCGGTTATTTTATTATACTAGCTGCAGTCTGCACGTCTCGGGTGGCATCCGTGTACCTAACCTAATGAAGAAAATGAGACAAATTTTTCATCAACAGTATGACCATATAGTATAGCTCTGTATTTCTGTGTGTAATTGCAAGCTGCACTAACAAACTAAGAAATCATCTTGAAAGCATATCCATTTAATCCGTGGTCTTTCCCCAACCGGACACTTATCCATTCTGGGCAAATCTATTAACTGTAACATAAAAGAAACTGTAAAAAACACTTTTTTGAATTGCCCGATCCGGAAATCGAACCCGAGACCTTATGTGTTCAACACCGACCCCGGAGCACTAGACCGCAGAGGCAATCATCAGAGGCTTTAACATATTAAATAAAATTTGTTTGAGAGGGCTGGAGACGGGCGGTCGAATTTGGGAGAACGAAGAAGCAAATTCATCTCTAAAATGAAGCTCCTTTATACCCTCGACGGAGTGTCCCAGTGGAGAGTGACCCAATAGAATTAGAATAAAACCCCTGAGTTGGTTTCAGGCTTCTTTAAAGAAAATACCAACTGCCGTACTGCCAGGCAGGTCGTAAAAGGCGATCGATTGGCTATACGTGTCGCTACCATCGTGGCTACTAGGTGGTAGAGTTCTGCATTGTCCTGGTCTGGTACCAGCGGCTGACCTATTCCTGACGCAATAGTGTCAGTGTTTGCCACTGTCGTGTTCTGGTTTGGAGGGTAACTTATGCATGTGGCATTAAACCTCGTCACGAGATAACAACGCACCATTATAACACCTTTGGTGTCTATTGGCGACGGTTAACTCTTTCCATCAGGAGACCCATGTGCTTGTTTGCTATCTTATGATGTAAAAAAAACTGTTATATTTTTACCCACTTATTTCGATTTCGCTCACTTTTCATATTTAGAGATTCTTAAAACTTTTCTGTACGATTTTTAAACAATAACTTGTATACAAACCTTGTCATAACTATATCGAACGCAACTCTACCATCACTACGATCGTGGCTACGAGTGGTGGTAATGCTCTGCGTTGTCTTGCCCGGTCTAGTGCCGCCGCCTCCCCTATACCCGCCATCAGTGCTTGTCACTGCCGTTTTCTGGTTTGGAGGGTAAAATTTGATCAAAATCTGTTCAGCAGTTTAGTCGTGAAAGCATAAAGACTGGTAGTTAGCACCATCTAGTTAGTCACGATGGTAGTTTGGACAATCATTCACCTGTTCCTCCCTCCATTCTGCCTTCATAGGCAGCAGGTCTTTTTTAATAGGAGCCTAGGCCAGGGAAACTAAATATTTATTCTTAAGTTAAAGTATTTTGTTAGCGTAGAGTAATTAATTGTACCTTTCCTCGAATATGTGTGTGCAATGACGTAGAAAAAGCAGCGTAACAAAAAACAAACTTCAATATTTAACATAACATAACATAACATATCTTCACGCCAGATCCCTTACGGGGTAGGCAGAGAGAACCGAGTGCCATACATCACGATCCTTGCAGGCTTGTCTCGCTTCTTCCACATTCATCACTCTCTTCATACACACACGCCGGTTGCGAAGACTCTTGACACCACCTTCGGACAGTACTCGATCAATCTGATCGTGGTATGTCAGTATGTGGTTGGTCTTCCCCGGTACCTACATCCTTCCACATTCGCATTGTATATCTGTTTTGTTAACCTTTCATCTACCATTCTTTCTACATGTCCGAACCAACGGAGCATGCCCTTTCTCATCTTTACACCGACACTTTCTTTCAAACCTAACCTCTCTCTCACTTCGACATTACGGACCCGGTCCGCGAGTGTCACACCACATATTTTTCTTAGCGACCTCATCTCGACCGCGTTGATTCTACTTTCATGCCCTTTCTGACATACCCAACTCTCACTTCCATAATAGCGTTGGGATAAGCACATGATTATGCAGGGCTAGACGGGCACCCTGACTTAAAATTGTGCTATTAAGTAATCTCCCTAACGCTCCATTCACTCTGTTCCCTGCACACACTCTTCTTTCAACATCAGCGGTGTACCTTCCATCCCTGCTAAAAGCACATCCAAGATATACAAACTCATCCACTTGTTCCAGCACTACATCATCGACCACAACTCTTACATCCGTTCTGGTTGTTTCTCTTTCAAATACCAAAACTTTAGTTTTCTTCGCATTCAAATGTAAGCCCATACTCTTACAATCCTCATTCATAACTGTGACCAGTGTTTGCAGCTCAGATGTAGTTGAGCCTAAAAGTACAGCGTCATCTGCATAAAGCAGGCAGTTCACCACTAGATCACTCATGCGCATTACCACATTCAATGACCTCAATCTTTGGAGACACTTATCCAGATATAGAATAAACAGACGAGCTGACAACACACAACCCTGCTTGACGCCGATATTGACATCGAACCAGGGCGATATGTTGCCGTCCACCCGCACACATGCTTTGCAATCCCAGTACATGGATTGCAAAGCACGCAGCAGACGCCCATCTATCCCATAACTGGGTAAAATGTCCCAAAAATTCTTTCGCACAACTCTATCAAACGCTTTCTCCAAATCCACAAAACCGCAGAAAACCTTCTGGCCGACAGCCAGATGCTTCTCTATGATGTTGCGGAGTGAGAAAACTTGATCCATACATCCTCTTCCAGATCTGAAACCCCCTTGTGCCTCCCACAACATTCCCTCGGACTTCCCTTGCATTCTCCTTTCAATAATCTTACCATACACCTTCGATGCTAAGCTGATCAAACTGATGGCCCTATAGCTATTGCAGTCTATACGTGAGCCCTTGCCTTTATACAAGGGCACGATGACCGCGCGCCGCCAGTCTTCGGGTACTCTACCGGTCCTCCAACATGTATTGCAGAGGACCCAAAAAGAGTCCCAGACGGCAGGACCACCGTATTTGATCATCTCAGCAGTCACCTTATCTATTCCCGCAGCCTTTCCGTTTTTCATACTTCTTATCGCCCATACGATCTCTTGCATAGTAATGTCCTGGCACGCCTCCACCGTCTCTGAGTCACTTACTGAGTCAGAGACGGAGGCAGCGTCCTGAACAGCATCATACATATCTCCAAAATATTCACTCCATCGTTTTAACACGCTTTCTGTGCTTGTAAGAATGTCACCATCCTTAGATTTAATCCTATTCATTCTGGAGGCTGCCGAACAACTCCTAGACTTCTTCACTTCCCTCCAAAAAAGTTTGGTGTTTGCCTCGAAGTTGCTCGCCAGTATCTCTTCCGCTTTCAAACATTCTCTTTCACGCTTTTCTTTCACTAAGGTTTTGGTGGCATTCTTACAACAACGATACAATTCTTTCTTCTTGTCTTTCATACCATCATTCGCTTGCAAACATGATACATAGTCTAGCCATGCTTTCTTCTTTCTCTCAATCGCAGCTTTCACTTCATCATCCCACCATGCATCACCTTCCATTGACTTGCACAGTTTTGCACTACCACATACTTCTTTCGCGGCTACTATCATACTATCTTTCAAAACTTTCCAACATTCGTCTACATCCAAGTCCGGTAGGTTCACTTTCGCCAACCTATCTCGAACCTGAATCTCATACATACTCCTTATACTCGGGTCTTGCAACTTTTCGCTCTTTATCCTTTCAAGCTCTCCGAATGGAACACGCTGTCGCCAATGTCTCCACTTCTTAAACAGACCCCTATATCGGCTTATTACCAAATAGTGGTCCGTTTCCAGATTGGGACCTCTGTAGGCGCGCGTATCCATTAAACAACTGCGGAGTCTACTATCAATCAAAATCAGATCTATCACACTCTTTTGGTCATTCCTTCTCCATGTATACAAATGTATGTCCTTATGAGGGAATATTGTGTTAGCCACAAGAAGATTCCTTTCCATGCATAAATCCATAATGTGCTTACCGGCGTCGTTCACTCTACTGTCACCATACGGACCAAGAACGGCATCGAAACCAGGCCGCTTAGTCCCGACCCATCCATTCAAATCACCACACAAAATGACTCTCATTGTCATCAACCATATCCAGAACATCCCTTACAGAATCCCAAAACTTTTCCAGGTCACTGGGCGACGAAGAGCTTACCGGTGCATATAATGCGACCAAAAAGACTCTCGTGATTCCCAGTTTGATCCGGACCCAGAGAAGTCTCGAGTCAGCCATCCCATAATCTTTCAGACCAGAGACTAAGCGTGACGATAGAAGAATACCTACTCCGGCGCCAGCATGATCGCTCTGGGGCACACCAGACCACAGAGCCATCATGCCTTTACGTTTAGTCTCTGTTACACACAAAACATCTAGGCATCTCTCATTCATTACATCTATCAATTCATGCATCTTATCTTCCAACCCACCTCTTACATTCCACGTGCCTATTTGGCACTCTGCTCCCCTCGACTCGCCTATTCGGGCCTGGCGTGATGGGTGGCGGCCCCCATCGCCGCATCCGCCGCTTTTCGTACCGACGGGGGCGGATCGGTACGCGTCGCCTCCAGGGGACGCCCTAATCCGCACTGCGGTACTTACTCGGGCCAGAATTGCAGTCCAGTGGACTGGCAGGGGTCGCGACGAGCACGCTTCTGGCCAATGACCCCCAAACTTCAATATTTGACGTCAATATTCGACGCGAAGATCAATATCTTAATATGTTCACACAATCGACACTAAACACACACACACACTCACACGCACGCGCGCACACACAAACAAACACACACACACACACACACACACACAAACACACACACGCACACAACATGAGACACTATCGTCGTTGGTCTCGACGACGAAGACTTCTTTATAGCTCAATTGAGGGCGTAATGTCACGACATTTAGCCAGAACGCCGCGCTCGGCACCGCAGGAACTTATATTCATATTCTGTCGCCGCACTAAGCCAAGGTTCGGTTATAGGAGACATCCCCGAGCGTTAGTAGCCTTTTAAATTTAATCTCAGACTGAGCATTTTGCCCACCCTAAAAGTCCGGGGTCACAGAATGACCCACGGTGTCAACTGAACGTAGTTATACGAAAAGGATCCAATCCACACAAAATTAGTTTAGAAATATTGATGTTTGAAGTTGGATATTTTTCAATTTTTTAACGTCCCGTACATCTGACGTTGAATAAAGTAATAAAGAGCTATTTTTGCTTAGAAGAAAGAAAGAAAGAAAGAAAGAAAATATTTATTTGCAAGAATATGGGTGTTACAAGTTGTTAAAAATAAATTAAAATACCAACATATTCTACCATTATATGGTGTGCAAATATTTAAAAAAAAATATCATTATATAATATTACATTTAAAACATTCTATCGATTATTTAGAATTACTACCGGATCGGAACGCGGCCAAACACTGAGAAGATCCGGCGGAAGAAACTCAGCGGGCTGGGCTTTTTTCTCTATTTGGGGGCACGGCAGTGCCCCCGCCAAGTCGAGCAAAAAAAGCGGCACGGCCATTACCATCCTTTTCTCGAAGCAATTCAGGCCGTTTTCGACCCCCTATAACTTCGTTGTGGATAAAACAAGAAGCCTGAATTTTCAGTTACTAATTAGGCATTGTATAAGCACAGTATATTTAAAATTTCATTCAATTTGAACCAGTAGTTTAAGAATTGTAACTTGTCAAACTTTCTTAATTTTGTCACTGACTGACTGACCGATCATCAAAAGTCTAAGGCACTTCTAGCAGACATAGAATCTTCAAATTTAGAATATAGTTAGTGTTTAGTGTCTAAATCAAGGGAAAACTTAAAAATTTCAAAATTTCTGGCCATTTTTCTAGATACACCAACTGCGCGAATAACTTTGTAATCCCATATAAATGTATAGGATTATACAAAGTTATTTGCAGTTAATGAATCATTGTACTCGTATAATGGAATAATAGTTGTAGATAGGTACCTAGATATATGAGTTTGTTCAGCCCATGAAACTGTACAACATTCCCCTAGGAAAATATGACGAAATAAAGGTGCAAATAAATAGACTAAATAAATAACTCGAAATTACCAATTACCATGAAAGAAAGAACACTAATAATCAAATCCGCTATACTATTAATAAATTGATGATAAATTTAAAAAACCTTTGAGTGCCAGTTGACGAGTGCACAGAACAATGTTACTCCAGGGAGGATGAGTGTGGTCCGAAATATTGCTCGCGCTAGGGACGCAAGCGAGGTACGCAAAAAGTGAATACCCTCCAGTTACACTTATCTTATGGCCCCAGTACACACAGGTTTGTAATAGCCCATGCTTTGCCATGCACCACTGTAGGCCACGATCACTTGTGTTCACACAATGGCCCATGATTCATTGCTGTCGTGCGAAACACTCATGATGAACGTGGAAGTAGTTACGGCCGTGGCTTTTTATTTATAATATACTGCTTACAAGTATTACAGAAGTGTGTACCGCCACAAAGTTATAAATAAAATGGCGCTAAGGGGGTGGTGAATGCTAACCATTTACCGTAATAGGACAAGGGTACGTAGATTTTTTAATGTTTCTTAGATGTATTTCTAGTTTTTTCGGGCTTATTTTAAATACGTAGGGAATGTTAAAGTATATGACTAAGTATCTTCACGCCCATATCCCCGAAAAGGTAGGCAGAGGTACAAAAATTGCACCCACGATTAGCCGAAGATACTTGGTAATGCGCTGATGGATATAGGTTCCGCAGTGTTCACATCCGGTCAAGCTTACGTGGCACTTTCGAGAGTTACAAGTCTGGGCGGTTTACATCTAATTAATGTCGACTTTGGAAGTATTAAAGCTCAGGAATCCTCAATTTGTGAATACAACAGATTAAGAAGTATTTATCGTCCAGACTTGTCAAAAATTGTAACATCAAAGCCTCCGAGAAAAACACATTGAGACAGGGAGTGGACTTTGAGAAAAACTGTAGCTGAAGCTCAAGAAGTAATACCGGAAAAGAAAAAGAGGAAGACTACCTACAAAAATAAGAAAAAATCATAATACAGAGGCTTTAAGAAAAATCGTTATTGATATTCTAGAAGTAAAAGGTACCAAAAAGGAAAAAAGTAAGACTCTACAAAAAGAAGTGAGATATCATCAAAAACATCCTGTAAAAAAACCAAGTCTCGCAGCTCAGTGTTTCTACCGTAAAATGTTGTGAGATCCATGTAATACCAAGTCGGTTAATTTATTTAGTCCCTACTTAAGGGACCTTCTGTCTTAAGTTATTACGTAAGTTGTTATCATATCAATGTTAAAAATCCTTTACGTTTTAAATAAATAGATCGACTTGGCCATCGCATGATTAGATGGTTTAGTATGTATCGCACAGCTCTACGGGCCAGCAACCTGGTTTCTAACAAAAGTCCTTCCGAATCGTTATGGGATGATCTTGAAGTTAATGGAGGATGGTTAATGAATCACTAGATTCCGTCTCCACTTCTCGGTTTATTGACAAATTTAAGCCATGTTGTCATCCGATGGGCCACTTGGAAAAGTTATACATTCATTTTGGGGACGAGTTTCAATCGCGTGGAGCACAATAGACTAAACAATCTAATATAATTATGTATAAATTGTAAGATACAGTGTGTTTTTATGCGATGGCCAAGTACGTAATAACTTCAGACAGATGGTCCCTTAAGTAGGGACTAAATAAATTAACCGACTTGGTATTACATGGATCTCACAACATTTTACGGTAGAAAAACTGAGCTGCGAGACTTGGTTTTTTTACAGGATGTTTTTGATGATATTTTATGTACTTGTTATAAATGTACAATGATGATTTCATATTACAAAAGTTATTTTTATAATTACAAGTTTCATATTTTGTGCAAATAAATTTTTTATAATTTACAAAATGTTCACTATTTACAAAATTTTACTAGGTACATTGAAATTTTTTAAGGACTTTTCAACAAACTTATATTTCTATCCATTAATATTTAATTTTATCGGCTAAAAATTCTTTAAAATCATAATAAGTTTTATCTAACAGCAAATCAAACAACTTTTTGCGAAATTTATTTATAGGTAATGATTTAAGACTATCAAGAATATGATTGTATATAATAATAGACTTGCAATACACATTTTTTGTAAAAATATTTAATTTTTGATTAGGCACGTATAATTTTTTACTATTCCTAAAATATGAGTTACCAGTGACTTCAGCATTTGTTTTAAATAACTTTTGGTGCTTTTTTACAAATACGCATACCTCTAAAATATACAAACATGGTAAGAGGGAAGTACCTTAAGAGACTTGAAAAGTGGTTTACAGGAATGTAACTGATTAACACCACATATTAGATGTTTTTCTACTTCTGTTTCTGTTGTTTTTTTACTTCTATTCTATTCTATTCTGTTCTGTTCTGTTCTGTTCTGTTCTGTTCGGTTCGGTTCGGTTCGGTTCGGTTCGGTTCGGGTCGGGTCGGGTCGGGTCGGGTCGGGTCGGGTCGGGTCGGGTCGGGTCGGGTCGGGTCGGGTCGGGTCGGGTCGGGTCGGGTCGGGTCGGGTCGGGTCGGGTCGGGTCGGGTCGGGTCGGGTCGGGTCGGGTCGGGTCGGTTCGGTTCGGTTCGGTTCGGTTCGGTTCGGTTCGGTTCGGTTCGGTTCGGTTCGGTTCGGTTCGGTTCGGTTCGGTTCGGTTCGGTTCGGTTCGGTTCGGTTCGGTTCGGTTCGGTTCGGTTCGGTTCGGTTCGGTTCGGTTCTGTTCTGTTCTGTTCTGTTCGGTTCGGTTCGGTTCGGTTCGGTTCGGTTCGGTTCGGTTCGGTTCGGTTCGGTTCGGTTCGGTTCGGTTCGGTTCGGTTCGGTTCGGTTCGGTTCGGTTCGGTTCGGTTCGGTTCGGTTCGGTTCGGTTCGGTTCGGTTCGGTTCGGTTCGGTTCGGTTCGGTTCGGTTCGGTTCGGTTCGGTTCGGTTCGGTTCGGTTCGGTTCGGTTCGGTTCGGTTCGGTTCGGTTCGGTTCGGTTCTGTTCTGTTCTGTTCTGTTCTGTTCTGTTCTGTTCTGTTCTGTTCTGTTCTGTTCTGTTCTGTTCTGTTCTGTTCTGTTCTGTTCTGTTCTGTTCTGTTCTGTTCTGTTCTGTTCTGTTCTGTTCTGTTCTGTTCTGTTCTGTTCTGTTCTGTTCTGTTCTGTTCTGTTCTGTTCTGTTCTGTTCTGTTCTGTTCTGTTCTGTTCTGTTCTGTTCTGTTCTGTTCTGTTCTGTTCTGTTCTGTTCTGTTCTGTTCTGTTCTGTTCTGTTCTGTTCTGTTCTGTTCTGTTCTGTTCTGTTCTGTTCTGTTCTGTTCTGTTCTGTTCTGTTCTGTTCTGTTCTGTTCTGTTCTGTTCTGTTCTGTTCTGTTCTGTTCTGTTCTGTTCTGTTCTGTTCTGTTCTGTTCTGTTCTGTTCTGTTCTGTTCTGTTCTGTTCTGTTCTGTTCTGTTCTGTTCTGTTCTGTTCTGTTCTGTTCTGTTCTGTTCTGTTCTGTTCTGTTCTGTTCTGTTCTGTTCTGTTCTGTTCTGTTCTGTTCTGTTCTGTTCTGTTCTGTTCTGTTCTGTTCTGTTCTGTTCTGTTCTGTTCTGTTCTGTTCTGTTCTGTTCTGTTCTGTTCTATTCTATGTTTAGATGTTTTTTACTGGCCAATTGTATTGATGTTGAGCATCAGTTTGGTGCACTTAACTCATTTTTGACCATATTGTGGATTGGATCCTTTTCGTTTAAATACGTCCAATTGTAAGTTAGAAATTTCGAAAAAAGAGCTAAGGCGAGTGAGCGCTTAATATAACTACTATCATGCCTACAAAGTTACATCACCTTGGCTTGCAGAGAAGACCCCTCTACCACAGAATACTCTCTACGCCGTCGTGTTTTTTCGTCGCCCCAGATTTATGAGCGCCCCGTCAGTCGAGTGATTGGCTAACCTAATCACGAATCGGTGGAGCTCGGTTTCGGTTGCCGACAAGGCCAAACATATTTTGTGTGGTGAGCATAGATGTTTGTATTTTTGGGTTTGGGTGTTTACAGTGTATGTTACTACAGGGTGTAAAGAAAACCCTGTCCGATCCAAAAGAGGTGTATAGGTAGGTTAATGGCATTGTCAAAAAAAACTTTTTATTAAAATAAGAATAATATCATAGTTTAAAGTGTCTCATTTTAGTACTAAATTGAGCAACTTCCCCTTAAATTAAGCAAATTTTTGAAAATGTATCTACCTATCAATATCCATAAAATAATGTTACAGATATGTTTGCATTAAGCTACCAAATAATGCCTTTGACGATCGGACACGGTTTTTTACACTTTGTATATGTCTTTCTATGTATTAGGATCGTTGACTAACACCCATGACACAAGCAAATAATTTGTTTTCGTTAAGTTAGATCAATTCACGTAATTTTTAAAAATAGACATAGAGAAGGCATACACATAAACTTTTCCTCCCCGATCCCCCGATCTACACAAACAGGAAATTGTTTGGGGGAATTTCCCTTGCTGTTTTACCTGTTTGTACAACTAATTCATATTCCTAAGCGGTTCTTCAAACGATCGAGCAATGCAATGTATTTTCGCATTAAATTATTTGAAGAATAAATCATATGCTATTCTGTCAGGCATTTTGTAAAAGGCAAACGATTGACTATATGTGTCTCTACCATCTTAACTACTAGGTGATCAAGTTCCGCGCCGTCTATTCCAGGTTTTGGTACCACCGCCTTTCCTATTCCTTGTATCATAAGACAGAAATGGTGCATTGTCATACTTGTGGGGCAGATAAGTAACACCAGCGGCCAGTATAATCTTCATTATTAGTTAAAACTAGTTTTATCTATAGGTACATATAATAAAATCGTAGGAAAGTCAAAACGGTACATTGAATATTTTTTTAAAAGAATACTTGGGACGTGATCTACAATCGATATCGAAGCCAAAAATATAGTTTTTAGAATTTTTGTCTCTTTGTCTGTATGTATGTCCGGGGTAAACTCAAAAAGTACTGCATGGATTTACTTTAAATTTTGCATGGTTGGGTCAACATATAGGCTACATATTATCACGCTATCACCTACGGGGTAGGAGCTGTGTGGAGTAAACGAAACGTGAACGAAGTCACGGGCAATAGCTAGTAACACATAAATGAATTAAGTAGGTATGTGTTATAAAACTTAACTGACAGTAAAGAATATTACGTCCTGAAAATGCTTTAAAAAGCGAAATCCGTGGATTAGTCCCCGCCGCCCCGTCGGTCGAGTGGTAAGCGACCCTGACTACGCAATCAACGGGGCCTGGGTTCGATCCCCGACGGGGACAAGCATTTGTGTGATGAGCATAAATGTTTGTATTTCCGGGTCTGGGTGTTTATTAAATATATTCCAGTATTTATATATGGATTTCTATGTATTAGTATCGTTGATCAACACCCATAACACAAGCAAATAATTTGCTTACGTTATGTAAGTGTAATTTGTCCCGTGAATATTTATTTATTAGTTATAATAACTGTGTGTATACGTATAGTGAAATAAAATTACTAGTTTTTTTGTGTGTGTGAATATTACTAGTGTATTTTTTACTAGTTTTAACTAATAAAGTATCATCACGCCCGGTTGCCTTGCGGGTAAGGCAGAGTAAACCGAACGTCTATAGACTTTCCAGTTTACTGTGATTTACCAGTTTGTCGGTTGACGAGATAAGTGATGATCGTCATCGCCGTCATTTACCGACATGTTAACGATTATCGACTATTTCTAACGATAACCGGGACCGACAGTTTAACGTGCTCATCCGAGGCACGGGAGTCGTAATACACCACCCCGGGGATTGAACCTGGGACCTCATGGTCTGGGAGCCGAATAGGCTACCCATAGACTACGAGGCCGTCCTAACTAATGGTAACGGAATTTCACCATATGCAGATGATTGAAAGTGTAGATTGAGAGAGAAGATATAATTTACTAATATCGCTGTTCATACCAGATTTGTAAGTTCACCGGCTACCGTATCCTCCAAACAGCCTCTCTCGAAATTGTTACGATTTGGAGGGTAGGGTGCCGCCGCATTTACCCATTAATATCTTTAGCGTTTATAGGCAATGGTAGCCTCTTTTTATCACGAGAGCTAGCTGCTTGTTTGCTATCTTATTTAAAAAAATAGTGCTTGTCATACAACAAGAACCAGCTTAGTAGTAGTGTTCAGGTTTGAAGAAAACTGACAATAGCAATTGCCGTTACTTTGGGTTTTATGTACATGCACAGTTGGCGGTCTCTTGGAATTTATATTAATATTATAAATGCGAAAGTTTGGATGTTTGGATTATCCCGGAAAAATTAGGTGAACCCTTTTGATGACTTTTATAAAGCAGTGGTATATAAATAAACATTACACACACTCAATTCATTTGACACACATTATAATATACATACCACATATGGATTATGGATACTAATATGTTTATGGCTAAAAGTCTGGGGCTCGATTTATCTAATTAAACGTCAATCGAGTCGTAGCGTGTAGGGCTCTCACACATTTTTTTAAATATTATTTCGCGTCTTAGCACGTCGTGACGTTGTATCGTGTTTATGTGTATGAGTCCCAAGCACTTCGACTTGAATGACTTTTTGTAACGTGAATTAGGGGGCTGTTGTCAAATTTAGAAGAGATTTCATTATTTAGTGGTAAGGGGTGATAGCTAGAGTTATTATATGTGTAACTTGTCTATTATCTATTTAATTGCCGTGCTTGTACTGGTCCTTATAGAACAAACAACAAGAAAAAAAGAAAAAACAGGCAGTTCGAAAACGTTACCGATTGGCCAAATCTACTTCTTTCTTAACTTCTGTATGGTAGAGTTTTGCTACATCACGCCGAATTTTAGTAACACCATTTTTACTCTATATAAATGATGGTTGTTTCTTTAAAATAGGAGAACCATATATTTAGCCAAGTCATTTTTATCGACTAACTGCTTGGTGCAGTCCGCTGTTAAATCCATAAAAAGTTTTTGGTAAATCCTGTGGAAACGACTCACTTTTTGATATAAAAATTAGCCTAATTGCTATTCCAGATAATCATTTACCTGTGTGCCAAATTTCATTCAAATTTTTTTTTTATATCATTAGATAGCAAACAAGCAGATGGATCTCCTGATGGAAAGAGTCAACCATCGCCTATAGACACCAAAGATGTTAATGGTGCGTTGCTATCTTGTGGCGAGGTCTAATGCCACATGCATAAGTTTACCGGCTACCTTACCCTCCAAACCGGAACACGACAGCGACAAGCACTGACGCTATTGCGGCAGGAATAGGCAAGGCGGTGGTACCAGACCCGGGCGAGATGATGCAGAACTCTACCACCTAGTAGCCACGATGGTAGTGACTCGATAGCCAATCGGTCGCCTTTTACGACCTGCCTGGCAGAACAAACTTTCGCATTTCTTATATGTTTTATACATAGAGGAATTCTACAGCCCGCTGCATTATAATAGTTTTTGGTGTATCCAATGGAAATAATTAATTTTTCCAGGAAAAAAAGGATGATAATTATTCTGTAAAACGATTTATTTCTAGCTGCCAACTGCCAACTACTTATTCTGATAATTTTAAATGTGTTTGCTAATATATTTGTTTTGATGTCGATAAGAGTATCCGAGAGTACCTGTACGATATGTACGATAAACGTTATTTGATTGATGGCTTGTTTTCTATGCTTTGATATAAAAAAATACACAAACGCTGCTATACCCATAAACTCTGATGTTTAAAACCAACACAACGTTGCAACCGCTGGGCGTTAATTTCAACATTAACAAGTTGTTAGGAAAAAACTGTTTATCGGACTCGTGCGAAAATTCATAAACTGTATAATTACAGACGGCTTTGAATGTGGCCTTTATTTTGGGTGTCGTAACTCAAATCAGGTATATTAAACAGTGTGTATAAACACCAACCCAGTCCGATCGTCAAAGACATTGATTATTAGCCGAATACAATCATATTTCGCCTACCGACAAACCGGTGAATCGGAATGAACATAAAACGTAGACTTTTCGGTTCATCACGATTCAACGAATTGTTTTCAGACGTTCGGTTTAACCAGCTTAGCCTGGCGTGATTATGCTTAAATCGAAATACAAGTAACAATTCAAAAACAAACAACTTTTTTAATATTTCCTTTAACACGCATCTTGGTAAACTGCGAATTACGGAAAGATGGACAAGATAAAATAACAAGAGATCCGCTCACAATGCCCATTGCATTAGCACAACAGGTCCTCGTTAAATGATACGGTGTGACATTGCTTTTTATTGTTGAGTGTGAACCGTTAGGGTACTTATTCACGACAAGCGTCACGAATTACGGTACGATCAGTCACGACTTACGACGCGATACTTACAGTTCACCTAAACCAGCAATGCGACTGCGAAGCAACAGCGTCATTTTCGCCCCATATTTCAACCAAGTTTCCTATTCATTTAGGTGAGGTCGCAAGGTTTCACAGTAAGTAGTAGTAGTAGTAGTAGTAGAAGTATTGTTCTTGCGTTGACTTGAGCTTTCTGTTTTTACTAGAGGATCCGAGAGGTAAACGGTGCTAACCTGCTTTTTGTTCTCGATAACTACTTAACTATAGTTAAGACTGGTATGTAACGCTATTGTCGAGAACTTGTAAAAATCCAGGTGACGATGCGTACGCACACACGCATCGGAGTTAAGTATATAAAACTTTGCTTATGTTACTATATTTTTATAAAACATAGAATAGCGACGAATAGACGTCTCTCCTGATGGAAAGAAACATTCGTCATGTATAGAGTGTAGACACCTAAAATATTATTAATACGTTGCTAATTCGCGTGATGGAGATGTAAAGCCACATGCGTAAGTTAGCTATCTTGCCTTCCAATACAGAAAATTACATTAACAATCACAGATTTTATTGCGGCGTAAAAGGCGTCGGTAATATTCTGGGGTAAGACATTGTAGAACCCTGCCACCTAGTTGACAGAGTGATAGTTTGGGAGAAAGGTAGATGGTCTATACAGGTCTAGATTTGGGAGAGAGTATACGGGAATACAGCATCAGAGTCTACTATGGAAATAGAGATTAAAAAATACAGATTGTAACGGACGGTCTACCGAAAACCTAAACCATAGCTTTCGACCATGATTCTGAGTTGAAAAACGTTGGAATTTTTTTTTTACCTTAATCTTGTATAACTTAATTTATTGTATTTCTACAGAGATTTCTTTAAAAAATTGTAAAATTTAAGGAAATAGACAAAATAAATCATGTATTTTGCGCCATATGCTGCGCCAAATAATCGTCTGGTTCGAAAGTTCTGCGGGTAAACAAGTCAGAGTAATGTACGGTTTATATTGCGGGCGTGAAAATATGGAAAAATCATATAACACAAATATTGCATTTCCCACAAAAATTATAATTGCTATCATGACAAGAACGGAAAAATAAATTTCTTCCCCGTGTTGGTTCCGGGTCCCCGTGTTGGTTCCGGGCTTCTTTGTAGAATAGACCAACTGCTGTTCTGCCAGGCAGGTCATAAAAGGCGACCGATTGTTTTACTGTAATAAATATATTTAAGAAATTAGATTTAAGATTTTGACAATAAATAATTCTTATTCTTATTCAAACTATAATAATATAATCGTGCGTTGAGATAACATATTGTATCGTTCAGTTTGTGTGCCGTGTAGAAACGCTTGAGTTTTACAATATTTGCTACACAAATATTCCATTATACCTCAATTCTTACGAACGAGACCACACTGAATTTTCTGGAAATAATTTTAATACGAATTTATGCCTTAACAAAAGACTGCAGAGTTCATTTTATGTTAACGGAATGTATAAATATAAAATTTTAGTAAGCCCATGAGTCACTTTCTAGGAACAGTAGAAAAACACTACAAACGTCCGGTTGTAATATTCGACGGTAGTAAAAGTTTTTTCGTTGTTGGCAGACGATATTGGTTGGATGGTGTTAACAAATAACAAGTTTATTAATTTGTTTTTCAACCGACCAACTAAATAGTAGAAGGTTTTAATTCATTGGACGATGTGGACCGATCTATACAAAGGACGAGCTTAATCTACTGTTCAGTGTTCTGTACCCTGTACGTTTCTATTGCTGTTCGTTAGTTTCGCAAAAACTCGAGAACGGCTGAACCGATTTGGCTAATTTTAGTTATGAATTAATTGTTGAAGTCCAGGGAAGGTTTAAAAGGTGAGAAAATATAGAAAAAGTAAGAGTAGTTAAAAAGGCAGAACAACGTTTGCCGGGTCAGTTAGTAAAAAATAAATTTAAAAATGCAGAATCGATACCACGTCACTAATATTATATGTAAATGCGAAAGTTTGTCTGTCTATTTCTTACGTTTTCACGGGTAAACCGCTGAACATGTAGTTGAACAATTGGGGTTAAACATAGGTTACTTTAAAAAACTCACCTCTTAAGGGAATGAAAAGGGGGATGAAAGTTTTTGGTGAAAGTTAGCGCGCCACAAATGTAGCTATAATACCTACATCGAGATAAATATTCACGGGACAAATTACACTTACTGATCTAACCCCAAAGTAAGCAAATTATTTGCTTGTGTTATGGGAGTTAGTGAACGATATTAATACATAGAAATCCATATATAAATAATGGGATAAACACCCAAACCCGGAAATACAAAAATTTATGCTCATCACACAAATGTCTGTCCCCATCGATGATCGAACTAACGAACGAAGAAAAATAATACAAGATTAGATATTTCCGATTTGAATGTTTTCTTCAATTCACGGCTAAAGTCTTGTACAAGTTTTTCGGTGTTAGTGGTTTAAATATTAGTCATTGAAGTGGTACCGATTTCTTCTTCATCATCATCCAGCGTTAGAAATTATGATCTACGAGATGCATTCTTCACACATTCTTTACAACTCCATACCATTCCGGTAGAGTTTCGTAAGGCGTTGAGTTGTTTGTTTGAAAGTTTGGAGCATGTTGGGTCAGCGTGAACACAGCCGTCGCATCTGTTGCATTCTAGGCCAGGTACTTTCTTGGTAATGTTCATAATTGCGTAGTCAGGGTCGCTAACCACTCGACCAATGGGGCGGTAAACATTATCTATACATATACTAAAATCGTAGGAAAGTCAATGTATGTCC
This sequence comes from Apodemia mormo, assembly GCA_036924255.1. Taxonomy (NCBI): domain Eukaryota; kingdom Metazoa; phylum Arthropoda; class Insecta; order Lepidoptera; family Riodinidae; genus Apodemia; species Apodemia mormo. Next base: position 32,059,180 of record JAUPFN010000019.1, read on the forward strand.
GGGGTAAACTCAAAAAGTACGGCATGGATTTACTTCAAATTTTGCAAAAATATTACTAATAGGTCGGGTCAACATATAGCCTACATGTTATCACGCTATGACCTACGGGGGAGGAGCTGTGAAGAGTAAACGAAGCCCGCGCGGACGAAGTCGTGGGCAACAGCTAATATATTATATCATAACAAGCTAGCACACACGTGAGCCAAACTTAAATATATATTTTGCCCAGATTTGGCCTGCGGTCAAATTATACAATAATGTCTCAAAATATACCGAGATATACATATATTATGTCGACATATTTCGGTGCGTGTGCGGTCACTCATAATTTATATAGAAAATACATCATAATATGCCATGCTATGATTTATCTATCTATATTTATAAAAATCTATTGCTGTTCGTTAGTCTCGCTAAAACTCGAGAACGGCTGGACCGATTTGCTAATTTTGATTTTAAAATATTCATGGAGGTTAAGCTTAGGTTTAAAAGGTGAAAAAAGGTAGACACAAAGTTGGTAGATCAACGTTTGCCGGTTCAGCTAGTATTAATATATATTTTAGCTACGTCTGTGGCGGCCTTAAATTGAAATCATGGTGCTCCTGTCGCGTGCGAAGCTGCGCGGGCCACCTAGTTAAATAATAATTCTGCCCATTTATTATATGCAACGTGGGAACTAGGAATATCTCTAATGTGACCATTGACCATACGTCCTTTTTAAGGGCTCCGTCCCGTTGTAAGCTATTTTGTTGGGACTGTTAGGTACTTTTATTTCAATGCATTGATTACTTTATTTACCTCTATATAATGGAATTTTATCAAGTGCTGACGATGGAAAGTGCAAAATATACTTTGTATTGTCTGTTCAGGTTCTGTCAACATAATTCAGGGACGAAAAAGTACTTCCTCTCCGAATAATATAAACTAACGATCGCCCTGTGGTCGAAATTCGACCATACACTAAGCACTAAAATCTATCTAGCTATGTTTTTGCTCTTCTCCGCAATGTAAACTTCAACGTTGCCAAATTTCACACTCCATCGTTAGCGTTATAGTTGTTAAAAATGGATTGAAAATTTTTGCTTCACGTATTCACACATGTAATGATTTAACTTGTTTGTAATGGTTTTATTCATCAAAAGAATGTTTCAATTGTGTTATATTAGAATAAGTGACAAAATATGGCAACACTAGGCGTCATCTTCCTATTGGTTAAAGTTGTAAAAGCTAAACGGCGGGACAGAACGCGGCAAAATGGCGCGTAGTGGGGCTTACGATATGAGAGACCTCATTTTTAGCGACAGACGGTTCTGAGCCATGAGCTCGACAACTTGTGAACACTCAAGTCTATAATTGTAATGTTAAAATAGTCTGCAAGAAGTACATTAAAGAAATATCAAGCTTGTATTATATTTTATTCACGAAAAATCAGACGTGGAAGTAACCTGTGTGCCCACAAGTCTTCAAAGGTAATCCAGCACTTATATACAATAATGTATTATGTATTATAAATATATTACGGGAGTAGATTATTAAAAAGCATATTAAAATGTGCGATAGCATAAATAAAAATTCAAAATTGTACATTTTTCATATTAATAAATCAGGGTTACATGTGATGATAAATACAAGTACTTTGAGCCTGTTTTGCCGAATAAATGGCGTGCAAAAAGAAAAAATATATATTTATTTTTATATAAAATTACAAATTACGTTTAAATACTTTTAAAATCAATAAAACTCAAAAAAAAAGAAGTCGGAATAGATTTAAAAATTAATGTCAAATGAGAATTGAAATAAATTAGATTAGAATTAGAAATTGTTATTTTAAAAGAACATGCGCTATAGTAATTGTGATTACATCAAAATAATAAATATACTCCTATGTCTATCCTTTACATCTTTAACACGTGGTCGGGGCTACTCTCCGATCGTGTTATTCCTGTACCTATCCTGTACCTAACACGTGGTCGGGGCTACTCTCCGATCGTGTTATTCCTGTACCCATCCTGTACCTAACACGTGGTCGGGGCTACTCTCTGATCGTGTTATCCCTGTACCCATCCTGTACCTTAACACGTGGTCGGGGCTACTCTCCGATCGTGTTATTCCTGTACCCATCCTGTACCTTACCACGTGGTCGGGGCTACTCTCCGATCGTGTTATTCCTGTACCCATCCTGTACCTAACACGTGGTCGGGGCTACTCTCCGATCGTGTTATTCCTGTACCCATCCTGTACCTAACACGTGGTCGGGGCTACTCTCCGATCGTGTTATTCCTGTACCCATCCTGTGTTTAACACGTGGTCGGGGCTACTCTCCGATCGTGTTATTCCTATATCCATTTTATACACCCTTAACATGATTAATTAATTTATGCCCAAAGATAGCATTTGAGTTCATTTGTTACAATTAATCAAATCTTCAAAAAAAAAAAAATGATAGTAAAAATTTAAAATAATTTACATGCCACTTCTAGCTACAAACAATACATGATCGTAGCCGCAGTATCATCCGATGGAATGTAATAGTATTTTGTTAAAACTACCCACATGTTTGATAAGTATTTCTGAGAACAGAGTTACGGCTTAAAAATTAATATTAATAGCAAACTCAAAGTACATACAAAAGCATTTCGAGCGTTCGAAAATTACATAACTTCAATTGTCTTAATAATATAGTTGTGTCCTGCTATACGTGAAATAGTATGCTCGATGAAATAAGTTATTTCAATTTTACAGTGTAAAGTAAAATATATTTGTGTGTTCTATACCAAAGCATAGATTTTTGAGCAGCTTAAAAAAAAAAAATTAGAGTATTTCAGTTTTTGCGCAGTCCTATATTTTCAAAACGATCGTCGATTTTGATCTTTTGAATAGCACTCGACTCAATTATTTGAGTTCTAAAACCTTTTATTAACTTCAAAATTGATTGAATGGAAACCAACGAAATGTCAGTCATGTATTAATTTTTAACAAAAAAAAATATATCGTTGATAAATTCCAAACGAATTGAGCAAAGAAAATGAGTAAATCCTATTTACGTTATTTGACTCAGTTTTTGAGATCAATTTGAAATCAATCTGTTTACTAGTAATTGTAAACAATCTAATATTTGAAAAGCTATAACTTTACACAACTTGATTCGGTTTTTATTTTGGTAGGGCAACTGCATCCGTTTTTAAATATTTTAATATTGTAGACATCGCAGAACATTATATATATTCAACTTTTATTCAAAGAAATTTACTCCTATTGGAGACAAACATTGATTATAGCGCCAATCATTAATTTGTGGCGGTAATGGAAAACAAACTAGATGTTTCACTAAACGTGGATAAATATATAATTATATTACAAATAAGCCATGTAGGTGTGCTTGTTTATAGAAAGAGCCGAAACCATGTAGGTGTGTTTCGAGAAAACTGAAAATAAGCCATGTAGGTGTGCTTGTTTAAAGAAAGAGCCGAAACCATGTAGGTGTGTTTCGAGAAAATTGAAAATAAGCCATGTAGGTGTGCTTGTTTAAAGAAAGAGCCGAAACCATGTAGGTGTGTTTCGAGAAAATTGAAAATAAGCCATGTAGGTGTGCTTGTTTAGAGAAAGAGCCGAAACCATGTAGGTGTGTTTCGAGAAAACTGAAAATAAGCCATGTAGGTGTGCTTGTTTAGAGAAAGAGCCGAAACCATGTAGGTGTGTTTCGAGAAAACTGAAAATAAGCCATGTAGGTGTGCTTGTTTAGAGAAAGAGCCGAAACCATGTAGGTGTGTTTCGAGAAAATTGAAAATAAGCCATGTAGGTGTGCTTGTTTAGAGAAAGAGCCGAAACCATGTAGGTGTGTTTCGAGAAAACTGAAAATAAGCCATGTAGGTGTGCTTGTTTAGAGAAAGAGCCGAAACCATGTAGGTGTGTTTCGAGAAAATTGAAAATAAGCCATGTAGGTGTGCTTGTTTAGAGAAAGAGCCGAAACCATGTAGGTGTGTTTCGAGAAAATTGAAAATAAGCCATGTAGGTGTGCTTGTTTAGAGAAAGAGCCGAAACCATGTAGGTGTGTTTCGAGAAAATTGAAAATAAGCCATGTAGGTGTGCTTGTTTAGAGAAAGAGCCGAAACCATGTAGGTGTGTTTCGAGAAAACTGAAAATAAGCCATGTAGGTGTGCTTGTTTAGAGAAAGAGCCGAAACCATGTAGGTGTGTTTCGAGAGATTACAAATGAAATATTTGGGTGGGCTTAGTTTGGCGAACTAACTGAAACCATTCGCAAGGCGTGCACCGTAGATGAGGAGACAAAATTAGAATGATGTAAAGCAATAGATAGTCCGTATGATCAGCTCGAAGATTTCATTTATGCGTACTAGAGAGAAATTTGAATTTAAGTGTGGCGGTAAGCGATTTAAAAGTAATGTACCATGTACGAAAGATCCTATGTTCACGGCGTTCAACAAACGTCAGCCACTAAAAATGATTACAGCAAAATGAGATACGCTCAAACTTACATAAACAGAAGGATTGGGTAATGTGATTTTTCATGGACATTAAATCGAAACTTTATAATTGACTAGCTGTTGCCAACGACTTCGTCCGCGCGGACTTCGTTTAATCCGCACAGCTCATCCCTATAGGTGATAGCGTGATAAAATGTTGCCTATATGTTGACCAGACCTATTAGTAATATTCATGAAAAATTTGGAGTAAATCCATGCAGTACTTTTTGAGTTTACCCCGGCCATACATACAGACAAACAGACATACAGACAAACAGACAAAAATTCTAAAAACTATATTTTTGGCTTCGATATCGATTGTAGATCACGCCCCAAGTATTCTTTTAAAAAAATATTCAATGTACAGTTTTGCCTTCCTACGATTTTATGTTTTTTATATTTTATTATATTTGGTACCGCATATCAAAAAATATATATTTTATGAAATTATATATTGATGGATTCTTTCAGATAAACCCGACGAGCTTTATTCGAAAACCATTCAATACGCAATTGGCGTAAGATTTGGAATCGTAGATTAATACTAATGTATCTCTGATAATATAGCAATTTTAGGTTATCGGCGCACCCACTCTGCTGTCGCGTCATTTTTTCTCGTTGCAAGATTCAGTAAATATTTGACAATATAGTGTTTAGTCAATATATAGGTAGTTCTAGATGTACAGTTTCAATATCTATACATTTTGTATCGCCTACTCCTAGTAAACATAGTATAAGGCGAATTGACTGATAAGAAGCCTCAAAGTTTTGGTTGTATAGTTCATTATGACAATATCTGATCTTATAGGAAAATGCATTATTCTTAACTACAGTCATTCCAATTACATATACACATACTTAAAGGCCGTCCACGCGGACATATTCAGAGCTGCAAACACAACACACACGTACATAGACAAGAGGATTTAATAAAGAGTTTGTACTGTTATCAATATTAAATTTCAGCAATGGCGGATCCTTCGGCGTCTGAATATAAAGCGCCGTTATCTCTTCCTGGAAGTTAGATCCAGAAAGCTGTAGAACTGATGTCGTCGTTGCAATCACCGAGACAAAGTCGAAACAGATCGCAGGCGGAAGTCCCAAAAGAACCTTATCTATCGGAGTAATCGTGGGAAATGTAAGAAAATCGACACCAATAATATCGAGTGTAAAATGAAGATTCGAAGACGTAGTTATTATTTATTCGCGGGAAATGCTAGAATTATGTCAAATTACACTAGTTGACCAGCCAATTAATCTCGATTGTTACTCAATGTATGAAATAAAATGTTTTCAATAATATGACGTAATTTCACATTGGATTATGTTTAGTTAAATTCATGATTTTTTTTTGAGAATTATCAGTTGTCACTCTTTGTAGGACTAAGTATTAATTTCGATTGAAATTTCATGTTCCTGTAGTATTTATAAATACTAGATTTAATATTATATGTAGTATGCGTATTATAGGTAGATTTATTGTAATAGTAAAATCACACGTTCAGGTACTTGGGAGTAAAATCAGAAATTATTAAACGATAATTTATTTCTGAGGTTGACTTAAGGGTACGATGTAGACCATTTATGACTGGTACTAACAACCTAATTAACATTACTGTCAATGTTAATATATATCACAGACCACATAATACTAATAGACGTGGCGTTAGGCATTGAACGTGTAGTCGTACATATGAGCGAATGCTCATATCAATGTCAAAAGTGTGGCAAATTATATAGGCAAATTGACACTAATTGTAATTAGGTTTTTATTGTTGACGTACTGTTGTATACATTCTCGTATTTATGTCGGTTCAAAATTTAGCTACGATTGACGTCTAACAAATGTCTTAAGAAGGCGCCTCCTATTTTATTATATATTATACTAGCGGCCTGTTACATGCTTCGCGACGTATCATCATTTATTGAATTCATTTGTTACAAAAAAAAAGTGATAAATGAAGAACCGCTGTACCGATTTTGTGCAAACTTCACATAAACCATCTACTAAACAGTCCGAACAAAGCCTAAACATTTGGTTTGGATAGGTGAGCCCGTTCTTGAGTTATAAAATTACAACGAAAAATGGCATTGATTTTTATAAATATATATAGATTAACTTATGTTGACATGTAAGGCAGATATTGTGGCACTTATTTCTCTCTATGTAACATATGTTTATTAAATCTGTATTGTAATTTGTGCACCCTAATCTGCTAGCAATGAATATTGCCACTCGTTGTCTGGAAGAATCACTCTTTAGCAATAAGACCTTCTATTTGTGCGCTTATTTTAAGTGTTATGTAAATGCTACTTGATTATGGTGTACATAAAGCATTAAATTATTAAATTAAATAAATATTAGTGAACAATGTTACTTAGAACTTTAAATGAAATAATTAGTCAAATGAAAAATAATTTACAAATCAACATGAAGAAAAGGCAAAATTATTACAATTGAAATTTATTATAAATATGATAATCCTATAGAAGTATAATACAGATGATCAAAGAAATAACAAATCGGCAATATTTGTAACACTTAAGACTAAATTGTATTTGCTCTCCGTAAAATTAGATATAAATATATAAGGAAACGGCAATAACATGCTGTGGGTATGTTTCATTAGTATTTTCTTATGGACTGCTTATATGAGGTGACTCTGGGTTTGATGGGTAAATGCTTTTACAGCACAAAAGAATGAGTAAGGGCTATATGTAACATTAAACATCACACAAAAACAAACTTTAAGCCTATTTTTAAATCTGTGCCATAGTATACAACTGTGCCATCTGTGCCATAGACTACAACATAGTCATGGTACAAAAAAAAAAAGTTTTTTTTTATATGTATGTACATTATTTCTTTTATCAATTACCAAGTATAATGAAATAGCTAACTATAAACCGGTATAAAATACAAATGCATATATGGCTAATTTCTCATTCTCTGTAAAAGAATACCTATTTAAATTGTAAAAATGTCAATATCTAGTCAGATGTCAAGATAATAGTTAGTGGAAATGTAAGTATATGTATATATAGTGTCGTTAGTTACTTGTTAGACTTGCGTTATAAGGAAATTAATAATTAGATTAAATAATATATAAATAATTTAATATTATATAATTAAATGTAAATTAATATTTAAATAAATAATTACCTGAGGTAAAACAAATTTTTATGAGATGTTTAACAATGTAATGTAGGATTTAGTAGTAAGAAACTAAAATTGGTACACTTTAGGTTAGAATGAGTAAAACCATATAATGTAATTGACTTTCAGAAAAAAATATATAATTAGGTATATGGAGTAAAATTGGCCAAACATTTGTAAATTAATCTTATATAATTTATAGATTTTTAGAATATTAATTTTATTGATGCAATGAGATAGGTGTAAAAAAATATGTAGAATACAAAGTGTATAGTTTATAATTAGTAAAATTTCATTCAAATCCGTTCTCTTCAATCAAATCCGTAGTCTTGGCGTGATTGAGTAATAAACATTCATACATCCAAACTTTCGCATTTATAATATTAAAATAGATGCAGATTACAAGCTGAAGTGAAGTTTTGTTTATATTTACGTTTACTATAACAAATATAATATATATGGAGTAAAATTGACCAAACATTTGTAAATTAATCTTATATAATTTATAGATTTTTAGAATATTAATTTTATCGATGCAATGAGTTATGTGTAAAAAAATATGTAGAATACAAAGTGTATAGTTTATAATTAGTAAAATTTCATTCAAATCCGTTCTCTTCAATCAAATCCGTAGTCTTGGCGTGATTGAGTAATAAACATTCATACATCCAAACTTTCGCATTTATAATATTAAAATAGATGCAGATTACAAGCTGAAGTGAAGTTTTGTTTATATTTACGTTTACTATAACAAATATAATATATTACAACTTAAATAAAACTAAAATAATGTTTTGTTTAAAATTATATTCACTATGGATCAACAGAATATATATCAACTTAAAGTAATACGCTTAATAAAGTATGTAACACCAAAGTAAAATAAAGTATTAGGTATAAATTTTATAAATGTTATATGACTTATAATATAAATTAAAATAAAATTATGTAGCAAAACTGCTTACTTTTTGCTTCATAGAAGATATAAATAACACTGTATTATTACTTGTTTTTAAATAATTATGATTATGATTAGTAAGTTATTGAATGTTAGGATTGTGTACAAGCAAATTTTTTTTCCTAGTAAAAAAAAATATATTTGTGTCGACTTATAGTATGGGCGAAGGTAATGATTTAACTAGTTGTACTTTTGCATCTTCAGTATTTCCTAATTGATGCCCTAAGGATTTACGGAAAAGTTAATTTTAGAATTGAGTAGTGTGCCGGGAGTCACACTTTGCCGGATGGCCGAATGTAATGATTTAACTTGTTTGTAATGGTTTTATTCATCAAAAGAATGTTTCAATTGTGTTATATTAGAATAAGTGACAAAATATGGCAACACTAGGCGTCATCTTCCTATTGGTTAAAGTTGTAAAAGCTAAACGGCGGGACAGAACGCGGCAAGATGGCGCGTAGTGGGGCTTACGATATGAGAGACCTCATTTTTAGCGACAGACGGTTCTGAGCCATGAGCTCGACAACTTGTGAACACTCAAGTCTATAATTGTAATGTTAAAATAGTCTGCAAGAAGTACATTAAAGAAATATCAAGCTTGTATTATATTTTATTCACGAAACACAGAACTAAATATCAGGGACTAAAACGGAAATATACGGAAAAAATTAGGAACTAAATATTGAATTGAAAGTGCTATTTAATTATTATTGTAAAATTATTACAAGATAATATAAATTTTTTTGATGAAAGATAATAAAAATTTGTTTAAAAATATCCCACTAAATTCATGAATTGGATGCGCCGAGTCTTGTAAATGAACTCTGTAATACTGGCAATGTATTATTTTACATTTACCTATTCCTACGATAGTAACTATTATGTACTCCTTATCTGTCGCTTTAAGTACCTTTTTTCCCGATCACTTTTAATTTGGTTGAATGCACTAAACTATTTTAGCTCGAATCTTGTATAAATGAAGTTACCTATATCCATGCGTTTTGTTTCTTGTGTCGAATAGAAATGATTGTTTTTCACTATTTTTTTAATTACATAAGTCGAACATATTATCGATTCTAAACAGCCTCCTAAATTTGGTCGGACTTTTATAAGTAACCCTGTATATAGATAGTAAAAGTTGTCAGTCCTAAAAAATTATTCATGACATACAAGTTTTGGTGAAAATTTCACCTAACTTGATATTTGGCCATCTCTACCCACGCAACGCAATAAAACCCCCACAGGTACAAATAATGTTCAATACTTTTAGTAAAATTAATGTAACTTAACCTTCACATTTTATTGCTGGTTGCTTACGAAGGTCACAACTTGTCCCGTTTTAAGGTAAAAATTAAATGGTCAAATTAGATATGTCGCGCACGACTCACATGACAAGATCGATGTCAGCAACATCTCGTTTATCTCAATTATAGTTACTCGGGGATCTAACTGATTGTTTTTATTTGAAGACACACCTATATTACACACCGCCCCGTTGGTCGAGTGGTTAGCGATCCTGACTACGCAATCAACGAGGCTCGGGTTCGATCCCCGACGGGGACAAGCATTTGTGTGATGAACATAAATGTTTGTATTTCCGGGTTTGGGTGTTTATTAAATATATTCTGGTATTTATATATGTATTTCTATGTATTAGTATCGTTGACTAACACCCGTAACACAAGCAAATAATTTGCTTACTTTGGGGTTAGATCAGTAAGTGTAATTTGTCACTGAATATTTATTATTTATTATTATTATTATTATTTTATTCTGTTTTTCAACCGGCTTCTCGAAAGGAGGGGGTTATCAATTCGGCTATATGTTTTTTAGGTTTGTTACGTCAGAATTCGGTCATTTATGAACCGATTTTAAAAATATTTTTTTATTAAAGAGGGCATATTCCCCGTGTGGTTATGTGGTTATGTCTTAACTAAGTGATAAATTAGATAAAATAACAATGTTTAAAAACGTCTAATCCATACTATCACATTCATACTTTATCTTTACCACAGACTATATCTCCACCAATATTATAAATGCTAATATGAGTAAAATGTTAAGGCGTGAAAGCGTAATAGACAGACATACCTAGCTGACGCGAGCAGCTTCGCCCGTGAGTAGATTGACATGCTATCGATATAGTTTACAAAGTTTTATCTCATATTTCAGCTCCTAAGGGATAGATTTTTAAAAAAACAATGGCCTATGTTTGATCTTCCGGATCAAACGGATCTTCAACAATTTCCAAGACTAATTTCATCAAAATCAATTAGGTGGTTTAGCCGTGAAAGCTTAACTACAAACAAACCTTATCATTTATAATTTTACTAGCTATTATTTGCGACTTCGTTCTGTTCTATAATCCTTATTTCTACGATATACACAATCACTGATTCAATAATTATTTTTACGCCGTGCATTTCCAACGCACCGGCAGTCAGTACTTGAACTAGTCAAATCCCAACTCAGCAACGGACCTGGTTTCTGCCCGCTGCGCCGGCTGGCTTTCTATGAGAGACACTAGGGAGAGTACCTAATCACCGCGTCGTAACTCGTAACCCCTCTAACCGCGTGCACAAATAGTAGTGCGATGTGAAAGCTTAGTAAAAGTCGTAACTTATAACAAGTAAAGACGATAAAGTAGATGTCTAGTAATTAATTTTTTTAACTACAACGCGGGACACTCGTTCGCGTGACCCAAAACCATTACTTCCTTTTGCAAGTCAGCTAAAAATTAGTCTGAATTACTCCTCGACAGTGTATTTTTCAAATAGCAAAAATTTTTTCCGTCCAATATGTTTTGAGATTATTTCTTACAAACATACAAAAATACGAATGCTTTCTCTTTGCAACATTAGTATAAATTATACGAAAGGATAGAATGGATCGGAGGTGCCAAGTCGGCGGTTTGTCGGCCAGGCGGATTTTCCTCCGTTGTGCAACGGATACTTTGTGTACGTGAGCAAACGCACGAGTTACTACATTACCTAGTTAAAATAAATAAATAATACACCACGCCCATGTCTCCAAGTATAGCGTTTGTAAGATATACGTAAATTCGTTATATTTGGTTGAAAAGCACTTGAACTATTTCCCGCCAACCGTTTCTGATTTACAGCATCTTCAGGGCCATAAAGATGGTTATGTAAATTCAATAAAGAATGTTTTGTGAAACAGGCGTAACTCGATATTGCTTTAATAATTATAATAATAAAATAAGAATGAAGTTTTACGAAGCTCAAATTCAGTGTATTATATTGAAGAAAATTGTACATATTTCAAAATTTAGAATCTGCTTGATTTGGGAATCACTGGCAATGTGTGATAATTTGTTAATTTTTTATCATACGAAAGATTACGGAATTTTAAAATGTCTTGTACTATGCGTTCCATATGCCTAATGAACTTTTTTTTTCATTGTTTTTGTTTTTGTGATTGTGTATAATAAAGAATTAAATAAATAAGTTAGTATGGAAGTAGGTTATAAACGCACGTGTCCGCGTTACGTAAACACGCGGAAATTATCGCCGTGGATAATGTAAATGTTGGACAATAGCAGCGGCGGTTATCACACCACACAAGGCAACTTGCTCGGATAACTGGAATACGCAGGTGGTGGGAACTGTTCGCGGATAGGCATATAACGTTTTTTATACAACTTTGTGATTTGCAATAATATCGATAATATTATAAACGATCAAGATATTGATAGAAATCAATCAATTACAAGTCGGAATCGAACTCGTAGGTTCCGTACCACGGAGCGATATTGAGTTAATTGTATGGGGACCTCCATTGGGATCTTCTATTTTAACATACTTTTTGCGAAAATTACAGGTTTTAAACCTGCCATAACCTATTTTCGTTCAAGGCATAGAATTCTGTGACAGAATGACAGCGGAGGCATATTAGTATAGTTCCATTTGTCATTCTTTGGCTACGGAACCTAGCTACGCTACGCGAGCTGCATTAAAAAGTTTTTTGTTAATTACGGGCACAATGTATTGTTCTGAGATAAAGATCTTATGTCCTCTACTACTGTTCGCGGTCTAGGGGTAGCCTATTTAGCTCAGATCATGAGGTCCCGGCTTCGATCCTCAGATTGGGCGAAGGTTTTATTCAGGTATTTTCGAGGTTTTTCGCGAAAATCTAAAATATCAGTAGCAGCTCGGAGTCTGGTGGAGTTGTGTATTACCCAGTGGCGTAACTATACCATCTGGGGCCCGTGGCAAATTCTTTTGATGGGGCCCTATAAGTAAAAATCGTCACGTTGTACTCAGTTTAATTTTAATAAACTTTGAGATTTTCAGCGTACTCTATTACACGTATAATATAATAATAAACGTCCGCTTTACTTTGCCTGCCCTGCAAGAGAACCGGGCGTGGTGATACTTTTTTATGTCCTCTACCAGGTTGTAATTTTATCCTGTGTACCAAATTGTATCCTAATTAATACGGTAAATTTCGCGTTATTACCTCGTATAACCAATATTTCGTCTTTTACGAATTACTTGGGTCATGGCAGATGGCAGACATGCAGACATGGCCGAGCATACAATGGCAGAGGGTCTTTTGTTCAAAGGAGGTCCGGACCTACACAGGCAAAGCAATACATCGCCGAAATCGATGGGTTTGACTGTTATGAATTATAGAGAAGGCAAGACAAGCCTGTCTGGATACTAATAGCACTCAATTCTCACTGTCTTCTTCGTAGGGATTTGGCATGAAAGAAGTTTTACGAAGTTCCGACGTTGAGTGGTAAGAATAAAGTGTATGTATTTTTACACGCTTTTTATTAGCTTCACCTGTATGTTTGTATGTTTGTATGTTTGTTTGTAACCGACTTCTTTGGGTGCGATTTTGACCCACTTTAAACGGCCAGATTTCGTTCAAACTTTGTAGATTTATCGAGGACCGATGACAATACACTAATTTGATAAAATTATTCCATTTTTAACCGACTTCAAAAAAAGGAGGAGGTTCTCAATTCGGCTGGTATATTTTTTTTATGTATGTACACCGATTTCTCCGAGGTTTTTGAACCGAATTACGTGATTCTTTTTTTTTTGATGCGCAATAGTTTCGAATTGGTCCCATAAAAATTTGATTCAGGTAGGCCCAGTAGTTTTTGTTTTATGAGCATTTTTTTTATTTATTTTGTACCTATCTCGATGTCTGAAATCAAATCTCGCAAGTAAATTTGATCGACTTCCCGGTTACCGATTGAGCTGAAATTTTGTATACGTATGTTAATTGAATGACAATGAAACCTTATTATGACATGCAGCTGATCTGATGAATCTGAATCGGAAGGTGACCACAGGAACTTAATAATTAAATGATTAAAAATCGGTTAATAACAAGACTATTGGAAGTTTGGACTCATTTGATTCATGTTGACGAGCACTTTGGTGCTTGGTGCTAACTAGGATCCTGCAGGGTTCGATGATGAAGCAAGAAGGTGACCATAGGAGCTCAGCAATTAAATAACACAACTCTATCGAGTTTGGGCTCGTTTGATTCGTGTTGACGAGCACTTTGGTGCTTGGTGCTAACTAGGATCCTGCAGGGTTCGATGATGAAGCCAGAAGGTGACCATAGGAGCTCAGCAATTAAATAACACAACTCTATCGAGTTTGGGCTCGTTTGATTCGTGTTGACGAGCGCTTTGGTGCGGGTGGAAACTAGTTATAAAAGGAACTACTCTTAACAAAAGTCTTTGTTCTACGTCTGTCAAGTCGGTCAGTTCAAGAGGTAAAGATATAACTTCCATGTTGTTCCAGTAGGCCTGAGAAGGAACTTGTCTTTTTTTATGGTAGTCGAGCAAAAAAAAATCAAAACGTGCTTTAACTAATGACGTCTGTTGTTTTGGATATAATAATTTCTTACAGATTGTACATGGTACTTCAGCATATTGATTTATGGTGGTTATAAAATTACGCTCAGTAATTGAACGAAGTCTTTGTGACGTCTGACGCGCTACCGCTAGGCGGTTCTCACGTGGCTGAGCAGACTCGATTGCTGTACGGTTTCGTATCACTACTAATCCACGAGCTCTCTGCTCGGCGACTCCTTAGCTATACGCTCCTCAATGAGACCAATTCTATGAGCCTTCTGCTCGACAGACTCGTTCGCTAGTAGTTCTCTCGCTAGTCGCTAGTTCGCTAGTTCGCTCAATAATGAGATCAACTCTAATAGCTCTCTGCTCAAAAGACTCATTCGCTAGACGCCCTTGGATCTTACCGAGTCTACTTCTACCAAGGCTGGGCCAAAGCGGGTTTACAAGCATGGGCCAGAGATAGACAGCATTGCGCCAAGCATGGCCCATATCTGGCCCCGTCGTATTGTCCTGTATGGGAGTACGACAGGAACGCCTTGCACACTTACACACACACACACACACCACACACACTCACACATATGTCTATAAGCGTGTAAGTAGTTCCGTGCTTCTACCGCGGCACTCGACTAGGTATGCGCATTAGAGTTTGCAACAGTGTCTGCGCATATAACTTAGATTTCACGAGCCACGAAGAGTCCGCCACCGTCTCTGTGACTGAGTTTAATTGACTGAGTAAAAAAACAAAAAAAAAACAAAATAAATGTACATAATATTTATAGATATAGATATATCACCATCCATGTTAACTTTACATGGATATATATAGATATACAGTCTTGTAGTTTACGTTTTTTATTAATTGTAATTAAACGACACTGAATTTATTAGCCGTTCGCATTCGATGATCTACAATTGCCGATTAGAATTAAAAAAAATAACTCAAATAATTGATTTTTTCATAAGTTACAGTGTTTCCGGAGTTTCATACATGACGGACAGGAAATTTTTTGACCTATTTTCATATTTTTTTCCGTTTGTATTGCACTAAATTAATTTTTAGCAAGTATAGAATTAATCTCCGTTAAATTATCTCGACAATAGTATGCAAAATATCTTGGTTCCTTTAACTAACAAGGCTATAATATTAAAAATAGTTGCCAAAATAAGGCGAAAAAAATTTCCGAAGGTTCGATCGTAAAGCACTCTCTGATGCTTCGCATCATGAGTCGTGCAATAGTTTAAAATTAAAAAAACAAGCTATTATAAATAAACCAAACTAAAAAGTAGAAAATAAATAATAGTTTAAAAAACTAAAAAACACGCTTTTTATAGAAAACCGAACTAAAAAATATAAAATAAATTTTAATAAATTTAAATTAAGAATAGTGTTAAAAATTTCAATAATTATACATTAATAATAGTGTGAATAAAAAAAATAATTTTATTTAAAAAAAAAGCGTGGGGTGCTTTTTAAGATATTACCGAAATGATAATCACTCTACTCATATGTGTCAATAAAATATTTATAACTATTGACACCATGCACCCCACGCTTTTTTTTAAATAAAATTATTTTTTTTTATTCACACTATTATTAATTTATAATTATTGAAATTTTTAACACTATTCTTAATTTAAATTTATTTTATATTTTTTAGTTCGGTTTTCTATAAAAAGCGTGTTTTTTAGTTTTTTAAACTATTATTTATTTAATTCAATTTAAAGAACCATGCATGAAAAACACTCAATTCCTCGTACTAACACTAAAAGCAATTAGTTATCGCGGAAGTTTGAATGTGTGGGCGGGTATTGTGCTTCGTGTTAGCGAAACTCAAGGATTTTCTCACATTAAAAATTAGACGCAGATTTTAATAAACCACAATTGTTTACAATTTAAATATTATCTCGGGAGCTACAAAGAGCTGTAGACCGTGAACTGTTGATTCTGCCTACAATAACATTTAACTTTAACTATCATTGTTAAGGCGAGGTATTTCGACGCGCGTCAATTGTGAATAGAAAATGGGTGGCGCGGTATGTTCTGAAACCACTGGGAAACGTGTTAATTTTCGGATAAATAAATACAGGACATCAGCTGAAAACTAAAATTTAGCACATTCTTTTTTGTATTTACAACTAAATATCACCATATAAAAATCATGTGGAACATTAGAAATATTATTAACAAATTATTTGTTATAGAGATTTTTTTAGCCTGTTTTCGGAATTTTATATGATCGGGTAAAGTACATTCTATCATGTAATTAGTTAGCACATTTTTTATATAATATCTCCAGGTATATCGTATAATTTTTGTAAAATTGTTATTTAACAATAAATACAAATAAACGTGATTAAGCAAACCAGTTTTTTCCCGTTTGTCGCGATGCCTCGCCTTAAATACAAGCTGCTCGCCTCGACTTTGCACGGGTGGTGTGCTTTACATATTATTATCTACCGTTTACACCACGACCATTGTATAAATAGAATTACAATTAAGTTATACCATTTTTCCTCATTGTAATACAAGTATGTTGAAGATCGGTACACTACATGAATACAAAAAACTTTATTCCGTCAATTACAAATATAAATTTCAAAATATCGATTTTTATAATTCCGAATGGTTTCAAATTCCTAATATAACAACTAAGATTTAGGTATCATTCATCTCAATTTAAATATTCCTAACGTTTATAATTACTACTCTCAAAATACCGTGTTTCGCCAGATCGAATAATAAAAAGTCCGACATAATGATAATTCAAAACATAAAAAATACGAAATACGATTATTGAAGCACCGATTAATTAGAATTCCGATATAAGCAATAGAAGGAATCTGGCGCTAGACGGCCACTACCGCTGCACGCTCGCTTTGCTCGCTTGCCTTCGCGCGGTGCTCAGTGTTCTAATCCAACTTAACCCAAATGGTTTAATAATAAGGGGATCTGGCGCTCGGCGTCACTCGTTCGCCTTCACGCAACTATTCTGAGACTCGAATTTGGTTGTTGCAGATTTACCGAGTTTAAATTATCAAGAGGAAGATCAACAAACACCCCGTGTTTGCCCCCTTTGAAAAATAGACCATCTGCGCTTCTGCCAGGCAGTTCATAAGAGACGAATTGGCTGTCTGAGTCACTACCATCGTGGCTACTAGGTTGTAGAGTTATGCATTGTCTCGTCCGGGCTAGTACCACCGTCTGCCATATTCCACTCGTAATAGCGTCAGTGCTCGTATTTGTCGTAATCCGGTTTGATTTAGGGAGCAAAGAAACCGATAAACTTATGTATGCGGCATTAAGATTCCGCCACAAAGATTTTTTTTTAATTATATGATAGCAAACAAGCAGATGGGTCTGCTAATGGGAAGAGTCAATCATCGCTTATAGACACCAAAGGTGTTAATGATGCGTTGCTATCTTGTGGCGAGGTCTAATGCCACATGCATAAGTTTACCGACTACCTTAGCCCCCAAACCGGTACACGGCAATGACATGCACTGACGCCAATACGGCAGGAATAGTTAAGGCGATGTTACCAGACCCGGGCGAGACAATGCAGAACTCTACCACCTAGTAGCCACGATGGTAGTGACTCGCATAGCCTATTGGTCGCCTTTTACAACCTGCCTGGCCGAACGGCTGTTGGTCTATTCTTCAAAGTAGCCCGGAACCAACACGGGGCAACGCACCATTAACAAATTTTGGTGTCTGTATTCGATAGCCTTCTCTTTCCACCAGGACAGCCACTGACAGGATCACCGGACATCAGGACATCTTGTTTGTACAATATCACATTATTGCGAACCCCTAGGTATCCTCCCCCCCCCGGCACCAAAACGCTTTGAAAAACATTGGTTTAGACTTTAGAGTACCAATTAGAAGTCATGCATGTGATTTAATGTTACGCCACGAACATCACTTCCGCCTTAGTAGATGAGTAATTTTAGATGTGTAAGTTAGGTACATAATACATATAGTATATGTTTATGTAAATGGTGATAACATTATGCCCACTATTTATAACCAACCCACTTCCTAGTATAATACTATAATCTATTATCTCATATCTGGTTTGTGCTTGTTTGGAATTAAAATTTGTGCAAATCTTATTAACATTTAAACAGAAAATACTTTTGTAAGATATTGAAATAAAACCTGTGTTATTTTATGTTTTTGCAAATATTATTTTACACTAAACCTGTTTCTCTTATAACATTCTTGGGGATGTTTTGATGATGTGGTGAATGAATATATATATATATATATATATATATATATATATATATGTTTATGGTGATGAAATATATATATATATATATATATATATATATGTTTCACCATTTCACCACATCATCAAAACATCCCCAAGAATGTTATAAGAGAAACAGGTTATATTATATATATATATATATATATATATATATATATATATATATATATATATATATATATATATATATATATACATGGAGTACTGCTCTCATCTCCGCTCCGCAGTATCAGCTTCTTCCACTTGATCAACACATTCAGCGTAGAGCAGTTCGAATCGTTAAAGACCAAGCAGTCTCCAATCGGCTTGACTCCTTGGCTTTACGCAGAGATGTAAGTTCGCTTAGCATCTTTTACCGCATTTATCATGGAGAGTGTTCCGACGAACTGTTGACATCGCGGCAAAACTCAAAGTTCCAACCTCATCACCTCGATGTCTGGAAATCCACAACCGTGCGATTCTCTAGGCACTTCTTACCACGCACTACTCCTTTTTTTTATAATATATATAGATTTTATAATATCCATTTATACAGTTTTGTTTTAACACATTTTTTAAATTTATTGACTGGTAGATCTCTTATAGTTTAGGGAAATTTATTGTAAAAGCGTATATATTGCCCCATAAAACAGTTACATATAAAGGAGAGTTTTTTATTGTATTCGATAAATATCTGGTTTTAAAGAATTTTTTTCAAATAAACCTTCCAATTTACGAAAATTCAAGATCCATAATCGAAAATCAAAAATACCTATACATACGTCGCACTAGATAATTATGGAAGATTTCATAGAAATTAACACAAATTATTATTAGAGGAATAAAACATCTAAAACAATTAATTTACTTTAAAATACCAGTTACATTCAAAATAATGTTATTATCTAAATAATTAGCAACATATGCGCATTATAATAATTTATCTATTATATTATCTTTAAATACATATTTTGACCTTGATGAATTTTTCTCGTCTTAATAATCGTTTTCAAAGAGATAACCTATTTTTACTGCGTAATGAGTGATTTAAAACTGGAAGGTGATTTTAAACAGTCCAGGCTTATCTTAAAAGTCCAAATAAACACAAAAATGTTGTTAAATGTCTGATAACTTATTGTTTAAAAGGTTTTTGTCGTTAAAATACGTTGTTTGTTTACAGTTGAGTAGTTTAAAATCACATGGCATTGAATGCGAGGTCGGTTGCGTTCACAGATAGAAAAATATTGTCGGCAATATGTCAATGTCAAGAGTTAATGCTAGCTGATATGTATTTTTTTATTTTAGACATATTTATTTTAGGAATTACGAAATGTATTATATATGAATGTATAAACACCAGCTTCCCATCTACATGATAAATTATATGTTAAAGAGTTGATGGCTAATAAAATATATGACTGTGCCGATAGGAAGATAATGTTATACCTAGAGATCACTGAATTATATTTGTTCTGTGCTAGAGATATTATAAGAGCGTATAGTGCCACCGAATTATCTAGTCAGTAGACGGCGTCGTTAGTAAAGGCGTTTATACTAGGAAAAACGACAACGTAGTGACATTTCACAAGGTAGAGTTCAGAGTAGAGAACTTGTACGTAAGCTACGATAGAATAACAGCATAGCATTTTATGGAACGAAGTTCCTTATCGCGCGTTGTGAAAGGGGGCTAGATGGAAAAAATTCTTACGAAAAGTTGTCACGACACTTTTTGCTATAGTAAGCTATTGTAAGCTGTGCGGCGTGCGCATGTTTCTCTGTCTCTCTCTCTCTCTCTCTCTCTTATAGAAAGCAAGCCAGATATTTTCATTTCTATTTCGCATTGAACAGTGTGGTGTCGCGACGATTATTTTTGTTGAGTGTATACAGGTTTTCTCTCTCTCTCTTATAGAAAGCAAGCCAGATATTTTAATTTCTATTTCGCATTGAACAGCGTGGTGTCGCGACGATTATTTTTGTTGAGTGTATACAGGTTTTTTGTAAATAATAATAAAAGGAACTTCGTTCCATCCGGGTGTCCCTTGACATCTCTCAAGTTTTTTTTATATTATTAGACTGCAAACATGGGCGTACCGAGGGGGAGGGGGCGGGGGCAGGGAGGGGCAGCTGTTCCCCCTAAAATTTGTTTACCTCTAGTAACTATCTATTGTTTTAGATAATAAAATAAAAATAGAGTCTTAAATTGTTACGGTTGCCCCTTCCCCCCTGGCCCAAAACCTGGGTACGCCCATGACTGCAAACAAGCTGATGACTCCTGTTGGAAAGAGAAACCGTCACCTATAGACACCAAAGATGTTAATGGTGCGTTGCTATCTATGTGGCGGGATAGCAATGCCACATGCATAAGTCTATCGGCTACCTTACCCTCCAAAGCGAAACATGAAAATTACAAGCATTGACGCTATTGTGGCAGGAATTGGTAAAGCGGTGGTACCATATACTTGGGCGAGACGTTAAGGAGCTCTACCACCTAGTAGTCACGATGGTAGTGACACGTATATCCAATCGGACGCCTTTTACGACCTGCCTGACAGAACGGCAGTTGGTCTATTCTTCAAAGGAGCCTGGGCCATCACGGGAGAAAAGTGACATAATCCTATACTTTAAAGGAGCAATTTTTAATATTTGTGTGTAGTTGGTTTTTCTAAACGGCTCTTAGAATTAAGACGAAATTTTTTATAAAAAGTGGTGTTTGTGGCATTCCACCATCACATACATATTTTTGTTTGCTATATGATATTAAATAAAGCAAATATAAATAAAATAAATAATAATTAATATTCAGGGGATAAATTGCATTTACTGATCTAACCCCAAACTAAGCAAATTATTTGTTTGTGTTAAATGGGTGTTTGTCAACGATACTATTACATAGAAATACATATATAAATACTTGAATATATTTAATAAACACCCAAACCAAACCCGGAAAATCATTTATGCTCATCACACAAATGCTTATCCCCATCGGGGATCGAACCCGAGCCCCGTCGATTGCGTAGTCAGGGTCGCTAACCACTCGACCCACGGGGTGGTTACTGAAAAGGCTCTCCTCATCCCCTATGGACACCAACGATAATGTTACTGGTATGATGATATCCATGTTTCAGGTTTCAATGGCACATATATAAGTTTACCCTTTACCTTACACTATAAATCAGAGTGCTAAGTGTGAGTTTTTCTTTTCGCATTCGACCGTGAGCGCGTTTCGAGTTTACTAGGAATTTGTATGTGATTTGTACAGCGCCACCTAGTGGTAAACTGGTTTCTCACGTTTACCACTACGTGGCGCTGTACCAATCACATACAAATTCCTAGTGAACTCGAAACGCGCTCATGATCGAATGCGAAAAGAAAAACTCACACTTAGCACTCAGAACGTGAACGATATGCAGAACAGGTAATGGCGGTGGTACCAAACCTGGACGAGATGTCGCAGAACTTTACCAAATACCACGTATATATTATAGAATAGCAAACTAGCTGGTGGTCCTCCTGATGGAAATAGACAACCATCCCATATACCAGTGATGATAATGGTGCTTTTGCTATCCGTGTGGCAGGGCTGGGATGTCAAATGCATAAGTTTACCGATTGCGGCAGGAATAGGAAGGCAATAGTACAAAAATTTAGGCGAGACGTTGCAGAATACTATCACGTTGTTAGTCGCCGCAATGGCCTTCTCTCGCCTTTACGAGATGCCTAGCAGGAAGCCAGTTGATCAATTCTTCAAAAGCTGCTTAGATCAATACGGGGACAGACTGGGAAGAATTTAGTGCACATTTATTCCTGTTCATTCGTAATAAGTACATAAAATAGAGAAAAAAAGACAAGCTCGCTGAGTTTCTTCCGACGGATGTTCTCAGTGTGTGACCGCGTTCCGATCCGGTAGTAATTCTATAAAATCGATAAAAATTTTAAATGTAATATCGTATAATGATAAATTTTAAATATTTGCGCACCATATAATGGTAGAATAGGTTAGTAAAATTTTTAACAACTTGTGACACCCATATTCTTGCAAATAAATATTTTCATTTTATTTCATGTCACGTAAAAATTCCGCTCTCTTGCGCTGAAACTAAATACATAAAAACATAAATCACGAAAATGGCCATGGGCTCCAATTTTTTGCCTCATGCTTAATATTCAGGTATTACCTTGCGAAATTCATAATTCAAAAACGTAACTTTCCGCGACATCATAAATCCTTCAAATTTTATATAGTTGAGTGATATCAGACTCTCCTAAAGATGCTTCGGTTACGAAGTGAAAGGTACGTTAAAAACCTGTGTATTTCTATTTGTGTTACTAACGTGGGGGAAACTGTAGTGGACGTCGCCAGTGAACAGTTATGCGGTTATGTTCTCTTGTAATTTCCAGACTTTCGGCTAGTCTGCTTCATTCCTTACACTAATTTTTGCTTCAGACGCACTGCAGAAAAATTTCGCGGAAAGTTGCAAATGATCTATTGGCTAATTTGTCACACAAAGAGTAAATAGTGGCGACACATTGACATGTCACTCTGTTCTAATGGACCATCTTCACAATGGACTATGATGGTCGACTAAAGGCATGCACGTTATGGCTCTTCCTCACAATGGGCCACGGTGACCCATCAAATGATCGTCCAGCATCGTCGCCATGATCGGGCAACTCTCCACACAATCGTGAATGCTCATTTACTAATTGTCTACTGTTATGTTATAACGTGTATCGAAAATGGATGAAAATGTATAGCGAGGTGATCGCGGCAGCAGGAATATTTTTACTTAGCTCTTATAATCACTTACTTAATGTCTACATAGTCTAGAATGTACCAGAGACGACCAAAAAGTATACAATCACTACGTTTGCGACAACTATGTACTGATTAATCGGCGATTGTGTGAACGCGCACGCAACCATGGATCATTCCTTTGAAGTACCGACAGCAAGCCGATTGCGCTCGATCATACCTGTTAATGGCCATCACAGACATTTATGCCCTCTACACTAACGTACATGCCTTTAGTTGACTGTCATGGCCCACTGTGTAGAGGAGGCAGCTTGAATTTATATTATATTAAAAACACTTGTACCACCTTGTACTGTTTTACTTGGTTCAATGGTTAAAAATTCAAGCTAAAGTTTTCTGCTCTCCTTCGCAATGCAAACTTTAACTGTGCCAAATTTAATCCTCCGTTCGCATAATTTTCGTAAAAAGGGGTATAAATTTCGCTTCTCCTATTAATATATGCCTAGTTAAATAAAATCAAGTCAATTCCTTTGCAGAAAAGGCAGAGTTAACCGAAAGTTGACACTGGTTCGTCACGATACACCGATTTGTCAGTTGGCGAGATATGTGGAAATTCGCATCGCTGCATTTAATCGACAGTAATGACTATCGTTTGTTTCTTCCGATAATCGAGACTAGCAATCTTATGTGGTCCTCCGAGGTACGAGAGTATTGGCAAACCATTAGACTACAATTTTTTACTAGGTAGTAGAGTTCTACATTGTCTTACCAGGGTTTGATATCACCGCCTTACCTATTCCTGCCAGTACGGCGTCAGTGCTTATCAGTAATGTGCTCCGGTTTGAAGAGTAAGGTTGCCGGGTAATTTATTCATGTAGCATTAAGACCCCGCCAAAAGTAAACCATTAACATCTTTGGCGTTTATAGTCGATAGTTAACTATTCCGCCAGGAGAGCCTTCTGCTGTTTGCTATCTTATGATAAAAAAATATTTTCATGAAACCTCAACCAGATTATTTGTCCAACCCGGGGATTGATGCAAACCTCACCATCTGAGCCCAGCAAAGTCATCAGAACATAAGACATTGTTTATGTAATGGTCAACATAAAAAGTGTTATGTTAGCATTCGCGAACAATAACATTACATAAGGCGGGTGTTCGAAGGTCGCTGGTACTCAAGGTGAGTGCGGCGTGGGAGACTGCAATTATAAAACATTACTCCGCGTAATATTCAACACTCTCAATCATTGCACAGATTATTTCCTTGTATTTGAAAATCGTTGATCCAAGATTTATTAGGTGTGCATTTTATAATTTCAAACGGCAGCTCAGGTGCGAGTATTTAATGTGTATTTTTATTTGCGAATAATTATGATATGTACAGGCCTGTTACTTGTGAGCGAATTCTATGAATCAGCTAGTATCATGTAAACAGCACCATATTAGTTTTCATGGGTGCCAGCCATCCTAGCTACACCATTGCCAAAAAATTGGTAAAGTGCATGTCGGGCCACGTACAATGTAGGGTTCCGAAGTTGCTCATCACAATAATGCGGACTAAGAAGAGTTTACGCAATAATGCCAACTAAGAAAATTAAGGGCTTTTATAGTTTCATACTATGCACATTTAAGCTATTCAACGTCAATACCAAATATATATCCGCACCACAGGTTCAACGCCTATAAAAACTTCTCTTAGTACATTTTATGAGTTGGTCGACTATTACTTAAAAGCGAAACTATAAGGGTTCCTAGTTTACTTCAGAACCCTAAAAATTGGCCAAGTGCATGTTACTATGTGGTATTGAGCGCTGGATTTATACTAGGGACGCTCAGGGCTGATATTTTCTTCAGCAGTCTGGTCAGAGGTCAAATTTGAAATACAATTAATAAACTTATTAATTTTGAAACCATTTAAAAATTAGTAATTATAATTATATTGTTTTTATGAGATGTTTTTTGTATTTTTATATAACACTAGCTGTTGCCAGCGACTTCGTCCGCGCGGACTTCGTTTACTCCGCACTGCACCTTCCCCGTAGGTGATAGCGTGATAATATGTAGCCTATATGTTGACCCGACCTGTTAGTAATATTCAAGCAAAATTTAAAGTAAATCCTTGCAGTACTTTTTGAGTTTACTCGGACATACATATCGATTTCGATTCGATATCGATTGTAGATCACGCCCTAAGTATTCTTTTAATAAAATATTCAATGTACAGTTTTGACTTTCCTACGATTTTATTATATGTATAGATGACAGCAAACAAGCAGGTGACCCTCCTGATGGAAAGATACCACTATCGCTTATAAATATAAAGGATGTTAATGGCGTGTTATTATCTTATCCTTGTAGCGAGGTTACATGGATAAGATTTTATCGGATCTTTGTTTTCAATTGTTTTATGTTGTGCGCAGAGTAACGTTTGCATAATCTGTAGTGCAAGTTAATGTAAAGTTTTTAAAAGTGTGCGTTTGTCATATGCTGGAGCCACTCTTGCGCCTACAATCACAAAGCTTCGTGCAATGACCCGATAAATGCAGATGTGACCGGCTATTATCAGCTATTTTCGCATTAATTCCGGACTGCGTGTACCTTAGCGCGCATATAGCTTTAGGATGATAGACGCACGTGCGGCTCCAGTAATAGGCAAATTCTGTAATTCTTCCGTAAAAAATGAATACATTACGCCGAATGTATTATAATTATAAATGTCATTTTATAATATTATGCTGCATGACATAAACGCCGACGTTTATAATTTGCCACTACATAGTTCAAATTACTTATGACATAAATGTGTAGTTCTATTCTAGCCCGACTTGATTCATAAAATATATAAAGTAGGTTTGTTTGGGTGGTTTTGGGTATGAAAAAAGGCTTTGTCGACTGCGTTCACACTTGACTTACAACTTGAATTGATGCAATTGAAATTATCAATAATATGCCTTTTATATTTTGTATTAAAAACGTTTATTAAATGACAACGCCATTTGTATAAGGACAAAACATACAAATTGAGTGCGATACATTCATAAAGAAAATTCAATATTTATTTACATTTTTTTTAAATTTTGATTTTAAATTGATTCTCATAGGGGAAGGTAAAAACCATTGAAAAGATATATTAATTTTGTGTAGGATATGAGCAATGTGGCGGGCTGAAAACAGCCTGGACCATCGGAAAACCGATGCTCCAGGACGGCATTCACTGATCTTGCCAGATTTCATCTATTTTTCCTAAAAAGAGCTCAGTGCTCTCATTGTATGTGTACAGAATGCTGCTTCATGTATATAATTTATGCACAGTAGGTTAGCAAACAACTAGACAGTTTTTCTGATGTTAATTAGGTAACCGCCGTCTAGACACGGAGGCGCTTATTAATGAGCGTGTTTGTTTATTTTACTAACTTTCTCGGGAAACGTTGTACTTATACTAGGCCATGAACAAGCAGTATATTGTATTACGAGTATTTACTGAGTTATATTCAGTGACAATCGTCGTAAAAAAATAAACCTATCGTTGCGAGAGGATATATCAAACTGAACTTAGCAATTTTTTGTTTTTCCAAGTGAACGTGTCGCCGTCGAACGTAAACCGACGCGTCCCGAGAACAAAATCGTATGGAGAGATCAGACGAAATTGGTTTTATAATAAAATTCGCATTAAACACGCATAAAGCTAAAAGACAATATATTTTTTATAGTTATTGGTCTTTTGTTTTTAAATACTCGAGTGAACATCATATTATCTACAATGTGCTCACACAAACAAATATATTGTAATTTGGTGGCTTTGCAGATACGATTTTGTTCTTGGGACGTGTCGAAACATATGAGTAAACGCTTCTATCACTCAACAATGTCATACATTTGTAGATAAGTATATAATATTGTAAAAATATAGAAATAAGCCATTTTATATTATTTTATCGTACTAAATGAGATTACAAGGCTTAAAAATTACCCGTGGAGCGATTCTGTTTCTGGGTATAAATACAAGATACACTAGGAAATTGTCTTGAAAGACGTATTCATCATTTAATTCGTCGTTATTCAGCTATTTGAGGTGGAGATATATCAAAAAAAAAATCATGAAAATCGGTCCAGCCTTCCGAGTTATGAATTGTGTAATTCGTGTTTTCATTTATACTAGTATCCGACTCGACCCTACGTGGCTTCCCATCCTCTGTAACGTCTTTGACGTTACATAGAGCACTACCTCGCTTCGCGGAGGCATGAAATATTGCTTAACTAGCCCACTATGAAGAATAGGTCATCTATCATTCTGCCAGATCGTGAGCGATCGATTGGCTATACCTAGGTCATTACTATCGTGACTACTAGGTGGTAGTTTCGCTACGTCTCATTGGGTAAATGATACCAAGCCTTACCTAATTATGCCGTAATAACGTCAATGCTTGTTATTATCGTGTTGTCAGCTGTGAATGGTAAGGTAGCCGATAGATTTATACATATGGCTTCACCGTCCTGCCACACGGATAACAACGTATCGTTAACCTCTTTGGTGTCTATAGGCGATGTTTTCTCATTCCGTCCGTATAAATAATATAAAACTCCGCCGATACGATCGCGAGTAGAGGATAGATCATAATATCAGATTTTTTTATATAAATTTCCAGCCCCTATTTCCACTCTTTGTGGGTTAATTTTTAAGAAAAAATGTAGTCTATGTTTGACTCCGGATATTAAACAATCTTTTTGCCCAACAAAATCAGAGTTTCAGCGGTGTAGCCGTGAAAGCGTAACAGACTGACTTTCGCTTTTATAATATTAGTATGAATACTTAAATTTTACCAAACATATACATGAAACCAATGACAAGGTAATTATAATTGTCTTGTCGCTGACAAATAAACAATGCATATATAACACAGGGCAAATTATACGAACTGATCAAATCCTAAAATCAGCAAATTATTTGCATGTGTTATGGGTGTTAGTCAACGATAGAAATACATAGTTATATACTCTAATGGGGGGAGGAGCAACCGTAACATTTGAAGACTATATTTTTATCTCATTTTATTTTATTCTACAACAGTAGATAGTACAATAGTTAGTACAAAGGTAAACAAATTCCAGGGGGGGGCAGCTGCCCCTCCCTGCCCCCCCCCCCCTCGGTACGCCCATGGTAGCGTTTCGTCTGGGTTTTGTACAACCACCTCATCTTTCCTGCCGTAATAGTGTCAGCGCTTTTTGTTATATCAAAGGATAACCAATGGCTCTCCTGATGGAAAGATAAACCAACGCTTATAGTTACCAAAGATGTTAATGGTGCATTGCTATCCGTATGGCGGGATAGCAATGACACATGTATAAGTCTACTGGCTACTTTACCCTCCAAACCGGAACACGACAATGGCAATCATTGACGCTATTGCAGCAGGAATAGGTATGGCGGTAGTACCAAATACCCGGGCGAGACGTTACGGAATTCACGTAGTCACGACGGTAGTGACACGTATAGCCAATCGGACGCCTTTTAGGACCTACCTGGCAGAACGGCAATTGGTCTATTCTTCAAAGGAGCCCGGAACCAACACAGGGAAAATTGTTGTCCTCCGATTAGAAGGGCAAGATAGGTAGGTGATATTAAATCCTCGCCACACAGGTGCCAACACACCAGGAAGCCATTTTGCATATTATTTCCCTACAAAATAAAAATGAAGAAAATGCATAAAACATTATAGTATATAATTTCTTACAATAAATAATAAAGTGATTAGCTGACGGCCCTCACTAAGCATTTTGCTTTGAGGATAATGATAATGCCTCACGGCCACTTCCGCTCGTCTACGAGAAGATAAGCATATCGCTGTACGGCAATACGCACGTTTTGTACGAGGAATGTGCCTTCGTGATGAATAAATAACTGTTCTAATAAACCGCGTTTATTAAAACCACATACCTGAAACGCCTAATAACCTAATTTATTAGGTTGCCAGTGTAGCTTTATCTTATATACATAAATAATACAGAGTTACAGTCACAGAGCACATTAATACTAATAGACATGGTGTTGGTCAGGAAACGTGTAGCGGGTTCATATGAGAAAAATGAAAAAGCTGATGGCTCTTCTGATGGAAAGAGAATCGTTGCTATCCGTGTAGAGGGATGGCAATGGCACATGCATAAATAAATCCACTGGCTACTCTACCCACCAAACCGAGGCGGGACTCTACACACGGGAAGTTTTTAACTCTACCACCTAGTTGTTACGAAGTCTTTTACGACTTGCAGAACTGCAGTTGGTCTATTCTTCAAAGAATCGCGGACCAACACGGGGTAGAGATATATAGGTATATATTGTATTTAATTATTTTGATCGTTAAAAATGGAAGACAAAAAAATCGAGTGTTAGCTCACACGCGGTAGAAGTGAAACTTTTAATTGACCTACCTCTAAGAAAGACGAAGGAGAGAGAGAGCGGTAAATAACATAAACTTTGTACTTTAAAAATTTTTGTAAAATTTGTTTGGTTGTACTGTTTGTACTGTGGTTTGTGTCTAGCTGGTATTGGAACTATTTAATTAAATTATATTTTAAATATAAAAACAGCGTAATATATTCCATCTCACTCTTTTCCCTGCTTTATCCTATAAATTTGTGTGTTTTTTTCTTTAACGTGGCGCATTTCCGTTACATCGAGTTTCAAATTAAAACAATAAAAAAACACTTCAAAAATATATTTAAAACAAAGGTTGATCTACTCAAGAAAAACAATAAGGAAACTATTGTAAAGCAAAATTGCTTCATACAAATAACAACAAAGGAAATAAATGCAATTTGCACGCACTTATAGTAATAGGTTTCATATTTAATAATAAATATATAGGTAAGTATTATATTGCTGGTGCCTTTGTAGAGCTAGCGGACAGAAGAAACCATCATGATACATTCTTTTTGGGCTTGATTCACTGGCTTGAAGGATGAGATAGACAGCCTATCACAAGCAGGGCCTTATACGTAGGTCACACTATAAGTTTTGCGTAACTTAAAAAAACAACATGTATATGTAACCAAGATATTATGTTTATTGCTTTTCGAAATAATCTTCTTTACATTTTAAAAATTTTTTAATGCGATCGAACCATTTTTTAAAACAGGAAGACCACAGATCTGAAGGCATGTTTTCTACGTGCTGATTGAACGCTATTTCAACTGCCTGCCTCTTAGGAGATGGTAAAAGTAAAACCTCTCATCAAATCTTTGATTTTGGAGAAAATACAGAAATCACAGGGTGCTAGATCGGGGCTATGCGCAGGATGAGTGACGACTTTGTTTTGTTGGCAGTGTGTGAAGAAGCGTTATCATGGTGTAGGAGAATGCGGCTTTTGGGTCGTCTTTCGCGAACTTTTTCTAACACCCTGGGTAAACAAATGGTAGAATACCACTCGGCGTTAACACTCTTTTAATCTTCAAGTGGAATTGTACAAATGGGACCCGTAGCTGAGAAAAAAAACGCGATCATTTTTTACCAACGCTTCTCGCCTGTCTCACTTTTGTTGGCCGGTTCTCATTTTCAAACACCCATTCACAAAATTGCTGTTTTTTTTCGGGTTCAAAACAATAAATCCATGTTTCGTCTCCTGTGACAATGTCACCCAAGTAGCACGTTAAGCTGTATATAGGCTGCATTTAGGTTCATTTTTAAACTTAAAGCTGTATACGAAGCCGTACAAAGGCTGTAGAAGCGCTTCTACAGCCGATATAACACCAAAAAGGGCCCCAAGTTATACAGCTTATTGCGTTATATAGGCTGCACAATAGCTATACAAGCTGTTATAAACTGTACAATGGCTGTTATTTGGTGTATAAAGAAACTATAACACTAAAGATACTCTCTTGTAACTGTCTTGTACAGCTAAGAGTTAAATAGGCTGCACAATAGCTGTACAAGCTGGTATAGGCTGTACAAAGGCTGTTATTCGGTGTATAAAGAAACTATAATACTTAAGATACTCTCTTGTGTAGCTAAATGTTCTTAATAGGTGTTTGAAAATGATAAAAAGTAACTAATCTGTTTTTGATATTGTATAACATTATATCTGCAGACGCCATAATTAAAAATATATTAATAAACGATAAATTCTTGGACTTGGAGCAGTATTCAAGGGTGTATTCAAAGTGCAAATTCTAAATGACTGTGAAGTCGTGTATGTTTTTCCTCAAAATATTCAGGCGCCAACGAAATAATCAAGATAACACAAATAAAATCATTGCGAAATACGGTAAGTGTTTGTGTTTAAGGTTAGAATATACAAGTATTTATGGTACAATATTGTATATAAAGGCATAATGATCATAATATAAGTTGCTTGTCAAGATATAGCTTTAGCTATTGCTAAATATATCTTTTATTTAACAATATATTTCTTTAATGTTGTTTTTAATACACAATAATGGCGGCGTTTTGTTATACAGCCTAAAGTGTATTTGGAGGGTGATATACTGCAAATAGCTGTACTGAATCTCTTTTTTGTTCTATTATACGGCTATTGGCTTTTAATTACCGTCCAAATACACTTTAGGCTGTACTAAGTCCCTATATAAATCTATTGTACAGTAATTGACTTTTAATCACTTAACTTATGTTTAGAGATGCGTACAAAAATTGAAGAACCCTAAATACAAAACATATGTTTGTCACTTGATTTCGCTATTGTGTTGTATTGACGTCGGTCGTTTGACTTTACAACTAAACTAACTTATTGTTAACTATAACTTATGTGACATGTATTTCAATCATGTTTTACTTTATTTTTCAGGGAAAATAATAAAAACAATTGAGAGAAGCCAAAACCGTATTTGTATCGTACCCAGTTTGTGGGAGGATAAAGGTGAATTATAATGACCAAGAAAACAACTTGATATAAATAAGTTGATCAAGAACGAAAAATCAAGCCCTTTAAATATTGGTCTTAACCGCTTAACAGTAGCCACATTATTTTCGTTGACGGCAGTTGAAGGCCGCCCTTTTCGTCATGTTTTCGTTTTACATTCGTCATGTAAAGAAACTCGACCTCTCTCAAATTCAGCAAACCATTG
The DNA here is from genome assembly GCA_036924255.1 of Apodemia mormo. Classification (NCBI taxonomy): domain Eukaryota; kingdom Metazoa; phylum Arthropoda; class Insecta; order Lepidoptera; family Riodinidae; genus Apodemia; species Apodemia mormo. The sequence goes on from JAUPFN010000019.1 coordinate 32,091,707, forward strand.
CCTCACGGTGCTCAAACAAGGTGCTTCTCTTCCAAAAGCATATTGAAGACGAGCGGCGCAGTCTTGCGAAGAAAGAGAACTTTTAAAGTCATAAAAAATCATCGCTTAAAATCTTTTCGACTTAATTCCATTTTCGTTGGGTAGGTAGAACTTTGATGTGTGATAAAAATACAATTGAGAAATCATTTCCCGCCAATTGTTTTTTTTTATTACTAAGAAGGTTGCAACGTTTTAAAAATATAACATTCGAAATTCAAATACTTCCGATTAGCTAGAAGTGCAAAACTTTTAGTGTGCCCCATGTATGTTAACTAGGCGACGCCCTAAGGCTAGAGAAATAATAAAGGCAAATATTACAGTTTTCATAACTTCTTTTTTATATCATAAGATAGCAAACAAGCAGACGGGTTTCCGGATGGAAAGAGTCAACCATCGCTTATAGACACCAAAGGTGTTAACGGTGCGTTACTATCTTGTGGCGAGGTCTAATACCATATGCATAAGTCTTACATCTCATTTTATTAGGTCTTACCATCTCTTTTTATACAAGTGTGCTAGAAAGAGAGGGTAAGACCTCGGAAGATGACAGCAGTATTAAAAGTTGTGTTTCATGTATTGGAAGTATTGCCTCCAGATATAATACAGCTTCGTGGTTTGTACCATATTTTATGATGTTTGTCAAACGTATGGTACATTGCGTAATGTTTACTTTTATTAATTTAATGTGTTTTTATCATAAGTTAGGAAACATGATGATGGCGCCCTCCCGAACCGTGCCTCAGAACTTCATTAATTTAAAACGAACGTAAAAAAACATGCAGCCGAATTGATAACCTTCTACTTTTGGGAAGTCGGTTAAAAATACAAATATGAGATCTTTCAAATATTTTATTACAGATAAAATACCAACTTACATTTACAATAAAAGGCCACAAAAATAAACCTGAACGTATCAATCATACCAGATATAAAATCTTAATCCCGATCACGTAACGCATCCAGCCAGGCCTGTTCAATTTTATATTCTCACTATAAGCTATTTTCATTTTTATCATAGAGCAGCAAAAAAAAGATCCCCGTTGAAAATAATGACCATCGCACAAACACAAAAAAATATGTTACTGGTATGGTGCGTTAAAAATGTGTTGCTGCGAGTTATGCGTTTGCCGGCAGTATATTAACACTTCGTTGTGGCAATGTATATGTTTATCGGCGGTTTATTAAACGATTGGTTTTGTGTGTGTAAAAAAAACACAGTAATAGTATTGTATTGTATGCGGTAATTTAGATAAAAGGAAAACTATCACGGCTAAGCAGGCTCTACAAGTTTACGAGTAATAATCGACCAACTTATAAAATGTAGTTGAAGAAGTGTTTTTATTAGGTAAACCTGTGGAGCAGAATCATCCATCACTGGCGTTAAATTTATTAAATGTTTATAGTATGCAACGATAAAAAAGCCCTCTTTTTGTTATTCTACCTAGTACTGTGATGGGCAAATACGGATACTATGCCCATGGTCTGATACGGATTTGGCCTATTTTTACTTTTTACTAGACCATATAAAGTGTGAAGCTCGCTGCACTATAAAATATTTGGCTAATCCCGCGGGATCACCTAATTTTATCGGGATAGAATGTAGTCTATGTGCTATTCCAGGTCATCATCTACCTGTGTGCTAACCGAACGGATTTAAGTAAAACTTAAACCGTTCGGTAGTTTTTTGTGAGTAACAAACATCTATCCATCCATCCAAACATTCAAACTTTCGCATTTATAATATTAATATAGATGTTTTTAAGTATATACTTTAGAGTTAAATTATAATCGGTGATAAACAATTTATCATTTTATACAGCGTGTAATGGACGGTCTAACGAAATTCGAAACCATAGCTTTGGATAATTAACTTTGGATAATTCTCAGATAAAAACCGTTGGAAATTTGTGTAGAATTTTTTTTTTGATAATTTTTTTACATTAATTTTGTATAATTTGATTTATTGTAATATTCTATAGTACGGCCCATCCAACCCCGCCCCTCTATATACCCCATTGCATAATCATAGATAAAACAATAAAACTAGTATTTTTTTATATCATAAGATAGCAAACAAGCAGATGGGTCTCCTGATGGAAAGAGTCAACCATCGCCTATAGACACCAAAGGTGTTAATGGTGCACAGAACACTTATACTCTCGATGCGTCGCTATCTCGTGGCGAGGTCTAATGCCACGTGCATAAGTTTACCGGCTACCTTACCCTCCAAACCGGAACACGACAGTGACAAGCACTGACGCTATTGTGACAGGAATAGGTAAGGCGGTGGTACCAGACCCGGACGAGACAATGCAGAACTCTACCACCTAGTAGCCACGATGGCAGTACGGCAGTTGGCCTATTCTTCAAAGGAGCCCGGGACCAACACGGAGAATTTTGACCATTATATTATTATAGAGTATGCTTCCAACGGTGAGCCATTTCACAAATAAAGCAGTAACAGTTATCAAAGTAGGACAGGCCTGAACGAAGGGTTTATCTTTTACGAACGCGCATACCAGAGGTTTGTAACGGGCGTTGGCTGAATGGCCCCCGATAAAAAATGGACGGGTTGTAGACTCGCTTTTGTGGTTTTTGTGAAAAGGTTTTTTTATAGATCGGCGTGTATACGATCAACAGCTTTTTGATAAAACGACATAAACATTATAACAATTAATGTAAGGTGAGTAAGTATTTCATTTAATTTGTCTGGTTTACAGTAAAAATCGAGAATGAAAGTTTAAATAGTACTTTAAACTTTCGTCACGTGGTTAAAGGTGATGGAATATCGAGATTATATTCTTCCGTATTGGTCCTTTTAAAACAGCCTTAAATGATTATATACTCTTTTTTTATGTCATAAGATAGCAAACAAGCAGATGGGTCTCCTGATGGAAAGAGTCAACCATCGCTTATAGACACCAAAGATGTTAATGATGCGTTGCTATCTTGTGGCGAGGTATAATGCCACATGCATAAGTTTACCGGCTACCTTACCCTCCAAACCGGAACACGACAGCAACAAGCACTGACGCTATTGCGGCAGGAATAGGTAACGCGGTGGTACCAGACCCGGGCGAGACAATGCAGAACTCTACCACCTAGTAGCCACGATGGTAGTGACTCGATAGCCAATCGGTCGCTTTTTACGACCTGCCTGGCAGAACGGCAGTTGGCCTATTCTACAAGATCTTCGTAAAACGCGAGTAAATATTAGGCATGCCACTTTTATCGTGACTCCTATGTGGTGGTGTCCTCCTCGGTAGAGCTTTGTATTTTTGTTTGTAACAAAAAGGTTTGTATTTTTGTTTGTAAGGTAAACATTGAGCCAACAGGACAGACAAATTCGTTGTTATCCGCATACGCATACAATTCAAAGTTTGATGTGTGTGTGTTTGTTTACCTGTGTGTCGCATCATGGAAGCCAGAAGGATGTACTGATATCAATATATTTTTATTTAAAGTTTATAGCGAGTTGATTCAAAGAGCAGTCTACTTTGATGATGCGACCTGGAGACTGCAGACAGCCTTGATAACTCATAGTTTACGTTAATGCCGATGTAAGTGCTGTTTTAAAACAATTTTTGTATATCACCAACCCTGGAGCACAGATTATATAATAGTTTAGTGTCGTAACCTACAGGGCGTTGGTTTTTAGGTGGGTTAAAACAGTAAAACCACAAAAATAAGTTTTGGTATCATTTTTAAACGATAGTCCGTATTTTTAGTGGGTTATCATTTAAGCATAGATAACATTACCGTTATGATGTGATAGAATAAGCGCTACTCTACATAAACATGATGTAACAATACGTGATAATGAACGAGACAGAATGAGCACTGACTGAAAAGGCCAATGCCACATTAATATGTTACCGGCTACCTTACCCATCAAACAGGAATACAACAATGATAAACATTGATGCTACTGCGGCAGCAATAGGTAAGGCAGTGGTATCATATACCCGGGCGATTTGTTGCGGACCTATATAGTCAATCGTTCGCCTTTTACGGACTGCTTGGCAGAATTGCAAATGGTCTATTTTTCAAAGAGGGTTCGGACCAACACATGGAAAATGGGTAAAAGCCCTAAACGTTTTGATTCGATTGAAGTTTTTTAACGTAAAAAGGGCTTATGGAACGCCTACGTCAATACCTTTAAGTGTCACCTGAGGTGTCACCCATGGAACTATCAGTCCTATTCATACGAGCACCGTAGCCATTTCTGTCAATAATGTCGGCAACTCTCACTGTCGTGTTCCGGCATGGAAAGTAAGTTAGCTGGTATATTCATTCTATAACCGACTATTAGACTTTGTTAATGTGGCATTAAACACTTGCAACGCATTAAAAAACACAGGCAACCGTTATAAAATATTTAATCTAGGCCATGGCTTCGCTCGCGGATATGATATTTGAAAAACCTCATTATAAACATATCTATTTTTAAAACAGGCCAACAAACTGAAATAAACACAATACTATCGTTCTAGTATCAATCGATCGTGAATATGCGCGGTCGGTAGCTTATGGCATGTTGGTTCACTCTCTTTACCTAGCAAGAGAAACAGTGTGCTCTGTGCACTGAGTTAAATAAACATATATATCAATGGCTGTGTGAGGATATTTTCGTTATCTTCTCTCCTCTTAAACCCACGAATTAAAAAAATTTTACAGCAGAAGGTACCTACAGTTCATACCACACAGGCCACGGCTAACGTATCTCGGTAAGTGTCTATAGACGATGGTAGTCACTTTCAGTTTTTTGACAGTTAATAATACGTGAAATAAATACTTGAACGAAAAACTTTGTATCCCTTTTTGTACGGTAGAGTACGAAAATTGGCACAGCTAAAGTTTACACATGTTGACATGTTATGAAATATGAATTAGTATAATAATACGAACATTGAACAACATAGAAACAGAAAAAAAATTATCCATACTAATATTACATATGCGAAAGTAACTCTGTCTGCCTGTCTCTTTACGCCTAAACCGCTGAACCGATTTGGATGAAATTTAGTACAAATATAGTTTGAAAGTCGAGAAAAGACATAGGGTAGTTTTTATCCCGGAAATCCCACTAGAACGAAAACTATACGGATAAAACATCGGGATTTTCATTTTAGAATTTTTTCCACGCGTATGAAGTCGTTAGTTAGTTAATTATAATTAAACAACACCGGATAATTACTCAGCCATTTGCAATAGAAAACTGCGCACTGTAATTCTGAAGCTAATAAAAGAATACTTGTCGATATGTTAATTTTTGCGGTCGTAATCGTGCTATTTCTGTACTACGATACTTTTAAATCAGTTTTTGTTACACCAAATACAAAAAAAAATATCAAATACGTTAAAACGAACGTTTTTTCTTGACATACATTTGTTCGTAATATTCCAAAAGTACAACATCAACAAAATAGAGACATTTTTACTTTAGAATGTTGCTTGATTTCGATACGGCGCGGGCGGGAGTATAGCATTTGTTCGTAATATTCCAAAAGTACAACATCAACGAAATAGAGACATTTTTACTTCAGAATGTTGCTTGATTTCGATACGGCAGGAGTATAGCATTTGTTCGTAATATTCCAAAAGTACAACATCAACGAAATAGAGACCTCAACCTCAACAGACCTCAACAGAGCCGCGCAATAGCGTACCAGATGGCAAAAGATCTCATATGGTATTTCTGATGTAATATTAAACAGATTGGTTGTAATTCCAGCAATATGGCTGCGGTAACAAATGTAATATTTTTTGCTCGTGACAGAACAGAGGTCAGCTGCGGGCCGGGTCAAGGCGAACATCCAATCCCATGGCGCTCGTTAAGTAGACACTACGCATAATATTGGACTTTATTATATTATGTAGCGATTGTTATTCTTTTTATTACATACCATAAGACTTTTTTATTTTATTTTATAAGATAGCAAACAAGCAGATGGGTCTCCTGATGGAAAGAGTCAACCATTGCCTATAGACACCAAAGGTGTTAATGATACGTTGCTAGCTTGTAGCGAGCTCGAGTTCCACATACATTAGTTTAGCGGCTACCTTACTCTCCAAAACGGAACACGATAGTGACTAGCACTGACGCTATTGCGGCAGGAATAGGTAAGGCGGTGGTACCAGACCCCGGCGAGACAATGCAGAACTCTACCACCCAGTAGCCGCGATGGTAGTGACTAGTATAGTCAATCGGGCGCCTTTTACGATCTGCCTGGCAGAACGGCAGTTGGCCTATTCTTCAAAGAAGCCCGGGACCAACACGGATAAGATAGTAAACAAGCAGAAGGTTTTCCTGATGGAAAGAGAAAACCATCGGCTATAGATATCATAGACGTTATGGGTGCATTTACATCTATTTACGTAAAACTCACACCCTAACGGGTGTTTACCTCATGTTGGCCTGGGCTCATTTGAAGAATAGACCAACTGACGTTAGCAAATTGTGAAAGGCGACCGATTAGCCATACGTGTCACTACCACCGTGACTACTAGGTGGTAGAGTTTCGCAACGTCTCGTCCGTTTATTTGGTACCACTGCTTTCTTTACCTTATCCATTCCTGCCGCAATAGCGTCAATGCTTGTCATTGTCGTGTTCCGGATTGGAGGGTAAGGTAGCTGGGAGACTTATGCATGTGGCATTGCCATCCCGCTACATGGATAGCAACACACCATTAACATCTTTCGTGTCTATAGGCGATGGTTTCTTTTTCCATCAGGAAGCCATCTGCTTGTTTGCTATCTTATAACATAAAAATACAAAGTTTAATTGTGTCAAATTTCAATAAAAGAAATATTTATTCATCATCATCTATCTGTCACTTTTCCAAAATTTTTAGAAACATTTCAAATTATATACAGACTGGCTGGTGATTTACCTTCAATATTCAAGGACGTGATAGTTGGCGATCATATGAGAAAAATAAGATTAAAAATAAATATTAAAATACTTCTTAGTAAACTTAGTAAACAGTACACCGAGAATCCTTTATTTACCTGCGTCATCTTGGACACCACGCGGACGCACGTGTCTCGCAGCGCGCTATCAACACAGAATACATAGGTAGGTACAAAACAAACATCAGGGGGTGCTTAGAGAGTATAATATCCACATTTCGCTTATTTTTAGAGAAATAAGTATCTTCACGCCCGTATCCCCGAGGTGGCAAGCCTATCGCCAACCGGTCACTTTCAAATCCCGGGCAATGTTGTTTTTATCAGAAAACTGAAAAAACACATTTCTGAATTGCCCGACCCAGGAATCGAACTCGGGACCTCTGTGGTCAACTCCGACACCGGATCACTACACCACAGAGGCGATTATTTTTAGAGTAATATTGGTCAAAAATTTAGCCCCTAATTTTATTATTTCATTTTTTTTCGATACTTCTGTGTACTCTCACACGGAATCGTGTACCGTGTGAGAGTACACAGAAGTATCGAAGCTAGAAAGAAAGAAAGAAAGAAAGAAATCATTTATTTGCCAGAATATGGGAGTTACAAGTTATTAAAATTTGATTAAGTTACCAACATATTCTACCATGATATGGTGTGCAAATATTTTAAAATTATAATTATTTATCATTAAACTAAAAATGTTGTGAGTCGATTTTTACAATTACTACCGGATCGGAACGCGGCCACACACTGAGAAGATCCGGCGGAAGAAACTCAGCGGGCTTGCTTTTTTTTAAAAAAAATTATAGTTACATGATACAATTACACACATTAATTGACATCACAACTTATTTCTATGAATTACAAAATTAATTTTTTGTTTAATTAAAATATTGACATTTTACAAAGTTTAAACACAGCTAGCTAGCTCACTAGTCAGTCTGAAATTTTCTGAAACAGTCTGGAACAGAAGAAATTGCTTTTTTTGACGTTTGCCATTTGGGAAGTTTTTATTAATTTTTCCTTACGCACGTTGGGGCCCCCGTATAATTGATACGGCAGATACTCCCCTGATTATTATATATCTATATATATAAAAATCAATTGCTGTTCGTTAGTCTCGCTAAATCTCGAGAACGGCTGAACCGTAGGCGTATCATCTAACGTTTGCAATTCGCCAGCGATCAGCGATGACTGTTAAACCTATTGAAAAAATCATCAAAAACGTCGCCAATTGCTTGCTGGTCACTAGATGCACTTTTTGCAATGTACACAGCATCAAAACTAATCAAGCGGCAACGACTACCACTAATGTACAAGGCTGTTATGTGTCTTGCAATAACTAAACAATCACGATAATTTCGCATTGCGAGTTACGTGCTCACCCCGCCAATTTGGCTAATTTTGGTTTTGAATTAATTGATGAAGACCAGGGAAGGTTTAAAAGGTGAGAAAATATAGAAAAAAATAAGAGCACTTGGTTAAAAAGGCAGAACAACGTTTGCTAGTTAGAACAACGTCAGCTAGTTATATATATAAATATTATTTAGTAAAACATGCATGAAAATTTGATTGACTGGCCAACAAAGCACAAGTAATATTTAATTGTGTTTTCCTTATTGCCTTAACAAAAATGATTCATAGACGGAATAACAAGAAACAATTAAAGCCGATAGACAGCCGCAGCCTAAATTGTCACTGTTGATTGGATTTGACGGCAATTGGATTTTATATTGTACTAGCTGGTAAAGTTCCGCACTGTCCGCTTGGATCCTGGTACCATCGCCTTACTTATTCCTGTCGCAGTAGCGTCAGTGCTTGCCGCTGTCGTGTGCCAGTTTGGAGGTTAAGGCAGCCGATACACTTATGCATCAAGCATTAAGACCTCGCCATAATAAGGATAGAACGCATCGTTGACATCTTTGGTGTCTATAGGCGATGGTTATATCTTTCTATCAGGAGAGCCGTCTGCTTGTTTGCTTATGATATAAAATAAAATCGGTCAATTGCGATTCGGACTCGCGCACGATGGGTTTCGCACCATCGTCTATAAAATAATGGCAAAAAATCACGCTTGTTGCATGGGAGCCCCCTTAAATATTTATTTTAATTTATTTTTAAAGTAAATATGTAACTAAATATTCTGTGAATATTTCAAACGACTTTTTAACATCGAAAAAAGAATACAAAAAAACCAAGTTTGTTGTATGGGAGCCCCCTTACATATATTTTACTGTTTTTATTATTTATTGTTATAGAAGCAACAGAAATACTTCATCTGTGAAAAATTCAACTAACTAGCTATCATGGTCCATGAGATACAGTCTGGTGACAGACGGATAGATAGACAGACGGACAGCGAAGTCTTAGTAATAGGGTCTTGTTTTACCCTTTGGGTACGGAACCTTAAAAAGCTAGCGACCCGCGCAGCTTCGCCTGCTAGTAGATTGACATGTTATCCGTAGATGTCATCAATGTAATATTTCATACGAGCTTTCATCCCCTATTTAAGCGTTTCGTTTAAATAGAAATATTCCCAGATGATTAACTATCTCCATGCCAAATTTCATCACAATCTGATCAGCAGTTTAGCTGCCAAAGCGTAACGAACAAACTTAGTGTCGCATTTGTAATATTTGTTATGATAGAGTTATATAAACTTTATTTTATTTTAATGAAATCATTTAAAAAGGTAAAGATAAAACTAGATTCCACGCAGACAATGTTGCGGGCCGCTGCAAATCTATAATAATGAAATTTAGCGTAAGAGTTTGTTGTTTTAAAAACTCTTTAACAAAGATATACTGGAACAGTACTAAAGACTAAAACACGCTAGAGCGGTAGGTAAAGGTAACTGATAATTCTAAGCTCGCGATCAAATTCGCTGCGGAACTTACTTTTACTTTTTGGCTATTAGGTTGTTACTAGTAATCTAATAATCAAGGTGGCGGGTTACACGTTTAGCCAATTGTTCACCTGTTGAGAATTGCATGGCAGAATAACAGATAGTCTGTTCTTTAAACACATATAGAACCAAGACTAATACGAGTCCTGATAAACTAAAGAAAATACGAAATTACATATTTGCATGACATAGCTGTAGAGGAATATAAAAAAATATCTTCACGCCCGTATCCCCGAAGAGGTTGGCAGAGGTACAACAAGTGCGCCCACGATTAGCCGAAGACACTTAGTCCCACAAATGTGATAGGTGGCAAGCCTATCGCCAAAAGGGCACTTTCCAATCCCCGGTAACGTAGGTTTTAACAGAAAACTGAAAAAACATGTTTCTTAAACATCCGACTTGGGAATCAAACTCGGGACTCATGTGGTCAACTCTGACACCGGACCACTAGACCAAAGAGGGGAGAAATATAGCTTTTTTTAAAGTGCATTTGTGTCAGCAATTTGTGGAATTAGCTAGTAGTTTTACTATTTAAATTAATAAATTTTAACAAAGTAAGTAAATAATCTAGGCTAACTTCAAAAATAATTTGATTTATCTTTATTATGCCATTGACAATTTGATTTAAATTAAAAGGCGTTAAACTTACCAACCAACTCTATAAAATGACGCTAGAATGATACTTTTATAGCGTACCTAGTGGGCCCAACGGTATATGGAATTTGGTTTCCGTCCTTTACTTTGTTGTTTAGTTTGAACACGTTTATATTTGGTATGTCAGTTCGATTTTATTTTATTTTTTTGCATTTTTTAGGCTATTTGCATCATGTCGTCAACATAACTGATGATCAGTGGTGAAGGAGCTTATGACGGCAGCTATCTCTGGCAGCTATCTCTGATATTTAATAACTTCTAACATCCATATTCTCGCAAATAATGTATCTCTTTTTTTTTCAAGATTTAATTTTTTTTTTTACTTAAACATTGTTTCATAATGTTTTGCAATCCATGTACATTTTACAGCTATAGCTTATTTCTTGTTTCGTCTGAACCACAAGGATATTAATAAACCACTGAACACCGAGCTGCATCTGAGATTTTCTTCGATACTTTAATAGTATTATTGCATGATCAGACTTTCGAGCCACAAATGTCATGATCTGAGCCGAATAGTGTAATAATTAGACTAAGGGGTAGAGACACATGTGTAGAATGTAATTTACGTTAAATTTTCCCCGTGTTGATTCCGGGCTTCTTTGAAGAATAGACCAACTGCCGTTTTGCGAGGCATGTCGTAAAAGGCGACCGTTTGGCTATGCAAGTCACTAACATAAGTTTTGCATTGTATCTGGTACCACCGCCTTACCTATTCCTGCCGCAATAGCGTTAATGCTTGTCACTGTCGTGTTCCGGTTTATAGGGTAAGGTAGCCGGTAAACTTATGCACGTGACATTAGACCTCGCCACAAGATAGCAACGCGCCATTTACACCTTTGGTGTCTATAGGCGATGGTTGACTCTTTCCATCAGGAGACCCATCTGCTTGTTTGCTATCTTATGATATATAAAAAAAACATTAAATAATATTTTTAAATCATTAAAATAATATCTAAATAAGAAAGTTTTCACCTGATCCTCACGTTTTAAAGTCCCTATCCGACTATTTTCACGATAACGTCAGTATGTCTGTATGTTTATATGTATGTATGTATGTGTGTGTGTGTGTGTGTATGCGTGTATGTGTTTGTATGTAAACGTCTCATGCTATTTTGAACAGCTTGACCGATCGAAACGCGGTTGATGGCATTCGATTGTATACCGCTTAGCTTAGATTTCCTGAAAATTTGAACCAATTCGACCCAGTAGATACTGAGAAGTTTTCGAAAAACCTCAAAAAAAAGTAAACGGTTGACCCTGCAGACCATCCATGTACTTCCAATTTATTTCCTATCTTATACCGAATTAGCTAATTTTGGTTTTGAATTAATTGTTGAAGTCCAGGGAAGGTTTTGAGAGGTGAGAAAATATAGAAAAAAATAAAAGTAGTTAAAAAGGCAGAACAACGTTTACCGGGTCAACTAATATATAGCTAATGCTAATAAAAGGCTGACACTTTTTTTAGCATTTGACCTTTTGTTTTTTGCTTTTGGACTTTTGATTTCCTTTGTTTACCCTATAAGGGAATTAATGATATTAATTTATACAAACGGAATTTGTGAGCATATTCGATACTAAAATCCATGTTTAGCTTTATGTCAAGGTGACTTTCGATATACGCACGTGCAAACGGGTGTTTGACTTCAGTGTAAGTGTGGACACGGTATTGAATCAAATTTATCGATGAAATATTCTTGAGTGAGCACCTAAACCATATCGTTTGCTTACACATTACATTACATTGTAATTGTAATTGTAAAAACATTGTTTAAAAAAATGTATATGCACAAAAAAAGACAAGCCCGCTGAGTTTCTTCCGCCGGATCTTCTCAGTGTGTGGCCGCGTTTTCGATCCGGTAGTAACTCAAAAAATGTCGACTCGTCAAAAGTGCCTGTAAGGGATAATTTGAATAAAAATGTTTTGACTTTGACTTTGACTTTACACTGGGTCGCTAAACTTTACATTTCTTGATTTAATAGCAAAAATGAAAATTTCGCGCTATAGATCAGTGTCTATTACTATTTGGTTTCTGCTAATAGACAAGGATTGCTACTTGTGTCCCTTTTCTTCTCTGTACTATAACTAAAGTAAAATGAAGAAAAGGGATACGAGTACAACCTATAGGATAAAGAGAAAATGTCCTAGATGTTAACCGTTTATAGATGTCACTGTACGTATTATAAATCGCGCTTACTTGTTGCAGAGTTTGAAGTTAAGTACTTCATAATTTCTTAGTTTATGTGTTACACCGACCACACAGCCCATAGACACCTAATAATAGGCGAATGACTTGTGTCAGCACATCTGACTTATAGTTCCGATGTAAATGTCCACGCGCCAATGAGTAGTGATTGGGTACCTAATCAGTGTCGACCAATCAGATTCTCTGTACATTACTATCTTTCACTGTGGCCTTGAGTTAGCCAACTACGGCGTTGCAACCCCACTTCGTCTTACCTCAGCTAGTTGCCAGAATGCATTCAATACGGAAAATCAAACATTAGCCGTCTATAGGCTGTGTGGTCGGTGATGTGTTACTTGCATTGATATAAAATACCCTATATATCAATGGTTACTTGTTGTTGTGTTTTAATATCAAAAGAGAGTTACAATTAAGATAAACCAAACTCACTCAACACTCTCACACACATGACACACATGACTGTCAAACGAGTAACGAGAACGTCAGCCACGTGTATACTGTATATTTACTTATATGTGTATACTTAGATTACTTAATACTTAGTGAGTAACTTACTTATGTACTACTATACTGTATAACTATAATTCTAGGTGAAAGGCGAAAGCGACAAGGGTTTTTGGATAATAACCACCAGCCAAGTGCGAATTGGACTTGTACACGAAGAGTTACATTTTCCGTAATATTATAAAATATATTTAACATTATATACAAATGTTGGTCATCATGCTGGTTTCGTTGCGAGGTAGGCAGAGACACTAACATCATTTTACAATTTGTCAGAACTCGAATCACAATTCGTAGTAGGTACATAGAAGTGTACTTATCTAGTTATTAATGTTATATAACATGCTTATTGTGCGTCTTAAGATAATGAATTATATCTACTATTCATTATATTTCGAGAAAAATCGCTAAAATCACGACCCGAACTATTTTTACCATCGGAACTCAAATATTGCGGAGTTTTCACCTCAATCAGTTGTATTTCGGATTGTATCCACACTATAGGTAAAAGGATGAAAGGATGGATAGAAAAGCCTCAGTAATAAGGTCTTAAATTCTTATATATATATATATATATATATATATATATATATATATATATATATATATATATATATATATATATATATATATATATATATATATATATATATATATATATATATATATATATATATATATATATATATATATACGTATATACGGGGTGTAAAGGACGGCCGACGGTCTATCGAAAATGCAACATAGTATCGATGTCGATCGAAGTGATAAAAATGTTGATGTGTATAACGAGGCGATTAATCAAAGGACCTTCAGATGCAAATAGAAACACGTTTCTTCCGTTAATATTTGTTTACATTATTTGGCCGGGGCTTTGTCCACGACAATACCAGGCCTCTGACACTCTCCGATACCTACCGTGATAAGCACCTACAGCGCGCGACAACGCGGCGTTGCAAATCAGTCGGGGCCGCCCAAAAAGAAAAGTAATATACAGGAGCCGCCCCTTGCTTATGAGTACACGTGTACCTGTACGACGCCCTATTGATCATCGTCACAATGTAAGGTTTATTACTGTAGGTACTCTTATAAAAGGGGAACAAATTGTTTGATCTTTTATTTAAATATTCGAGATGTTATTATAATCAGTTCAAAAACATATTGAGCAGTTATTTAATTTAATAGCGGTTGATTAATTATTGCGACATTAAAACATGGACAGTAATAAAAAATCAATTGGTTATTTTATCATACAATGTCAATTTCAAAATTAACTGAGCAGTCCAATAACTGAATGGTTCCTAAAGTATACACAGAACCCATCTGAAAACTATTTTGCAAAATTGCCGGAAATAACTTTGAAAGACTGGACAGATTCATATAATTCGGCCAAACTACCGAAAGAGACTGTAGTCATATCATACCTAATAATGATAATGATAATTTGACGCATTATCAAGTACCTGTTCTTATTATACAACTAGCGACCTGCCCGCGGTTTCACCCGCGTAGCTTTTGCTCCCATGGGAATATCGGAAAGGTTTATATACCTAAACCTTCCTCAAGAATTAATTCATCTATTAAAAAAAATCCGTTGCGTAGTTTTAAAGATTTAAGCATACATAGGGACATAAGGACATAGGGACAGGCAGAGAAAGCAATTTTGTTTTATACTATGTAGTGATAAGTTTATTTTAGCTGCTACTAAGCAAATTCTGTATCATTTTAATTACTTAAGTAGGTTTCGAATTACGAATAAAAGTTCCTTTTCCTTCAGTCAAAGCAAAAGTAATTTCACTGTTTATAGAATTGCTTAGAATGAGATGTATTACCGACAAATCCCGATTTATTACTGCCCATGTACGTAACCGCTCGTTCAATAATTTTTACTACCCATTTAATTATTTTCCTGCTCAATCATATATTCACTGATCCATTTCATTATTTTTTATTATTTATTTTTGTTTACTTTACTGCTTAGTTTTAACTGCTGAACTAATTATGAAACGTGTCATTTATAATTTTTAACTTACTAAAATTGCTATTTACAACTGCCTCTTTAAATCGGTGCCTTATAAAATGGGGAATCGTAATACAAATAATTGCTGTGTACAGAGGGATTCAAAGTTTTTGTTTTTTGTTTTACCGAAAGATTCTGAAAGGTAAGAAATATTTGTGTTTCGTTTAGTTTACTCATTAATTTTTATGAGTAGGTTTTAAGAACTATAGGTAAGTGTATGGTGTAACCGTAACATATTGCAATTCATCATTTTACACGACACACATTATTCATTATTATTTTAATTAGTACTAGCTGTTGCCTGCGACTTCGTCCACGCGGACTTCGTTTACTCCGCACAGCTCCTCCCCCGTAGGTGATAGCGTGATAATATGTAGCCTATATGTTGACCCGACCTGTTAGTAGTATTCATGCAAAATTTGAAGTAAATCCATGCAGTATTTTTTGAGTTTACCCCGGACATATATACAGACAAACAGACAAAAATTGTAAAAACTATATTTTTGGCTTCGATATTGATTATAGATCACGCCCCAAGTATTCTTTTAAAAAATATTCAATTTAAGTACAGTTTTGACTTTCCTACGATTTTATTATATTATGTATAGATATTAAGATTTAAGACAGATCGCATTCGGCCATCAAGGGAGCTACGCGTCCTCACAATCATTCACAATTCCGAAGATTTATCATGCCTTAGTATTACAACTTGAGATTCGCCATCAATTATATTTTAACATTAATTAATTATTAACAAAATTCATTTCCCCGTGTTGGTCAGTTTCTTTGAAGAATAGAGCTACTGCCGCTATGCCAGGCAAGTTGTAAAAGGCGACCCATTTGGTATACGTGTCACCACCACCGTGACTACTAGGTGGTCTTTACCACCTATTATCCACATTCCACATTGTCTGACCCGGATATATGGTACCACTGCTTTACCTATTCTAGCCGCAATACTGTTAATGCTCGTCATTACTTTGTCCCGTTTTGGAAGTTAAAGTTGGACGGTAGACTTATGTACATAGCATTGCCATCCCGCTGCACAAATAGCAACGCATCATTAACATCTTTGGTGTCTATAGGCGATAGAGTATCTTTGAGTCAACCCCGATTTCATTAGGAAGGGTAAGAGTTACGCGATAGAAAGAGATGCAATTTCTAGGTAAATATAACTTGTATCGTAGCAAGAGTCCCTATTGCTTGAGTGTCTCTTCTGTACTTGTACTATTATGTATTCTCATGTGTCTCGTCTTCACAGAAAACGTAACACTTTTGTGATATATATTTATTGCCTATATAATTTAGACTGATTCAAAAAAAATTGAAATTTTTTTTTTCTTATTAATATTGAAAATATTGTTTGAAATGACGAAAGAAAAATCCTGTGAAAATTAGAGCTCTTAATATTAATATTAAGAGGTGCCGAGTCGAAAATTTCAATTTCCCATTTGATTAACGTGGGAATTTTTTAATTTCTTACTTTGGAATTTTGTAACTCTTTAACAAGTCATCGGACTTTTTTTGTAGAGAATTGAACACTCTAAAAAAAAGCTTTCTTATAATTTTTCGATAAACCGATGCGTCTCAAAGATATTCAACTTTAAAATATAATTTATAATATTTTCTCATTTTTTACAATTTTTTGACGAAACTATGAAGTTGATCAACAAATTTTGTCTTCTAAAAAGTTTTTGTATTCTAAATTTTATTTGGTTTCACAGATCCTTTTATTAAACTGTCAAATTTCTGATACTAACATACCTTGATTTGCCAATAAATTCAATTTTTTTTCCAACTAAAAATTATTTTTATCTCTTATTTATTGGATTTTATAAGATCATAATATTATGTATTTTAAATTTATGCAATTAATTTTATTATTTTAAATAAAAATGTGCTAATATAATTTTATTATTTATCGAAGCTAGTTTCACAGTTAAAGCGATCGAAGATCGAAGATCGACAGAAGATTGAAGCGCGAAACAAAGAAGACAGCGGTTGTACTATTTGTTCTTAATTAACTTCACTACTACTATACCATCAAAAATGCTTCAAGGACGCCCCCTCCCCTCCCTTATCTAACTACCTTGCATTGCAACGCTCATTGTTTCGCGACGTGCTAACCGAGCTTTTTAGATTTAGGTAATAATTACCCATTTTTCTTACCTCCAAATTCGGTCTTATATTGTTGCTATAGTTTTTCTTGCTATCATTTTTAAGGGAAATTAAATAAAAATAATTATTAGCTGAAAAAAGCTCTTTTCTTGAAGGTCCCTATCGAAGGTCGTATCCGTTCCAAAATATCCCTGCTGGTAATTGGTACCACAACAGAGTAGTGCGAGGTAAAAAGTGTCGGGAGAATCGCACAGTTGTGAATACTGTGCTGTAAGAGATATACTCGCAAACTAATGTTTTAAAATATAACTATATAATCGGTTAAACATACAGTTAATCGCTCCCCACACATATGTTGTAGTTTAAATTATAGATTGATTATAAAAATCATATCTTGCTTAGAAAATAAAGCCGGAGAAAAAGCTCGCCGAGATACTTTCATCGGATTTTCTTAGTGTGACCGTGATACAGATTTAAAATTACATAGCAGTAACACTACAACAAATGATTTCCAATATCTCCTTTATCTCTGAAATCCTGAATCATATCTCCACCAAAGTATGGGACATAATGGTAAGTAACAGTAAGTAATTCCAAATCGGAACAAATGACCGAGTTCTGCTTTTTGGAAGTCGGCTGGTATTTTCTCATTTAATTTGGACTTTATTTCTTACCACCAGGCACACTATCTATGCATTTCGCAGCCTTATGGTTTGAAAGTACCTTCACAATGTCCTTCTTGTAAACTTTTCCATTGCCACATCTGACTTTATTATAAATAATATCACGTGTGCTTCGAGAAATATAATGTTTACTGCGCTTTTATGTATCTTTTATGACAACATTAACGACTCTTTTACGCTTGGTCGACATTTGAATTTTAATACCTCGATTGATGGGAAGGTTAATTAAGTGTAATGGATATTCCTAGTACCTAACACTGAATTAAGTATAATGGGTATTCTTGCAAATAATCACTATACAGTGCCTACCTGAAAATATCGTATCTGTTTTACTGCTGCTTAATGCTTAGATTATAATATGATTAAATACCTATAATGGATATTCTTGGAAATAATCACTACATAGTACTTACCTACTTGAAAATACTACTTCAGTTTTACTCGTGCTTAGATTATAATATGGTTAAATATAACGCCACCAATTCTACCAATTCTAAGAATACCCTTTTCTTGCAATTAATCACTATGCAGTACCGACTTGAAAATACAGTTTTAAGGTGAACACACACTTTTCCGCGCCGAACGAGTCGAACGAAACGAATTTTAAAATTCTGTATGTGAAATCGCATGAAACCTCGCACACTTACCCGCGTCGAATCGACGTCGAATTTATGAGATTTTATATTATACAAAATTCTAAAATTCGTTTCGTTCGACGCGTTCGGCTCGGATAAGTGTGCGTTCACCTTTAGTTTCACTCGTGCTAAAATTATAATACGATTAAATATAATGTGTATTTTTACATTTAAACACTATACCTATCTACTTGAAAATACACTTTCAGTTTTATTCGTGCTTAGATTATAATGTGATTAAACATAACGGATATTCTTGCAAATAATCACAATACAGTAAATTAATATAAAAGAGGCTTTTATATAAATGGTACAGTACCTTCTTAAACAGGTATTCCATTGTAGTTTCACTCGGGTTTAGATTACAATATAATTAAATATAATGTTATTAATATGCTTGGCAATTAGCCCAGTAAGTAGTATCACCACTTACCCTACTGTTTCAATTTTACCTGTGATTAGATTATTAAAATTGTGTTTTCCAGAAAAACTGTAAAACTTATTGAGAACGGTTGAGAATTCGAACCCTTATTGAGGACCTCATGCGTTCATGTCGACACTAAACCATTACATAATAGGTATACATACACACTACACATCGAAAGATGTCTAACACAGTGAGGTCTGTAATGTGTAGGTACTCTGTTAATGACCTTATAAAATTCTCATGAATTTCAATGTAATGAAGTGGGCGGCTGCTAAAGTGCTTAGACTTGTACGAATTCAAGATCATAACATTTAACTAGTAATAAAATATAGCACATTTTATCAATATTGATGTATTGTTTACATTGAACATACCTATTAGTACCTATATATTTATTTTTTACTAGCTGACCCGGCAAACGTTGTTCTGCTTTATTAATTACTCTTATTTTTTCTTTATTTTTTCACCTTTCAAACCTTCCCTGGACTTCAACAGTTAATTCAAAACCAAAATTAGCCAAATCGGTTCAGCCGCTCTCGAGTTTTAGCGAGATTAACGAACAGCCAAAGACCTGTAGGTCTTTGCGAACAGCAATTGATTTTTATATACATAGATATCATACCTAATATAGCAGCAGATAGCTCTCCTGATGGAAAAAGGTAACCAATGCCTATAGACACCAAAGATGTTAATAGTGCGTTGCTATCCTTATGGCGGGGTCTTAATGGCACATGCATAAATTTATCAGCCCCACCTTACCTTCCAAACTGAAACACGACAGTGACATGCATTTAACGCGATTGCAGCAGAAATAGGTAAGGTGGTGGTACCAGACTCGGGCGAGACAATGCAGAAATCTGTCACCTAGTAACCACGAGTATGGTATTTTTATGATTTTCTTCGTAATTTTCAAATAACAATGATTTTAAATTTTTCGCCCTTAATATAAGGCAAGATAATATAGCCCTTAGTATCAGATATCTAAATTTTAATCATAGTATGCTATGATCAATGCCAATCGTTCGCCTCTTTCTAATTGTCTGACAGAACGGCAGATGGTTTATTCTTCAAAGGGAGCTCGGACCAAAACGAGGTACACTCGGAACATAATTGCAAGTGTCTATAAAGTAATTTAAAAAAATCTAGAATTTTATATTAAAGTACATACCTACTGTATGGAAGAGAGAGCCTTTTGGTACATATAGGGTGGCCGGGCAGTTGACGTTCAAAATAAAAATTTAGATGCCACATATTAAACACCTCCACGTATGGTATTCGATTTTTTTTATTATCGATAGGGAGCGCTTGACCACGATCACGCCTGGCTAAAATTCGGCCTTAGAACGCGCTTCCCGCACATAACGTAGTTTAGGAGATAATTTTTTTTATGATTTTCTTCGTAATTTTTAAATAACAATGATTTTAAATTTTTCCCCCTTAATAAAGGCAAGATAATATAGCCCTTAGTATCAGACATCTAAATTTTAATTTTGAACGACAACTGCCCAGCCACCCCGTATAGATGTTAATTATGTTTAAAGATGGTTACACAAAATATTGTAAAAACATTGTGATTTTTTGTTAACGTTAATAAAGAATCCAAATTTTGGATTTGAATGTCTCAATTGGCCTCACTCATTTTTAAAACAGACAAATTAGGATAATTCCGGTGACAAGGAACAGTTGTAACTGCAGAACCAAAGTATAAATCAAACAAAAACATTGTAACTGAAAAAAAGCAGTTGTTTCATCTAGATCATGGATGACTTTGTGATTGTTACAAATAGGTTTTTGTTTGTGTATCATAAACATACAATCAAAAACCTATTAACCTAGCGGTAAAATATTAACAATGCTTTTGTGTATTTAAGGGAATATAGTTTTCTTCACAATTCCGTGTGAAAGGTGTCTCCTATTAGCAATATACCAGTATTCCCGTATGAAGTGCAGCCGGGATGACTGGCGCCAAGAGGCGGCGCGTCGTCTCGGCGCCTCTACCCTGGATGGGGTGGACCTTACTCTTGTTTCTCGATAACACTCCTTTCGATCGGACGACACTGCTGGCTGTTTGTTGCATATCTATGTATTAATACGTAAGCCGAAAACGTTGTACCCTTTTTTAAGACAATTGCGCGAACAGTGGAGTATGAAATTTGGCACAGTTAAAGTTTACATTGCAGATGAATGCAGAAACCTAATATTTTTAAATAAAATACATTAAAATATGTAAAATTCACAAAATTAAACATTACTAATACTACATTTATGTGACATATGTACAGTAGCATGATATTATACACACATGTATACTATTTTCTTTGCGGCTAAAGTCAGTTCTCAAACTTGAGAGACTTTATAGTCTGTGGTCGAATTTTGGCCATAGGCGAATAGTTATGATTATTAGTGCGCTGAGGTTTTGATATTAAAATAAAAATGAACATCCCGTAATCTCAGGAGTTCAACTTACAAACCTCATCTATCTTAATCTAATGTATTAATCACTACTACACTACACTAGGCCACTTTCTATGCACTTTGTGGTACAATTTATTGAAAAAATATCGCATTTTTAGGTTTTAGCTTCGACGTGGTAGTTTATATTTATGTCTAGATTTGTTATCTACCATAAAAATACCATTTTATGAAAATAAAAAATAGAAGTTACAATTTGTATTAGAATCTTATTACTACTAACGCCATCTCTTATTAAATTAACGAGTTAAAATTGATAGAAGATACATTTTCTATTAGAATTTTTGAACTTATTAAGAGACTACCTACTTCATGAATTGTTTCTTCATATTTGACTGGCGGCGCGCGGTTATCGTGCCCTCGTATAAAGGCGAGGTTAAAGTATAAACTGCAATAGCTATAGAGCCATCAGTTTGATCAGTTTGGCATTGAAGGTGTATGATAAAATCATTGAAAGGAGAATGCAAGGGAAGTTCGAAGTAATATTGTGGGAGGCACAAGGAGAATTTAGGTCTAGAGCAGGGATGTTTGCTGGGAACAGAGTAAATAGTTAGAGAGTTTCACAATATGCTTATTGTGAAACAGTACAGATGTATTAATTGATTTACATTGTATTGAGATCAATTCCCAATCTTAGCCCGAGGGTAAAAAGCTAAAAAAAGGTGTATTCAAGCCCGTATCGTAGAGGTATAACGTGTGCATCCACGGTTAGCCGCAGATACTTAAGTCCCACAATGTGATAGGTGGCCAGCCTATCGCCAGTAGCGCACTTTTCTAATCTCGGGCAAAGTTGTTTTTATCACAAAACTGAAAAAACACATTTTTTCATTTGCCTGACTCTGGAATCGAACTCCGAGGGTTTCTCTGAGAGAAAAATTCGAAAAATGTATTCGCTGAGTGTCTACCGTCAATTCTTCGTGCCTGCGTAGTCCAAAAATTTTGAAGGTTTATTTAAATAAAACATTTTTTGATTTTGTTTTCGTAAATCGACGTAAAACCAGGAACTTCCTGATTTTAGAAAAAAAACAATTATTTCAGCAAAATGTCAAAAATGTGTTTTTTTATAAGATCAACCTTCATTTTTAATACATATTTTTCCTTGAAAATACCAACAAACAAAAACCAAAAATTCCTAGTCCAAAGCCTGACGACGCGGGCCTTTGATGCAAATGTAATGTTTAGGTGAAATACGCTGAGTTTGTTAGGTTTGATAATTATAAATAAAGTCCATACATTAAAAGATGTAATTCTCATAAAAATACTTTTATAACAATATTACTAGATAGTATAATTTTGCGAGCCCTTACAAATGTCTGCTTTTTGCTAGTATAGATTTAAAATCGTGATACTAGAATTAACTTTAATTTAATATAATGTGTCCTAGATTTCGTATTTAACTAAGGTTGTACCAAAATACCTAATAATAATTTATATCAGAGGGCGATCGCTAGTTTACAGTATTTAGGTAAATCAATTCACCTTCATGATAAAATAGGTGTCACCACTAGACGTTAAATCTAGTGGTTAAGTCATCGGTTTAGAGTTTAGACGTTAAATCTTATGTTGGTATACATACAACTTAGTTTTTTTATGCAACCTAGGGGCAGTTATTTTCTTTTTTTATATGTATGTATATTAAACAAGCAGATGGGTATATTATATACGCTATTGCGGCAGGAATAGGTACGGCGGTGGTACCAGACCCGGACAAGCAATGCAGAACTCTACCACACAGTACCCACGATGATAGTGACTCGCATAGCCAACCGATCGACTTTTACGCCCTGCCTGGCAGAACGGCAGTTGACCTATTCTTCAAAGGAGCTCGGACCTTAGTATTTTTTTCTGCTAAAACACCTTTTATCAATATCTTGGTGCTTCACTTCTGCAGAGTATATAGATATTCTTAAATAATGGCAATATCTTCTTAATATAAGCCTTCCTTTGTGGCTGCAATTTTTTTTATTGAAATTATTAAACATGTAATATTTTTCACGCCACCTTTAATTCTCATAGTAGCTTCTTACAAAGTAGTCGACACGACTTAGAATTTTGAGACTGACATTGTAGATACCTAGATTACTTTTTGAAAAGATTAAAGATTTTGTCAAATATTCTTGAAGTACTACTTTCAGAAATATCCGCTAGATTCTAAATTAAAAAGGGCTGTAACTTGTTTCCAAAGAAAAATTGCATCCGCCTTAGCATTGTAGTAAGCTCCTTGCATTTTTATTTTATAAATAGTCAAACCAGCAGATGGCTCTCCCGATGAAAAGAAAAGCCATCGACCATTGACATCGACGATGTTAAGGGTACGTTTCCATCTGTATGAGTCTTTGAAATTCCATACGTTTATCGGATTACTTCACAAACACTGTCGCTATAGCACCAGGATTCAGGAATGGGTAAGGCAGTGTTGCTAAATCTGGGCCAAACTTTACAGAACGTTGCAGAGCTTTGCAAAGATGCGAACGCTAGTAGCCACGATGGTAGTGACATATTTAGAAAATTCAATACAAATTGCCTGACCGAAAGACCGAAAGGCTGGCCCCCTTCTAATGTTTAGAAGGGGGCCAGCCAGATCAACAGAGGGAAATACTGTTCATGTCCTTTTTTCGTTTCAGATACCAAGTTACTACAACAAACAAAATTAACTAGTCAATCGGTAGAAAGGCAAACCTGTTAAAGCTAGAAAAATGAAACGATGCCAAATTTTATTTATCTAGGTGACTTGATATCTAGATAAATAAAAATTGTCATCGAGAATATACAATCGAAAACAAATAGTAGTGGTAATTCACCCTATTGAGACGTCACAAGTTCAGTCGGTTCGGGGTCACTTTCCACTGGCAAAGTGATTTGTGCACCCCTTTCCATGAAAACTCTGTTATATAACGAGTCGTACCATTTTTTATTACATATTGTTCGGTCACATTGTGGGACTATAAATGGACTATTTCCAGGTCCGAGCCAAAATGTCTGATATTATGGAAGTAGAAATAGTAGCTGAACACATTTTTTTGTAATATAAAAATTTGCTAATAAATACGAGTACGTTAAGATATAATTACAAAATAAGTGCTAATTACTCCGACTACGCGATCGATGGGGCTCGGGTTCGTTTCCCGTCAAGGAAAGTATTTGTACGATGAGAACAAATGTTTCTGGGTTTGAGCGTATATTGAATATATTACAGCATTTATATGTATTTATATGTCTTTATTATGGTTGACTGCCATCCAAACACAAGCAAATAATTCCTTTCCTTTAGAATTAGATCAAATATTATAATTTGACCAGCAATGTATTATTATTATTATAAAAAAGTGTTTTTTCAGTTTTCTGAGAAACACAAAGTTGCCCGGGATTGGAAAGTGCCCGGTACCTATCACTTTTGTGGGACCAAGTATCTAATCGCGGGTGCACTTGTTGTACCTCTGCCACCCCTGCGGGGATACGGGCGCGCGTGAAGATACTATACTACATGTTTATTTATTTATTTCGTAACTAGTTGACCCGGCAAACGTTGTTCTGTCTTTTTAATTAGATACATTTACTTTTTTTTCTATATGTTTTCACCTTTTAAACCTTTCCTGGACTTTAACAATTAATTCTAAACCAAAATTATCCAAATCGGTTCAGCCGTTCTCGAGTTTTAGCGAGACTAACGAACAGCAATTGATTTTTATACATATAGATATATAAGATAATCCTGGCAGCATCTACTAAGTCTTTGCCAAAAAATCTCCCAGATGTTTATTCCACGTTTCAAGGAATTATTACAAGAAGATTTCCTTTCCACAAGAGAACTAGAGCATTCGAAAAGGTCATCTATTTAATTTTCGTTATACGGCGACTACTTTCATATGCTATTTATCTGGCAAATAAAATTCTTATTAGAAATACCTTATACCTTAGTAGCCATAGGATAGGAAGGCAGCAGTGCAGGGGTCTAGGGTCTAGGACACTCATGCTTTGAAGACTAGATAAAGATGTGGTTCAGATTATCTCTATTATTATAGACGAAAAGGTTGACAAATGTGGAGATAGTAACCATCTTACATCTTGCGTCACTCAAACTGGTGAAATAAAAGGTATTTTTTATATGACAGGATAGCAAGTATGAAGTAGTGAATCAACGAAAGTGTCATAAGGAAAACAGAAACAGATGTGAAAACCAAATTTTGGTGGAAACGGAAACAGGATTGAAAACGGATGCGGAAATGTAAACATTCAATCATTGACCTACT
Organism: Apodemia mormo; assembly: GCA_036924255.1. Lineage (NCBI taxonomy): Eukaryota > Metazoa > Arthropoda > Insecta > Lepidoptera > Riodinidae > Apodemia > Apodemia mormo. The sequence goes on from JAUPFN010000019.1 coordinate 32,117,534, forward strand.
AATTACTTACTACCACAGTGAAAGTAGTTGTTTTAACGAATATATTTTTAAATTGTTACATAGTATAAAACAAAAGTCGCTTTCTCTGTCTGTCCCTATGTCCCTATGTATGCTTAAATCTTTAAAACTACGCAACGGATTTTGATACGGTTTTTTTAGTAGATAGATTGATTCTTGAGGAAGGTTCCCACGGGACACAAGCTACGCGGGCGAAACCGCGGTCAGGTCGCTAGTTATTTATTTTATATATATTTGAAATAAATTAAATGTGAAATTAAATTAGGAAATTAAATTTTCTAATAAAAATAATTTAAAGCGGTGGCACTGTGGCATTTTTATATTTTGTCACACTGTTCACATTTTGCTGATAGATTTCCAAATAGAATTTGTTTTTTCAAATTGGTCGAATGCTGTTCGAAGGTAGTGTCAAGAGTCACCGGAATCGGCGTGTTTACATGTTGAGAGCCATGAGTAGGGATGACCACATTTTTAAAAGAAAAATACAGCTCGTTTTTTTAAAAGTTAAAAATAAAATGCAAGATTGAAAATAATATATTGTTTATTAACTGTGGTATTCTTACTAACAGAAAGTTACTGGAACTGGTAACTGGAAGAATATTTAATACTTTGAACTCCCAACCATAACCCAAATAATAGATAATGGATTATGTTTGGAAATTAAAAATTCCGCTGAATTTCCACATTACGCATGTACAATGTACCTGTAACGGCCGGTAAAGAGCTTTTATTGCTCAGTGGATCTAGGAATCGTGGGTTGGTGGACGTCGAAAGCCTAGCACAGTGGTGGAAAAATGCTAACGTGTACTCATCACCCTGCCAGACTTACAAGCAACAAAGACGATGACACCGCAGTGGGTTTTAATAGGTATTCCGGGTCCATTTTAGGTGAGTTCCATATTTGGACCGGTAATGCGTAAATGCGTTTCGTATGAAGTACTTTGTTCGAATCTTCGTCAGAAAATGGAATGAGAAAAATCGTTTTACAGGTTCCATTGCAGAATTCCACAAAACTTGTGCTAAAAATGTTCTCACTAGTTCCATTGTATGGAAGTATGGAATGTGAATGTATGGAATGTAATGGAAGTATTCAATATTTTTAATAAGTTTTTAAATTTTTCTGTAAAATATACTTACACAAGATTAGATACGAGTATGTGTTCGATTGTGCAGACACCTGATACCAAACCTGATACTAATACTAAACTTAATATCGTTGGCTGATCATGGGTGCGTTGCACTGTACTATCTGTAAAAGATGATAGATTAGTCACAATCAAAGGAATTTTGTGGATTAAGATTGAACACAGAAACAATCACAATATGTAATAAATAAGTGATGTGACGTAGCGATTAGATAAAATGTCAAACGTCACATGTCACATTGCAATAATCTTGTACAATACAAAAAAAAATAGACTATATGCCTGTAGCCTATAGCCTATAACCTATATGCTATTCCAGATCATCTTCTACCTGTGTACCAAATTTCATTCAAATCCGTTCAGTAGTTTTTGTGTGATTGAGTAACAAACATCCAAACTTTCGCATTTACAATATTAATATAGATTAAAGCGTGTGGTGCGTTCAAGTCTGTCAAAGTAAGTGTATATGTGCGTATGAGTTTGGGCGTATGTATAAGTGTGTGTGTAGATGTGTGTGAGTGTGAGTTTGTGTGTGTGTGAGTTTGTGTGTGTGTGTGTGTGTGTGTGTGTGAATGAGTGTGAGTGTGTTTGCGCGTGAATGTGAATTTCATGTAACAAAATGTACACAGATAATGATATATTTTGTTACATGAATTTTGAAAATGATGATTACACATTATTTCTAATCATTCACACAGCACGCATATACATTATTCATTCTAATCACACAAATAGCACGCAATATGTCAGCAATACTTTACTATGTTTTGCTATTTCTCATCACAAAAATAATATAATTTAAAACACTTAAAAGTTACTAAAAAAAGAATTTGCTTCTTATTTTAATTAGAAAAAAATCGAAACGATAGCTATTTTGGACCATGATTTTGAGACGAAAACCGTTGGAAATTAGAGTGAGATTTTTTAAATTTTTTTGGCGATTTCTTTACTTTTATTTTGTATTATTTGACTTATTGTTATTACAATCTCTACAGAGATATAATAAAGAATGATTTAAGGAAATATACAAAATAAGCAATATTTTATGTGCTACATACCGGACAATATAGACGTTTAGTTCGAGAGTTACGCGGGGTCAGTGCCGTGATAACGGAAGAGACAGAGAGATAGACTTTCTTTTTTTATATCATAAGATAGCAAACAAGCAGATGGGTCTCCTGATGGAGAAAGTCACCCATCGCCTATAGACACCAAAGATGTTAATGGTGCGTTGCTATCTTGTGGCGAGGACTAATGTCACATGCATAAGTTTACCGGCTACCTTACCCTCCAAATCGGAACACGACAGTGACTAACACTGACGCTATTGCGGCAGAAATAGTAAGGCGGTAGTAACAGACCCGGGCGAGGCAATGCAGAACTCTACCACCTACTAGCCACGGTAGTGACTCGCATAACCAATGGTCGCCTTTTACGACCTGCCTGGCAGAACGGCAGTTGGTCTATTCTTCAAAGGAGCCCGGAACCAACACGGGGAACTTTCGCATTAATAAATATTAGTAGATATGCATAACACGTTATTTGCAAAAAGTTGTAAATTAAATTAAGTATCTTAATTTATTCTGATACTTTTTTGTAATTTCACAATGAAAGACAACACGAAGAAGTTCAAAGAAGTGTTTTTATTGGACGCGTCAAGTAGGGTAATAGTGTGGAAATAGCCCAGATTATCTGATGCCCAGAAAGAGTGCACCCGATATTCGCTGACTCACGCGACGCCGGCGCCTGCTGATTTATGGTAACTTGCTGTGGGGAGCTTAGAAGGTGATGGATCTGGTAATATAATTAAAACAATTATCAGTTCTTACTATTTTTAAATGAATTCAAGCGATTTATTGTTAAAATAGCGTTGGTTACATTTGTTCTTACAATTATTACTTTAGGGTGTTCTTTATTCTTTCATAGAATATATTGTTGCGAATAATCTAGAAACGTGAAGAGTTGGAACGCTGGAGAGATCTAGGAATAAAAGGAAGAGATAGCTACTTCTATTGATAAACAGTAGCCACTGAACCGGTATATAATTACTGGTATTAATTCCGGTACCGGAATAGTTATACCATAATTGATCTTATCCATATATATACCATAGCGTGTACAGTAACATGTTTACAATTAGCATTGTTTACGCAATAAATTCGGAATTTTCGGGAATATGGCTGAATTTTACTTTGTGTATAAATACGGATGTGTTGGAAAATAGAGTGCAGTTTTTAAAAAGCGATTCAGAGCGACAGTACGGGCGATCAGTCTGAAGTGATATAGTAGATACAGTGAATAGGAGAAGTGTTTTATTGTGTAGTTGGTTAATTCTAGTATTAGTATAGTAAGTGTTATTAGTGCTTATAAGCGTATTTACGTACTGCATTGTGGTGTTTTCTATATTTGTGTTGTAAATACACGGTTTTAAGATAGGTGGTATTTTATTGCACAATACGAACTCGAAGTACGTAACAATATTTTTATTACATAGGATAGCAAACAAGCAGACAGTTCTTATAATAGCGCAAATATTGCCTGTATTCAGCAAAGATGTTAATGGTGCGTTGTTTTCGCTTAAAACACAGCAGTAAATATTTCGGTATGATACTCATTCGTACATTATCATTTATCACCCCAACATTTTTCAGCAAAAAATCAGAATATATATTTTTGTTCTTTATCCGATTCATGATAATACATTGTTTTGTCACGCAATATCTCCCGATCAAGCAAGTCGAGTTTTCAAATTCTTTAAGCGACATTCGTACAAAATTCTAAGACATTGCCAGTCTTCTAAATTTTAAGATCATTTAATAATAAAGTAGCACATCGTATTTAAAAAAAAATTGTATTTTGCACTACATTTTTGGCTTATGTCTGGAAATACATTCAAGAATTAAAAAAATAGTAAGCAGCTGTGCTTAATGAAAAACTTTATTAATCGCTCAACTATTAATTGCGTAATGGTGTGTTTTTGATTAAATTGACAATTCTATAACATACTATATCTGTGACACACACTTGTGAGTACTCGCCTTATAAATAGGCGGCAAAAGAAACAAGTGACAATTTACGGCCATACGCGGCGCTTCCACAAATAAACTGCACAACGTTTTGTAACACATTTAGCACTTGTATAGAACTACTACGGAACAGATCTTTTTAACAATATCAAATCATGTGTATCAAAACATAATTTTATGTAATTTAATTTGAATTTTTTCTGAAACATACAAACAAAATAAAACTCAAGAACGGCTGAACGGATTTACTTAAATGATTTTTAATTTCTTATAATTATTATGTCCCAAGCAATGTACGAATAAATAAATAAATGACGGACTAACGAAAATTACAATAATCTTATTCGTAACATTAACACATTTTTAATGTTAATAATATAGATATTTTGTTGGATTTGCATCCAACCACGTCCGCCACATTTCTGTGTGTGGATAATTAATTGTACCTAGCCGCGCTGGTACTTTATTTTGCGAACCTACTGTGAGTAAATAAATTAAAATTTCTTATGTTGCTTTTTAGAGTTTTGTACCTATAAAACGGCAGCCTTATAGGATCATTTTGTGGTCCGTCTGTCTATCTGCCCGTCCGTCTGTCATGTCCCTTTATCTCAGAAATGCATGAAGGTATCGAGTTGAAATTAAAACCATATAATCAGATCTTCAGGCCAAATTTCATTGAAACGCTTCAGTGAAGGCGTAACAGATGGACAGACAGACTTTCGTATTTATAAAATCTATACTAATATACATACTAATATTATAAATGCGTAAGTAACTCTGTCAGTCTGTCTGTTTGTCTCTTCTTCACGCCTAAATCTCTGAACCAATCTGGATGCAATTTGGTACAAAGATAGTGTAAGACCCGAAAAAGGACATAAGATAGTTTTTATCCCGAAAATCCCAAGGGAAATGGAACAATGCGGGTAAAACGCCGAAACTTAGGTATATTTTAAAAAAAAATCTACGCGGACGAAGTCGCGGGCACAGCTAGTTACATATATCTATACATATAATAAAATCGTAGGAAAGTCAAAACTGTACATTGAATATTTTTTTATAAATAATACTTGGGGCGGGATCTACAATCGATATCGAAGCCAAAAATATAGTTTTTAGAATTTTTGTCTGTCTGTTTGTCTGTATGTATGTCCGGGGTAAACTCAAAAAGTACTGCATGGATTTACTTCAAATTTTGCATGAATATTACTAATAGGTCGGGTCAACATATAAGCTACATATTATCACGCTATCACCTACAGGGGAGGGGCTGTGCGGAGTAAACGAAGTCCGCGCGGACGAAGTCGCAGGCAACAGCTAGTATAGAATATAGTATGACTTCGTTAAGCCGATATTAGTATATAAACGAACCTTTAAATTCGAATTTAGCCAAATTTTAATTGTAAATTGCAGATGGATCGATAAGGGCGTATATAAACCTGTTAAGCAATAAAATGAAACATATTTCTTTTCAATATGATTAGATGATGACATTTTTTAAATTTGAATGCGTAGTAAAGGCCTGTTTTTGTGTTTATTTCATCTGCGCATAGGTAATTAGGTTTGTTTGAATGTGGGTGGTACGATTTTCGTTGCGGCGACAGTCACGAACTAACAGTTGTAATGCCTAGAAAGATCCGAAATTACATCACTTTTATTTATTTACAATGCTTTCATCTTATCTGAAATCTGGCAAAAAGCCATTCTACCTGTAACAGTCACAGACAATTTTCGACCTTTTACTTTAAAGACACAGCTTATTTTACAATGACATATATATATATATATATATCCTGGTGAACTATTATGATTAAAGTATATTTTTTCCTTAGAATACTAACGTAAGTCTATGAGTTTTTTCAATAGCGTTACAGATAATTTACTGATACTTTGATACGTACATCGAATCGAAAGACCAAGTTGCCTCAAAAAAGCTTGGGATTCTAGCCAAGGTGAGACAGTATTTCAGCTCAAGACAGTTGCTCAATCTTTATCAAGCACAGGTCCGTTTGTGCATGGAATATTGCTCTCACCTCTGGGATGGATCTGTCAAATACCTAACTGAAGAGGCGTGCTAAGAGGCTTATAAACGACGATGATGTGATAGGCAAAAAACTCCAGAGCCTCGCTCATCACCGTAGAGTGGCCGTAGAGAGTCTATCGGTCTTTTATCGGATACACTTTTGAGAGTGCGCTGCGGAATTGCACGAATTAATTCCACCATCCCCGTTTTTCTATCGATTGTCGAGGCGCACAGATACTAGGCAGTGCCATATGGTGGACGTTCCACGTACCCGGACAAAGCGGTTTGACTCGACATTCTTGATCCGAACCGCAAGGGATTAGAATATGCTTCCTGAGTTTGTGTTCCCCGACGAGTACAACCTGGGGATATTCAAGAGAAGAGTGAACAGGTAAGGTACATGTTACCTAGGAAAGCGCGTTTCATCTTAGGCCGCATCTAAGTTTACCATCAGGCGAGATCGTGGTCAAGCGCTTCCCTATCAATAAAAAAAAATACTATTGCGATTTCACATGCAATAGGCAGAAGCATTTTACATATTTAAATATTTCATTACATTATCACTATAACATTTTGATAAGAAAATAACCTTCATCATAACAATGATAAAGGTTATTTCCTTATCAATATCAATAAAATATAATAAGAAATCAGAAAAAAATCGCGCGTGTCTGGTAACACCTACCTATTCTTGCCGTAAGTACTTGTCACTGTCGTGTTCCGGTTTGGAGGGTAAGGCACGTGGCATTAAGACTCCGCTACAAGGATAGCAACGAACCATTAGCATTTTTTGGTGTCTATAGATGATGATTATCTCTTTCCATTAGAGAAGCCGTCTGCTTGTTTGCTATCTAAAAAATGCCGTGAAAACCCACGTGCCGTTGCATAGTCGCGAAATTATCGCAGATTATATTCGATATTAAAGTAAAGGAATGTATATAGAAAGTGCCACTGGCATTTTATTCTTTTCAGTTATAGTGCCATTAATCATGTCATAATAGTATGGCTCCAATTAGCCACAAGTTAGACGCTACGCGACTTGTTATACATATAAATATGATGTAGGTTTTAGTTTGTCTTAGTTAAACTTGTGGCCTCCACACCTAGAAAAAGGGGCTACTGTTTTAGGTGTGGGTCATGGAGAATATACATCTATACCTACTCCATTAGGAGTGGGTCCTCTAGCGGCACTATCACTTGCCTAAAATAAATTCAATATCTCACAGATAAAACAAAAAAGTGAGAGAAAAGTTTTACAAACATCAGCTTCTGGCTCCTCGCCAACATGGCAGCTGCGCCCTGCGTCCGTATAGCAACAGAACTCGATACTTCCGCGGAAGGACTTGAGCGATGTAGATGATTTCGATTTTTTTCGGAATGTATGTATTGCGGCTGGCTTTATGAATTATCACAGCTTCACTGGGCTCCACGCAGAGCGAGCGGAGTGCACATCAAGTGTTTATATTTTGTGTGTTTGTGTGACTGTATGCCCACCGCCCTAAAGGGGGTTACCTGTGAGAATCTTGGGTTAGGATGGGATCGTGATTTGTGATAGAAGGGTTAGTGACATTATCTTGCCTTCAGCTGGTTCTAGACCTTGGTATCAGTTCGATGATGTTCGAAACAGGAGTCCTCGGTGGTGACGGTGTCGCGAGTGTTGGTGTGTTCCGTTGGCCAGAGTTATTGGGTCATAGGGATCGTGGCATTCCCTACGCTTTTGGGATCGGTATAGGACATCGGTATTTGGGACAAACACAAAGTCGGCCGCACGATAATTTCGACTTCAACACCACTCCTTCAACCCAAGTCCAAATTTTAATAGATTATTATATTAGATTATTGTATTTTATACCTGAAGTACAAAATAAAAAAATTGTAAGGAGAAATCTGAAAGCTGAAATATTGTTCTTATATATATATATATATATATATATATATATATATATATATATATATATATATATATATATATATATATATATATATATATATATATATATATATATATATATATATATATATATATATATATATATATATATATATATATATATCGATACCTTAGTTCACAATTGTACTAACTGCAAAAATTTTAATTTGCACCTTTTTATTGACAAATACACTAAATGTTGTGCTCTTTCGTTTGCACGTATTGAAATATCGATATGTCTTGTGAATAGATACATATTTTTTTAAATTATTTTAAGTTATTTTCGTACTATTAACGTCTAACCTTCAAAAACCTTTAAAACGCTGTTGAAAGTGCAATGTGAACTAAGGCTATCAATATTTGATATATGATGAGCTTTCGGCATATATTTGATAAAGGGACAACGATTGTCTATTGACACCAAATAGTGATTGCGTGTGGAAGACGGTAGGATAATGCCACATGCATAAGTTTACCGGCTACCTTATCCTCCAAACCAGAACTGTGTTAACTGTTAAGCACTAACGATTTGATGTGGGGCGGTAATACCCAACCATGGTGATATTTTACGGAACTCCATAATCGTATGCCAAATATGTCGGACCATCGACGCCTTTTATTAACTTGCCTAATTATTCAGACGTGCCAAACTAAAATGAAAAATCCCATACATAATTATAAATTTGAAAATTTGTATGTTTCGATGTTTGTAACTCATTCACGCAAAAACAGCTGGACTGATTCGGATGAAATTTGGTCCACATGTAGGTAGTGACGTGGAATAGGACATAGGATAGTTTTATCTCGGAAAATCTGTTATTCCAAATTTACCAATTTTTTTGTTTATTTTTTTGGATTTGCCAATAACTTTTATATAGCAGCGGGCTGCAGAGTGCAGAGGGCCGCCTATACAATTATTATTGTTACGAGCTTTGAGTTCTACTTGAGACTAACACACTTTCCGTATCACTTTTCACTGTACTTAATATATCGCTTCACACTGATCGTCCGGACTATCGCTCCCGAATCACTTTTCAAAACTGACTTGCTATGTGCCAATACATCCTTATTTATATACAAGGTAAAGTTCGACCATATTCCCGAAAGTTCCGAAAATAACGCATAAACAACATAAATGTAAACAAGTCATAGCACACGTTAGTATCATCTTTATGCCCCAGGCGAGAAGGTCAATTATGGCATAGCTGTTTGGGTAATGGCGACTATTGTTTTATGGCGATGATAGAAGCAGCTATTTCTCTCTTTTATTTCTAGATTTTTCCAGTGTTCTCACTTCTCTTTACTAGATTATACACAACAATATCATAAATGCGACAGCCTGCCTGTTTATTAAAAAAAAATTGGCATGGAGATGGTTGACGGTCCAGGGTCTAATATGTGCTTCCTTTTTTCAAAATCAACCCCTACGAGGCAGAAGTAGGGTATGAAAGTTTGTACGAAAATCTCATACATATGTTATACTCAAAGAAAAAACTATATCTAGACTACATGTTAACCTAGCACATCGCGTCGTCCACTCTTGCGGGCGAAGCTGCGCGGGTTAGCTAGTATTCAATAAATTAAGCTAACCTTCGAGCATTTAGCAATAAATTTATTTAAAATAAATATCTCCTGCCATTTCAAGTCTCTCAATACGATTACTAATAACTAATTACGAAGATGACGCATTTATTTGTGAACGATGATATAAAAATTGAAGTATCATTCTGTAACTGATAGCATCTGCAGGCGTTTTCTCGTTAATCGTACAATAAAACCAATCAAATGTTTTATTTTGTCACTTTGCCAAGGAGCTTCCCAAAACTACGGCACATTAGTGTCTTCATTATTGTGATAATATCGTTTTGAAGAAATCATTTTCCCGGACTATCATTAACACGAAGTCCCGGTCAAGGGCACGTTCCGATTTGAACAGTTGTGAGTTGCTCGGTCAGAAATAATGTTTTAATGTGTATGTTACGTTTTCTGTTATAGCAAACAAACATGACTCCACAGATAGAGATAGCTAACATGACCATACGTTCTGATTTGAAGGAGACTGTTCTGATTTTAACTTCTCTGTCCCGGTGTCTCCAAATATTTCAGGGGCGTGAAAATATCCTGCATTTTGAAAAGCAGTCACAATTTATGTCCGTCATAAAAAGTTATAAATTGATCAGCAATTACTACTAGCTTGACGAATAGTTGTTCTGACATGAGCTTACGCAACAATTTTCTACACTCTTGGTTAATCTAACTTAAGATTGATATCTTTTTAATATTTTAAATATATAGCCGCAAGTTGCAACCTAATAACCCTGGTCTATGCTGTTATCTGCCTAATTACAATATTATTGTGTAGCTCGCATCAAAATAATGTCTCATTTTAAGATAAAGACAATATGGTCAGTTTAGAGATAATCATCGCATAAAGTTACTATATTGCTATTTTTTTATATCATAAGATAGCAAAGAAGCAGATGGGTCTCCTAGAGAAAAGAGTAAACCATCGGCTATAGACACAAAAGATGTTAATGGTGCATTGCTATCTTGTGGCAAGGTCTAATGCCACATGCATACCTTCCAAACCGGAACACAACAGTGACAATCAATGGCGCTATTGCAGCAGCCTGCCGCAGTAGTGGCAGGAACAGGTAAGGCGGTGGTACAAGACCCGGGCGAGACAATGCAGAACTCTACCACCTAGTAACCACGATGGTAGTGACTCAAATAGCCAATCGGTCGCCTTTTATGACCTGCTTGGCAGAACGGCAGTTGGCCTATTCTTCTTCAAAGAAGCCCGGAACCAACACGGGGAAAAACGGGGAACCAAAACGGGGTGCTTTATTGTCCATACGAGCAGAAACATAAGTTTGGCCGACGTAAACGCACAGTTTTACCTGTGAGTAGTAGGGATTCGTTGGTTCCCGACCACCCGGGTCGTTGGGTCTGGATCCCTGTTTCTGTCCCACCTGTGTTTCTGACCCACTTGGTGGTCGGTCAAAACTAAAAAAAAAAAAAAAAAAAAAAAGTTTGGTGTCAAAATGGGGGTTTCCGGGTACGCCCGATCGATTGCAAGCATCCGTTTTTTGATATCTCGCACGGTTGCAAAGTTAGCATTCCTGGCTCTCCTTCGTTATCTAATCACCTCATTATCATTAAGCTCGAACGCCCGTCACACAATCGCACTATTAAAAGCTCATTAGGACGTCTCGCATTGCGTATCACTTGCAACTAATGAATATGGAATAAAATAAATATCATCAAGCTGATTCCCGTGGCGAGAAGGCAGAGCGAGCGTCTTAACGTTCCACTGCGATTCACCTGTTCAGCGGACAAAAGCACGATTATGGCGATCATTCTATTATCATTTTAGCAGCCTGTAAGACTTTTACTTTTTTTTTTCATAGTAATTTATATCATTAACATCGTGAGTACTGACTAGTTGGTGAGTTCTGCAACGTCTCGACCGGGTTGAGTACCACGACCTTGACCCATCTTATTACATACATCATCAGTGCTAGTCGCTGTGGTGGTGCTATTATTACTGGGTCTGTGTGCTTATTAAATATATTCCAGTACTTGTATGCATGTAAAAAAGTATCTTCACGGCCATATCCCCGAAGAGGTAGACAGAGGTACAACTAATGCTCCCACGATTAGCCGAAGATACTAAGTTCCACAACGTGATAGGTGACAATCCCGACCCAGGAATCGAACCTAGGACCTCATGTGGCAAGCATCGACACCGCACCATTATGCCGCAGAGGTGATTTGTTTGAATGTATTTATTTAGTGTTGTTGACAAACACCCATATTGCATGATGTCTGGGCTAGCAGGATCGGTCACTTCCGGTATCAAAAGCTTCACATGCTCTTAAGGTATGTGGGTGTTTCGCAATACACAAGTATGAACTTCACTAACGATTCATTGGAATGTTGTATCATAATTGCTAATGCGAATGTGATGAGCAACAAGATTTGTAACAGAACGTGTTCGCTAATGTTAATTGCTTAAAACTTCCTATATAAACCTTGGATGAAAGCACATCTACAATATATCAAATAATTATTTTAACAGAGATAGTGCTACATTATTGTAACGTGTGTGTGTGTTATTGTGTTCACGTGCTACTTCGATAATATGGATGTAAGTATCTCATTTATTGCTCTTATAATATCTTATATATTAAATATGTGTAATGAATGTAGATATAATATTTTTGCCGTTTCATATTTTTACAATATTATTCATGTATTTCACCGGAGAGGAAAGTATACTTGTATGATGAACGTACACATATTTTTTCAGATTTGGTTAGAAAATAATATTTATACCTACATGCACACACAGAAATGATGTATGTGTTAAATCTATACATATGTGTACTACATGTATACTGAACAGAAATTTTATTCAGTCGTTAAGGCGTGTAAGAACTTGTAACAAATATACACGCACAAACTTTAGATTTATAACATAGTATTAGGATTTTACGTTAGCTATGTCGTAGTGTCTAATATTTGGTATTATGTCCTTTACAGAATTCCTCGAGCATCCTTGAAGAGAACACTTTAAAACATTATTATTATCCACTGTCTGACGACGACGAGTCAGATTTACAATTGACACAGCCATTGAAAATAAAAAGAACACGTAGCAGCAGCAGTTTGGACGACCTATTTGAAAAGCCAGCCAAAAAGAAGAAAAAAATGTCGTCCTGCGTTGGAAGGGCGTCTCGAGATGGTGGAATGGCATACATATCAACCAATACCGACGATGGGGCGCAAGCCACACACTTTGTAAAAATAGAAGTTTACGATCTAAAAAAACTGGCGAGGATACCCCCAACTGATCATTGGAAACATGCAACCACTCGGATTAAATATTATGCGGCAAGTCATAGGCTCAACAAAATCAATGAAGTGATCTATGATATATCTAAGGAAATAGCCGATGCACCTGACGTAAAAAAATATCACTTCGACAAAAATACTTGATATTGTTCTTTCAATGACTGATTTTTTAAGTATGCTATTGTATAAAGTTTCAATGTAATTAGAGATAATAATGTGATTAATACTTGAATACTTAAATAAAGATTTTATTTTTGTTATCCCATTTGTTTTTTTTTGTATTCCTATGACATACAGGGTAAAATAATACAACGAAATTTCTTTATCAATTATATTTTATTACAGAAAAAGTATTTAAACAAATTATTTACAATTTTATCATTAATAACAGTATTAGTAGTAAACATATTAGTGAAGTTAAACATACATACTCCATAATATCTGAAATATATAAAAACTAGACAGTAAATTCCACACATAGAACTAAAACAATTTTGAATTACTTTATTATTATAATTCCACTTCTTACAATTTGTTACCAAAAATGACTCATGATAACCAGTTGGCTTTCTCCCGAAAGAATCAAAATATTCCCCAACACCATGTTTATCAATGCATATTGCTACCCAATGAGAACCAGGCTTTGTATCAGGATCTAAATTTGATATAGAATAAAAGGGTAAGCTAACATGTACTGGTATACGATTAGCTGCAAAAACATTAAGCTTTAAGCTACCATTAACCATATCCAGAAACTTTTGGATTTCTATAGAATCCATCATAGGATTTAATTTTTAAAAGCGTCTATTTTTAAAGATATGCTGAATGAAATTGACAGTAAATACACTAGCAATATAATATATAAGTACAATTTCATAAATTAATTAAAATTAAGATTAGCTATTATAATCTATAATAACCTCTCTATTTTTATTTATTTCTATAACATTATCAAATTCTGCATATACTATACAATTTACAGTTGATGACAAAGTGCCTTCAAACCGTACTTCTATTCTAACACTTCCACGTTTTACTAAATTCCAATGAGTTGTAGAGTTTGCACTTAAGTCTGGAGTCATATCAAAAGCCATTAGACAGTACCCGTTTGCAAAAGCTTCTTTAGATATCGAATTACCTTCATTTAAAAAGTGTATACCGGTCCCAGAGAATAATGTATGATAAACGCTGGTAAAAGCATTGTCGGAAAAATTGGGAGTTAATGTTTTCGGTGGTATTTGCTGTCCATCTACATATACACTAAGCAGATTGAGGTTGTTGTGTTTAAAATCGAAGGGATTCGTTTCGAAACTGCCATTAAATGCTTTATTGCTAACGAATCCTATAATACACCTTTTAGGCATTTGCCCAAGAAATACATTATCAAGAACTTTCCCTTGAACACCAGATGGAATAGTTAATACTTTTACTTCAGCTCTAGCAACTGGGTACTTAGCTGTGGTTGTTGCTAGTACTTTTTCGTGTGCAAGTAATATTGATGGATTGATTCTTGCTTTACGGATTATGAGCGAAGCATTTATTATATTAACTTTGAATTTATTTTCTACTGTGGACGATATGAGATTAAAAGAATCTTTCGAACGAACTAATTTTAACCGCATTTCAATACCATTAACTAAAAATTTCCCTTGATTAAATATATCACCATGTAAATGACCTATCATTTCAATAGTTGAACTCTGCTTTGATAGTTGCTGTCGCTTAGCAAATCCTTCGTTAGTTGCGTCACACGAAGTAAACTTTCCTGGAGTATCTTCATACCATAAACCACAGGTAAGATGGGAAGCTTTCGCTGCTGGACCATAATTTAATAAAGTTTCTATATACGCACGATATGCATATGTGTTATTTGGTGGAGAAACAAGTTTCTGATTTAAATAAATATCCAACTGACTAAAAAGCGAGTGTAGCCAATTATTTACAGGTGCAACATTGGCATCGACAGCTAATCTTGATGAATCAATATTTTCTATTCGTGCACTGATACTAATCATTGTGTGTGATAAGTCAATATATTCATCACCAGCACCAGGTATTAAAAACTCGATAGGGCCATCATCAGTTAGCGATGATATCGGACGATATTGCATCCATTGACCACTCTCTATACTTGTTTGTGTTGTCGGTAAAGCAAAGATATCCAATTCTGATTTCACACATTCACAAGAATTATTGTGTAGGAACGCCATTTTTAATTTCCAAAAATATCTTTTTTATTTTTGAGAGCTCCTTTAAGAGTTCTTCTTTGTTTTGATGTCTTCTTGTGAGTGATAGACTTAAGTCTTTGCCTTTTATTTTTATAACCGGATCCTGCCATTATGGAGTCGAGTTTTTCATCAGCTTTTCTTTTTAAATTAGAAGTAGCGGTTCGGAATCGAGTTTTTATCGATTCATCAAGAGGTTGAGCTCCAACCAAATCACTTAGAAGACCAACTCCAGCGTTTAATGCTTCTTTTCCAAGAACCTTTGCGCCACTTTTTAAAATTGGAAATACTGACCTAAATAAACCCCCTAGAAAACTCCCTATGCCATGTCCACGTTGATATGGTGTTCCTTTATAAATTATACCTACACCAGATCCTGCTTGTGCCGAGTAATAGTGATGATAGGGACATACCATTTTTATATATTTAATGTAATATTAAGAACTTATTTTTTTGAAATGAAGCTTAATACATGAGGTTCCAAATTGAAATGGTACTCTTTCACCAATGCTCGTTCTTATATCAATTTCTATCACATCAAATTCCCTACGTAAAACAGGAAGATAGTGTGCAGGAGAAAATACATTAATTTTGTAGGCTCCATAAATATATTTCGTAGGATCTAATGGAATTATTCTCAGTAAAGATGACATTACATCTCCTATTATCTGTGGATGTACTATATCGGAGTAAATAAATAGTTGTGACGGTAGACCTAAATGTAAGTTTATTGGATACTTACCAATATTCTGCCTAACAAAATTTGTATTGGGTTCGAACCCAAGTTGAAGTGACAATTTGGGGTTAGCTGTTATTCGAGTAATGTTACTTGTCATATTTGTTACGGCGACAAGTCTTGATATTTCATCGTGTTGAAACTTTACTTTCCCATTTAATAAAGGATTTGCATTGAATGCGTTTAAGAAGTTACTAATATTTTCGTAGTTTGTTGCTGGTATATGGGATTTATATTCAACGTTAGCATAATCTGTTTTTGAATCGGGTAAATATACTTTTTTAGAAATGTATACTACATTTTCATGATCCTGTACATTTAACATACTACACGGATAGTGACATTCAACTAGACCGACCACCCATTCTCCTTCTAGCTTAATAGTTTTAGGTAGTTTAGTGAAGAAGTTTGCTGTTGTGTTTTCTGGAAAGTAGCCCATGGAGCTGTTACTAAGTAACGTTAAATAAAAACTATTATCCATTATATTTTCTTTAAATTTGATATAGGAACCCAAGTATTAAATTTATTCGGATAACCTACCCACTTCACAAGCACTTCTTTTCTGATTCCAGAATAACGTGAACCTATTATTTTATCAATTTTAAAATACGATGTGGGGTCATAAGAAACTTTTTGTAATTCATTCTCATAAAATGTACCTACAATTCCCTCGTTTAGAATATCTTTTATGGTATAAATCAATACAGGCTTACGTTTTACCGAGGCCACTATAAAAAATTCATCACTCCAATTAGTCTCATAGCCTTTTTTAAATATATGCTTATATTTAGTAATTCTAACGTAGTCGCCTATACTTAATTTTGGATCCTGATTATTGTGTACCATTTTTTTCCCCTGTAATCGTCCTTCGTTGATATTACGCCATACAGTCATTATATTATTAAAATTAACATCAACTGGGCGCATTTTTATAGTCGAATGAAAACTATAATTATAGGAATAGACTAATTCTTGCAATATATCTATGTATCTATATGTATTTTTGTGGGTGAAGTATCGCCACATTTTCGTTTTGAGAGTTCTCTGAAACCTTTCCACTATACTAGCCTTAATATCAGGGTTATTCGTTGTGTAATAATTAATATTCTTATTCATTAAATATTGTCTTACATCTTTTGATACGAATTCGGTTCCCTTATCCGATTGTATGTGACTAGGTGTGGCCTTTGCCTCGCAAAATATGCTCTCAAAACAATTTTTTATTGATTGTGAATTCTTTTTAATTAAGGGTCTAACAAATGCATATTTACTAAATACATCAATAACACACAAAATATAATTATAACCATCATTATATTGACTATACTTTCTCATATCACTTAAATCTACTTGCCAGAGTTCATTTAAGTTTGATAAGATATATCTGTTTCTTGGAAATTTTCTTTTTATAGGTTTATGAAGAGTATAAGTTTCCTGTTTTTGCAGCCATTCTTGAACTTGTTTTCGATTCATTTTACCTTTCATTGCTCTAGTTAATGCATTTACACTACTATATCCCGCCGGATTTGCTATATCATAGTAAGTACTATGTATATCTAATAAAGTGTCCATCTTTCCCAATCTATTTTTCTTCCTGGTTTAGATAATTTCGGTGTATTTAGTTTTGTAGGAGTATTAAGACGAAAATCTTCTACATACAATTCATTCATGAATTTATTTATTTCAGGATTACCAACACATATTAGTGGTACTTTAATATCTTTTAATGCTTTTGCAAACTTTTCCCACCCATCAGGTTTATATTTTAAGGGTCGGAGAGTTATATTTATGAGATCTATTATATTGCTTTGAGGTAAATGTTCTTTGTTGATCACAACAGTACCATCATCATTCCAGGAAATTTTATCGTTATTTTTATAAAGAGTATCTAAAAGAATGCTACCTTTCTTTTTGTAAGTTTTAGGAATAAGTCGTTTCAAATAATCAGCCGTGTAGTGTTTTAGTAATATATCCGGAGATTCCGGTGTCTGTACGTCCTGAACTGGTGATAACTCTTTTACAAATGGAATCATCTGCTTCTCGCTTGTGTTGTCTTTAACTTCTTCAATTGTGATAGGTAACTTTAAAGGTTTTTTATCTTCTTGTATTAAGTGTAAGTATTTCTGTAATTCTTGGAGGTATAATGACCATTTTTCACGATCATCAATTTTACTTTTTAATATTTTTTGCATTTCCTTGTCTAATCTTGACAAAGAATCATCAGAAATATTTTCTCTTTTCTTTAGTCGCTCCAATGCGTCTGGTTCAATCAATATCATTTTCTTTGTAGTATCCATTTTGTTTTTATTTATTTATTATGTAATTCAATAATCCACTTAATACTGTGCTAAGAATAATAGGAAGAAAAGCCCCACCTTTCTGTATAATGATTCGCTTTCTTAACCTATGTTTACCCTTCGACACTAGCAAACGCAACAGCTTTTTATATTTCTTTAATTTAGACTTTTCTGTTTCCTTCAATATTATTTTACCATTCAGAACATTATAAATACATTCACAAATACAGTTTATTTCCTCATCGCTACAGACTTTTAATAAGGCTGTACGATGTTTGGGTTTCAGTGTATGTAAAGCTCTTAATAAATCTTGATGTGTCTTCACTCTTTTCGACATAGCTCTACACTGAGAAATTTTAAGGTGTAAAATAGTTTATAAACGGTATCAAAAAACAACTGCACTGCAGAATGTTACCCGAAGACTTAGTGACATCTGCAAGTTTTCCATCAAAAATTTTATAAAGGTTTTCACAAATAAGATCTAATTCATTATCACTGTAAGATTGTATTAAAAGTTTGCGATATTTTGATTTAAAAGTGTATAAAATTTTTCTACTGGACTTTGCAGTAGACGCTGTTTCACCGACACCATTCATCGGATACTATTAAGAATCTCATCGTTCAAATCGTATTTAAATCCTTTTTTCGGTACATACACTATACAATGTTCATTTAAGGGAAATATTTTCGTCTTAAACCGATATGCGTCATTCGTAGCTTGTTTTAAATCTATCATCAAATACCCATGAGGCTCATTAGTAGCATCTCTGTAAGATTCTTCCACGAATTTTGGATTGTCGGGAAACACCTGACGGGCCAAATGTTTTATTTGTGTCCTATCTCGAGGATTTTTGAAATATATGAGATAGCTGGTATTTAGAGAAATATCTCTCTGACCTCTGCCCTGATGGAATAAGTTTTGGGTTATGTAAAATACACTTAAATTTCTGTGGTGGCTTCCTTTCGTGAAGATATCAACTATACGACCATCCGATTCTCTCATAAGATCATCGATAATGAGTAATTGAGGGTGTTTCCCATTAAACATATTCATATCAGGTATTCCTTGGATATATGTCACATCTATTCTATTATAAAGTGGTTGCATTTCATCATAACACCATAATATTTTATCAAACTTGACATCACATATATCTTTTATGTAAGTCAAAAAATTTGAAACAAAGTTAGACTTTCCACATCCACTAGGTCCAGCCACTATCGATGTGAATGGATGAATAAAGTGAATCATTTTTATTCCGTATTATATTAAACGTCTACCTCTTTATAAACAATAATTTATAATGGCATATGAAGAAATAAAACAGAGTCTTTATATACAAATAAATTTATTGCTCAGAACACATTTATACTATACATATTTTTACACAAATTATTTTATTTATTTATTTATTTTATAGAAAGAAACTTATTACTATACAAAGTATGTCATTTCACTTAAGTGCTACGGAGTTTATATTCTTAAAACTACAGTTACAAATATTAAAAATACTTAAAACTACGTTACATTTATTACAAATTACAAACAAAAATATTTACAATTTCTTTAAATTATCTTATTGAATAATGCCCCCATGCGAGGGTGTCTGTTGAATTAGGTATTAAATACCTTTTAGTATCATTAGAAGACAAACAAATCTTATTAATTTTTTGAGTAAAAACTATGTGCTTAATCGATCTGAATCTATACATTTCCGCTAATTTGATTGTGTTATTCATTAAACAGGACTCAAAATCTTTGAATGTTAATTTCTTAGTAACACTCTTATTAACACCCTTAGCTTTAGTTATTAATTTATTATCAACTATCATTGAATACATTTTTGATCGCAACCCAACAAATTCACGAAATATTTGCCCATTATTTTCATCTTTGAAAACCCCGATTTTTTTCTTGTTTATCAGGTTATAATTATAAATATTATTTTCCGGGTAATCTGAAGTATCGAAATATTTTTCTAAATCTGGTTTAATATCACTGTAAAAGTTTTTCGTATATATTTGGTATATTAAACTATCTGTATCAGTATATAGTAATTTTGGGCTTAAAAACTTACTTTTCATATAGGTGTAATGAAAATCAAACATTAAGGTTTTTGAAATATCCAGTATACAAAATCCGAGATATATTGGTTTATTGTATTCAAGTTTTACCTTTTTGAGTTGAACAGCTACTAAGTTTTCGGAAAATATAGAAAGACTATGAAATTCGGGACGTGCAATAAGTGATTGAGCTCCTTGGGTCTTTCCAAGATTTTCCCAATGGGTAAGTAACTTAACATCAACTCTTTTTTCTATGTTTTCCATCGTTTTACCAAATATTGAATTATTCATTAACTTATAGAAATCTTTTTCAAACTCATTTTTTGATAAAGTTCGAAGAGATGTGTTAAGATCTATGTATTGTTTTAACCAAGGACTTTGTCTAAATTTTAAAATTCTATGAACCTTTTTAAGTATTAAGCCCAGTGACAAACACTGTTTAAGATTTCGGTAATGAATTACGTATTTTGTTTTATTATTTAAATTTGTTACTAATTTGGGGTGAATAGATTGGTCTGTGCAAATACGTTCAGGACATAAAGGTAAATCTGAGTGAGTATCATGTAGGTTTTCAGGATATTCCAAATCTACTTCTACTATGTATCCATAATCAGAATCGTCAGAAACATCGAATTTTGTGTTGACATCTACCCATTCAAAGTTATTTATTGGAAGATATTGTGACATTGCCCACCCATATAAATTATTGGCATCCAAATATATCAGATAGGAATCAGGTTGTTCCTTATTATAATCTTCCATGTATTGATTGTTTGCTTTAGCATAGCGATTACTACACTGTGAAATACCACCTCGTATACCTGATTTTAAAAAAGAAATTATCTCAAAGTCTGTTAATAACTCCAATTCCACTTTTGTTAACTTCATCATGGCATCCCAACTTAACCCTGGTGCTGTGTAATAGTGACATGGATCCAAATAGTAAGTAGTTAAACATACATTTCTAAAATTCTCGAATACATCGGTCAGCAATAAAACATCTGTTTTTAAATATAGATCGGAATAATCACCCATATTTTTACATTTAAAATGTTGCCACACGTCCTTTGCATGTTTATAATCTTCATCTGACACATTAGAATCGGACATTGAATTATAAAACCTTTCCTTAGGGGGTAACGTTGTTAAATTTAAAGAATGAAATGATTGCATTTGTTCATACGGATAAATTCCTTTTCGCTTTACACGTACAAAGTCCTCATTATTTGGAAAGTTTTTACGTAATTCAATAAATTGTTCATTATTTAGGTTTTGAGATAATTTTTCTAAACTACTGGACATAAACTTTAAAGAATCTATAAATCGTATACTAATACTACGATTGTTGATCTTTATAGTTTTTGAAAAAGATATGTATTTTTCTTTGTTTTGTGGTATTACTTGAATGTTACCTTCAACTACGTGTAAAGCACGGACTATAAAGTGAGCATCATAATGGCTCATGTTATGTAATATGACTGGTACAAAGTCAGGCGTTACATATTTCTTACCACAAATTGTATGTGCAAAACCTTTAAATTCGCCAGTATATGAATCATACACGGTGAAATCTTCACAATTTAAATCTAAATCACAAACGTAACATTTACTATCATGTGTTGTAAAGTTTACATTTTGTTCAGATAGTGGTTTTGGTGATTTGCGGAAAGTGTTACGTTCTAAAATGTTTTCTAAATCTTTAATTAAACTCTGAATAAATACACACTCACAATCATTTCCTTTATAAGATACATATTTTGAAATGCTATCATCATATGAACATTTAATATAATAACCAAAGCTATATACATCATGTTTCTGTACATTTTCTGTGTGTGATGCACATGGATTATTCGAACAACTATAAATTGGCCTTAAAAATGATTCGAAATCTGCATATATTACAAATGGAATTTTTAGTTTTCTGTGATAGCTTTCAAATTTTAACTTATTGCTGTGTGTTAATGTACCAAACCAATCCTTCCTTAAAGCATTTACGGATGGAATTTCCGTACGGATTTGCATACAATCACTTTTTTGGTGATTCATTAAAGCATCTTTCTTAGTAAAGAATAGTAAACACCCATCGCAAATAAAAATTGCATTGTTTCGATTAGTAACTTGTTTTGACAATAAACGAGATAAGTTTTTAATGTAGCAATAATGATTAGTGTTGCCATGTGTTAATAACAATAAATTTACGTGAACAGGTCTACGTTGTTTTGTATGGTGTAAAGGCCCAACTACGATATTTTTTTTTTCTTTTTTACTGTACTCTAAACCAAAAACATTAATGCTTAGATTATTTAAAATTTCAAATTTTGAAATATCACGTAATTTTACTGGGAATGCTATTTGATTAAATTTTAATTTATTAGAGTGTTGGCTATAAGCAGTGACTCTATCAGAATGGTTTTGTGCAGGATATAAAGCGGAGAGAATTGCCCATTTGAAACAAAGAACATCTGTGTTTTTCACATTAATAACTGCCTTTTTAGAACGTATGTCACGTGGAAGCTCAATAAAAGAACTACCCCGACAGGGATTAAACTTTCCTACATTCAAATCTAATTCGGTCAGGTGTTGAAGGCTCCAACCACTATCTTTCCTTTCAAATTCACTAATCTTATTGGTTAAGATACTATAAACAGATGTAATTAGTTCATTAACATCAGTACTCATACAAACAATATAGTTGGAAGTCTGAAAATCAAATGAATTTTTTAAATCTTTCGTTTGCTGAATAAAACTCCCCCGCAATATAAAATTAACCTTAAATGTAGTAAATTGTTTTATACATTCGGAGAGTAGTTGCACAACACTGTTATTGATTGAAGAAAAATATAATTCCGGGGTTGTAAAATCCTTGGAAGAATTCGTACCTATCCTATATGTTAGTAATCGGTCTTTAAATGCAGTTTCAATTATATCTACGTTTTCCAAGGAGTGTTTCAATTTAAATAAGTTATTTTTATGTAAATGACTATTAACATGATTGGAAAAATACCTTTTTTTTACATTAACGTTGCAAGTAGTACACTTCATCATTTTCACAGTAGATGGTGTACATTCTTGAATCGACGTCTCTATATTATGAAATGTATGATCTTTAGATGTAGATGGTATTGCACCTGGTTCTCCACAACCCACTTGGATGAAAGTACTGAAAATTTATTAATAATTTAGAAACTGCATATAGCGGGTATATAAATAATAATATTTCATATAACAATAAATTGCGTTTACCTTTCAATAGTTTCACACATGTTGTAGAGTTCTGAGTCTAAATATTGAGAGTCAACGAAAGGCTGTGATCTATTTCGGTGACCATGACAAAACTCATCTTCATTGATTCGGCGATGTTTTTCATGATTGCCATTTTGATAATTATCTTCAGATTTACGTTTACATTGAGCTTGTTCCTTCTCTACTTTGCAACATATTTCATATAGTTCAGCATCGTAGCACGAATCATATAGTGACTCAACTAAAGTATCGTTACTTAATTCAAAATATAAACTTTTTATAAAAGACATTTTTACAGTTGGTTGTACGACAACTGCGTTAAAATATACAATAATAGCACTTGTTTAGTGCAAGGCTGTTATATATATGGCACCTTTCCACGCCCACTTCATTAACTAAAGACCTTTAAAATTCTTTTAAAATTGTTAACTGATGACTAAAATTAATCACCAATCACATTATTATCTCTAATTACATTGAAACTTTATACAATAGCATACTTAAAAAATCAGTCATTGAAAGAACAATATCAAGTATTTTTGTCGAAGTGA